>OY856187.1:121457420-121756352 GCA_963693315.1 Diogma glabrata
AGAATTTACAATTCATGAGCACTGTTGCTGATGATTTTTATAAAAACAACAATGTGACGATTTTTTATGGCATCAAATTATGAAATAAACTTGCGTGGCGCTTTTTGCTTTTGCAGCCATTATACAGGGTGAGTTTTTTAAAAAATGCCAGGCTTTTGCGAAAATGAAAGCATTTATTTATTGAGATTCACAATTTTCAGTGACTTACGCTGTAACAATTATACAGGGTGAGTTTTTTAAAAAATGCCAGGCTTTTATCTCGAGAACCATGCTAGATGGCACAAAATAACCCAAGGTAATATTTGTTAAGGGTCGAGGGGGACGTCTAGTGGTAATATTGAATGACCTTGAAACTCATAAGTATAGGAGATATATGCCAAAGTAGATTTTTTTTTAATTAGAACCTATACATTTAAGGTTTTTTTTAATTAAGTAAATCAAACTACACACTTTTTGCTTACAAAATTTTTTTGTAAAGTGTACGATTTTGTAGATATGATGAAAATTGATTTGCACTAAAGCAAACGTGTCGCAAATTTCAATAAATTAAAAAAAACAACGAAAATCAATTTCACGCAGTAGACCACGATGCAATAATAATTAAATTAATGAATGATTTTCATTGTTTTTTTTTAATTTATCGAAATTTTATTTTTTTTCTGAAGACCTTAGCGAAGACACGTTTGCTTTAGTGCAAATCAATTTTCATCATATCTACTAAATCGTACACTTTACAAAAAAATTTTGTAAGCAAAAAGTGTGTAGTTTGATTTACTTAATTAAAAAAAAACCTTAAATGTATAGGTTCTAATTAAAAAAAACCTACTTTGGCATATATCTCCTATACTTATGAGTTTCAAGGTCATTCAATATTACCACTAGACGTCCCCCTGGACTCTTAACAAATATCACCTTGGGCTATTTTGTGCCATCTAGCATCGTTCTCGAGATAAAAGCCTGGCATTTTTTAAAAAACTCACCCTGTATAATTGTTACAGCGTAAGTCACTGAAAATTGTGAATCTCAATAAATAAATGCTTTCATTTTCGTCAATTTGCATATCTATGTGTATATTTAGGAGCTTGAAAAACGAAAAATAAATGAAATTTCAGTATAAGCCATCCTGAGAAGTTAAGGACTGTTAAAAATTTACTAAATGCGATTGGCAATTACACAATTTTCTAGAACCATGCATCTTTATGCAATATGGCAATATGAACATCCCTTATATCATCCAGCAACAAAAAATTGATTTTGCAAAATTGTACGAAATAAACGATTTGCTCTTATTATCTAAGTTAATAACCTTCTTTCCCTGTTCAGTTATTTCCCTTTTTGACCTAAGGTTGTACCTTAACAAAAATATTATATCTTAAAGCAGTACAGATAATAATACCTACAACGAAGAATATGATGAATTATAATTCAAACTTACTGAACTTGTCCTGTTTTTATATCTATTTAAAATTTCAAAACCATAATTCCAAACTTACACCAAACATTTAAACGAACCTATTGTTAAATTCCATAAAGGTAATCGCGATTGGAATAAATTTTTTATAATTTCCCATTATAATTTTGTGTTGTTGATGTACTACTTCTAACGAAACGTGGTGCATTTCGTGTAATAGTCACATGAATTATATTATGTTTTTTTTGTATTATTAAATTTGAAATCGAAATTTTTTTTGTGTTTTTTTTAAATAATTGAAGAGAATGGAAGAAAAATGCATTGGCAATTATTTCTTGTTAACACTTTGCTTAAAGGTTGTAATCAGGGAAAATCGTATTCACGATTTATTTGCCATTTGTTGTGATATTTTTTATATTATTTATACTCGTATATGGTATAAGGTTTTTATATGGTGGATGCTCTGAGCTGCTTAATTTATAATTTTCTATTGCAATTCAAATTCTTAAATAATAATGAAACTTAGCACTTTTAATTTTTTTTTAAATATTCGCAATTCATAGAATTGCATAGAATTGCACAACGTGGTAAGTTCATGACATATGAAACGATTGCTGTCTTGAAAATAAAAACAAGAGTGCTAACCATTTAAATACGTTAGAAGAAAAATGTTTATAGGAATAACCAAATGGGATATGAAACATCTACTGTTTTGTTTAATTCTGGATTCATCTGCTGGGAAAGCTCTTCATTATTCCAATCTATTTGCATTCTTACATTTTTACAGCATTTATTTCCAGCGTTTGGTTATGTCTGATCGGTTAGTTTTAAACTAATAAGAACATAAGCTACATCACCTTCAAGACCCCTACTATCCAATGCCTCCTAAGGCAAAGTCAGTCACATAGGGCACTAATTGTTTTGTGATCCGTTATTGTTATCAAAAGTTTTAATTCCTAGCGTTATCACTTCTTAAAAACAACACAAAATCAGGTCAAAATTAAACTCGAGAACATGCTGCCCTTACACTATAAACAGGAGCTTCTTTCTTTTCCTAAAAGAACGAATATTTTTATAAAATAAAAAAGTTTATACAAATGGTAAATTTTAAATTACTTTAAGTATTGATTTTGTAGAATGGATGCTTGTGCCAAAACGCTGAATCATAATATTCTTCTTTGTCAGCCTCTTAGTAAAGCTCTCCACCGCTTTGAGTTACTTGAAGTTTTAAACATAAATTCGCGCTGGATTGATTTATATTTGTAACACCATAGCCGTGGATGACAAATTCAATAGTCAACTGCTTCGTTTGAGTTTTTCCGGGTTTGTACCCATTGCTCTTCATTTTCATAAATACTGGTTTGTATTGATGGATGTGCAAATAATCAAGCTGACTTAATTCGTTCGTTAAAAGATATTTTAGTGTTGAGTGTGTCAATTAAAAATATAAATAAATTAAATAAAAATATAAATGACAGGAGTTTTGTTTGATTTAACGTTTAACATGAAGTAACACGTTCAATACAACTTATCGTGTTTTATTCATATCTTTTTCCACCCTTTCTTAACGTTATAAGTTAAAAAAACCTTAAACTGAAACATCTGCATCATTTTTTTTGTTGATTTGTAAGTGTTTTGTTTATTTTGGAGTGTTAAGTGTTTTAACAACCTTAAATCCGGACAACAAGGTCCATATAGTCAACAATTTATTGGAATAATTCATTGGTCAGCATTGCCAACATTTTATCGGAACAATTAATTGGTCCATATTGACAACAATTTATTGGTCCATTCTGTCAGCAATTTATTGGAAAGTTTATTTGTCGATATTGTCAGCAATTTATTGGAAATTTATCGGTCAACATTGCCAACATTTTATTGGAAAACTTATTGGTCAACATTCTCAAAAAATTGTTTTAACAAAATATTTGTCAACATCGTCAACAATTTATTACAACATTTTATTGGTCAATATCGTCAACAATTTAGTAGTCAAAATCATCAACAATTTATTGGTCAACCTTGTCAACAAATTATTAGAGCAACTTATTGGGCAAATTGTCAACCATTATTAGAACATTTATGGGTCAATAATTTATTTACATAGGATGATTTACTAGATTAATTACGTGGGCATGAAGAGTTGGATCTGGAACAAATATTGGGGTGAGTGAAATATTTAACTAATACTTGAATTAAATGCAATAATTAGAGTTATATTGTTGTGTGTGATGATCTCCGTTTCTTCTGCCTTCGAAGTCGTTAAAGTCCCTGTTCTTTGTCTTTGCTTATTTCATTCTGTTTACACCATCTAATTTGCGTGCATATTTGAATATATGTACTGAACAGGGAGAAACTATACTTCTCGGACTCACATGACAGAAACTCGCTGGAACAAAAACCTCGCTAGGTACGCAGTTCTCCAATTGCTTCCTGTTTGAAACTCATTAGCAAATCCTACATGTTTGAAATACACATAGGAAAAACGAAAAAAGAAAACTCCTTTGATGCCCGAAGCCATATATTTATCATTTTTTACAGTGCGGGTCGTGACCTTAAACTTAAAAAAACATGCAAACCAATCTGGACAGTAAATTGTACAGCTGATCTCTTAAATGATTGTGTTATGAAAAAATATAAAATCAATCATTACTAATATCGTAAAGTGTTTTGGAGGCCTCAGTGGTTGAGATAACGCTAAAAGTAAAATTATGTCGGCGCTTCAGTATATTATAAATTACATCACACTATCCATGACATGTAAATTGATTATTTCAAATAGCGTGCGGTAAGTAAAAAAAAGCGTGCGGTAATGGACTTTTATATATATATTACCGCACGCTTTTAATAAAATGGAAAGTTTTTATTTAAAGAAAAATTTGATTTTTAAAAATTAAATATTTCAATTCATTTTGACACAGAATAATGCAAAGCCTACCACAATTTGTAAACTATTTGTATTTAATTTATACTTAGTAGTTCGTTTTTTCAAGGATAGGGAAGGATAGAATACAAAAAAATATAAAAAAATCAAACGACGATTACAAAAACCGAAACAAACTTTGAATATCTTTAAATTTTATTTTATTAAATTTCATTTCAGTTTCAGTTTATGCTTTGCTTGAACTAGAAGCTGCAGACAGGGTTTATGTTATTAATTTATGAAAAAATATTTTGAGCAAAAGCACAGGGGTCCCCTAGTCATAGATTTAATACACAAATTCAGACAAGTTACCCCACAGTTTAAGACAATTTAGCAAAGACGAACACTCAAAGTTCCTGGCAACCATTTTTCTAATTAGCATTTTGCCATGATCGGCCTATTATAACTACTTGCGCTGTTTAATTGCACCAAACAATATTTTTTTCATTGTTTTGAATGTATCCCTCATTCACACAAATGCCAAATAAATCTTTTTGAATCCAAAAAATATTGATCCAAATATTTCGAAAAGTTCATGGTGGTTATTCTGGTGGAGTCTGAGTCTGAGTCTGATTCTGAGTCTGAGTCTGAATCTGAATCTGAGTCTGAGTCTGAGTCTGAGTCTGGGTCTGAGTCTGAGTCTGAGTCTAAGTTTGAGTCTGAGTCTGAGTCTGAGTCTGAGTCTGAGTCTGAGTCTGAGTCTGAGTCTGAGTCTGAGTCTGACTGAGTCTGAGTCTGACTGAGTCTGAGTCTGAGTCTGAGTCTAAGTCTGAGTCTGAGTCTGAGTCTGAGTCTGAGTCTGAGTCTGAGTCTGAGTCTGAGTCTGAGTCTGAGTCTGAGTCTGAGTCTGAGTCTGAGTCTGAGTCTGAGTCTGAGTCTGAGTCTGAACCTGAGTCTGAGTCTAAGTCTGAGTCTGAGTCTGAGCCTGAGTCTGAGTCTGAGTCTGAGTCTGAGTCTGAGTCTGAGTCTGAGTCTGAGTCTGAGTCTGAGTCTGAGTCTGAGTCTGAGTCTGAGTCTGAGTCTGAGTCTGAGTCTGAGTCTGAGTCTGAGTCTGAGTCTGAGTCTGAGTCTGAGTCTGAGTCTGAGTCTGAGTCTGAGTCTCAGTCTGAGTCTGAGTCTAAGTCTGAGTCTGAGTCTGAGTCTGAGTCTGAGTCTAAGTCTGAGTCTGAGTCTGAGTCTGAGTCTGAGTCTGAGTCTGAGTCTGAGTGTGAGTCTGAGTCTGAGTTTGAGTCTGAGTCTGAGTCTGAGTCTGAGTCTGAGTCTGAGTCTGAGTCTGAGTCTGAGTCTGAGTCTGAGTCTGAGTCTGAGTCTGAGTCTGAGTCTGAGTCTGAGTCTGAGTCTGAGTCTGAATCTGAGTCTGAGTCTGAGTCTGAGTCTGAGTCTGAGTCTGAGTCTGAGTCTGAGTCTGAGTCTGAGTCTGAGTCTGAGTCTGAGTCTGAGTCTGAGTCTGAGTCTAAGTCTGAGTCTGAGTCTGAGTCCGAGTCCGAGTCTTAGTCTGAGTCTGATTCTGAGTCTTAATCTGACTCTTTTGAACCCATATCATAGCCTGGATGATTGTAGTTTTAGCCTTACTAAAAATTAAAGTTCAAACCATGTTAAGTATTGGTGGGAAAACTTAGGTCCAAAACCGTCTTAACCTGAGTGATTTACTAAATCTTCTGAAAAAATCAAAATTGCAAGGCTGACAATATATTATCTTATATATATATAAAAAACACGGGTCACGATGTTTGTCCGCGTGAACCCCACAAAAACGTAACTAATCTTGATGAAATTTTGTACAATGTGAATTTAATGGTCCAACCTGAGACGTAGGATAGTTTTTATCTCGATTAAAGGCCTAAATATTTTTTAATTACGAATTAAATGTTAAATGTGGATGGTTCATAAGCAAACATTCAGATGGCGGCGTAAATTAGTTTACTGTGAAAACTTCTTTATCGACTTTTTAATAATCTGTGTAGAGCCCATATAGACTATCAAATATGTTATTGAGCGATTTTTGGCTCCGGTGTTTGTCGCAATGGTGCTGCAAAAGGGGATAAGATAATAAATTCAAAAAAATTTATGTGGGATTTCATCCGAAACACAACTTGAATAATTTTAAAAATTATTTATGAAATTTCTCATTTTACTACAATTAAATAATTTAAATTTGTTTATGAACTATTATTGACTTTATATTAAGCAAAATATATAAAATATTTTATGTTAAATACTGATTTATTATAAGTCGTTTAGACCTTAGTTACCGAAGTAATAATGACATTCTTAATTCCCAAGGGAATTATAAGAGGGAGTTATGGATTCATAATAGACCTAGTTTTCATTATAAATTTTTGTTTTGTTTATTTATAAACAACATTATTTACATAAAGCCATAGTAACGAATAACAACACCCCAGCAATACAATTTGAAATGAAAAACAACTAACTTGATCAATTAAAACGAAAAGTCATGCTATCAAATACTTCATAAAAATAAATGTTTTAGTTTGATAAATGTTTTTGGTAGTAAAACATAAAATTATTTATGTATCACGTGAATTATTAGATGTCAATTACCTTGTGAAACTTACTAACCCTCGGGTCAGAGGCCCTCGGGTAGTAAACGTTTCCCTCGGTAATTAACATCCTTATAATTCCCTTGATACCTAAATAACTATTATTTTCTTCTGTCCGTAAAACAAATACGACAAATACGATAGGTTAAATTTTTCACACAACTTTGTATGGGAAATTTTGGCATTTATATGTTTCTTTTTTGAACGACTTAAGAATAAGATATTATATATTACGCTTAATTACGCTTAATATATACTTGATAGGATAGTTTTTGTTTCGATTAAAGGCCTCAATATTTTTGAATTGCGAATTAAATGTTATGGTTCATCATAAACCATCTTTCAGATGGCGGTGTAAATTAGTTAATTGACACAACTTCAGCATCGACTTTTTAATCATCAGTGTAGGGCCTATATCGACAAGAGCGATTTTTTTTGTTCCAGTGTAAACTTTTGTATTGGCGTAGCAACGCACGCCGTGTCCTGCTAGTATTATATAAATACCTACTTCGCTCTTTAAAATCACTTAAAAACAAATCATGATCACCCTTTAAAATTCATTCGAAACCTTTTAAATATTTCTGTAATACAAAAAATATTTAATTTGAAATTCTTATGAATTGCAATATTAAAATGGCAAAAAATCTTATCTGATTCAAATTTATTAAAATAATGATGTTACTGCTGCTTACTTGTTTCCATTTCATTCATCTCTTAACAAAATTTTCTTCTATAAATTGATTTTTCTTATTCGTTTAATTTTTATTATTATTTCATTCCTTTTGCATATCTTAATCTTTTTCTGTCTTTTAATCTTTTATTTTTCCGAATTCATAATGAAAATTATTATGAATATTATATGAATTTCGTTTGACTTTTCGTGATTTAATGTTTAATAATTTTACTATTGGGGGTATGGAATGATGGTGTGAAAATGTCAATATATTACAGACGAATATCAAAACGATATGGAATTTGTTTTGTAATCGGGGAAAAATTACAATTGATTTGAGTTTTTGGTATTTCAAAGTTTAAAAATAAAAATTCAAGAAGAATATGGTGATAAAAAGGGTTGTTTTGTTTTATTGGAAAGGAGGGTTTATCTCCTATTGTTTTGTTTTTGTTTTCACACGTTTTGAATTTATTAGAAATTTTATATACAAATTTTTTAACCCCTTTACAATAGGAAAAATTCATAGCAAATATGGAAAAAAATTCCCTTGAAAATATTTAAGTTTTGATATATCTATTTATTAATAGCTTCAAACGCAGATATATGATAAACATAATAATATTAAATATATTTTCAATTTTGGGATATAACAAACAATCGATATAAATAACAATGAAAAAATATAGGATTTCAATAACAATATGGTTTTAGAAAAAACAAAAAAGATCCAAAAGAAGTGATTTATTCTAACTTGAATATCAGCAATCGTATTCGTAGCTTAAGCAGAAGTTTTTAAAAATAGATGGTCATATCATGTTTGCCTACCTTTTTTGGAATTGCCCTAACTCTCCCTTCGATAAACGTTTTTCTCCTTCAGGATTCGATCACTGATTATAGGAACCAAAAATACCATTTAAAATGCAACTCCGTTTTTGTTTCATAACTACTACTGTACTATACCTATCCTAGAAACGATGCAATATTACAACGACAAATACGATACGTATATGTTGTTGTATTATACGTATTGCATATGTTGTTGTTTCGTCCTTCTTGGAAAATAATTACAACAAATGTTGTATTTGTTTCATATTCAATCTATTGATGATGATTATGTTGAATATGATGATGATGACGATTATGATGATTATGATCATGGAGAACTAAACTAACGTAAACGAATGGAGAACTAAACTAACATTAGATCAGACTATATAACTATCATGACTATATTAAACCGTTTAATAAACCAAATAAAATGCGTTAAGGAAACATACAATAGTTTAAAAATAACTGATTGTAAAATTTTTACAATTTTTAATTACAAATTTTCAGTAACCAAATTTTATACCTAAATCCACGCTTGAGTGAGTGCTTGTCACAGAAAGAGATTATGGCCGTAAGACAGATCCAGCTGACCCTTAAATTTGGACCAAAGCTACTAAGGAAACAAATTATATAGGATATAAAAGAAATAAACCGAAATGTTAAGCAAACCAAGTTGTGGAATTAATAAAAGTTTATAAGAAATCATAGAACAGAACTGCACTATCTCCTCCAATGATATGCCAACAAACAATTATAAATAAGACACCAAACAACTTAATATACAGTTTATAGACTATCTTAGTATTCATGAGAAACCTAGATTAATACTAAGACACTTTGACAAAATTCCTGACAACAACCCAAGTAAGAAATTGAAAATCAGAAAAGTGTGCAATCAAAAATTATAGCAAGGTCCTAGAAGATTGATTAACCTCATATTATGAATAAAATTATGCTCATTTAAAACTTTAACAATCTAAAGGAAAACAAAAGCCAAAAACGCAGATATCAATTCTTTTTTCCGCTACAAAACTAATCGAAGCATTTACTCACCTGATAGACAAACATTTGCTAGCTCCACGACAATAAAGGTGCCCAACAACACATTGCATTACAGCAACTCTTCTCAGAATTTCAATTTAAGTCCTCTGGCAAAATTTCACAGCTTATTATTTAACTTTCTACTGATTTTCTTAATCGACAAGGTACAAAATTACAAAAAGGAATGTTAAACAATTTTTCCAATTTGATTTAAGTTTACATAATCCTTGAAGAAATTTAGCATCGTTTTTATTACAAGGATTTCATAAATGTTGTTCCTTTTTCATATACATTGGTCCCACATAAATTTTTTAATTTCCATGTACTGTCTATTATTAGCTGCGTTTTTTCCATTTGGGTCAGGGTCAAGGTTTGAAAAAAACGATGTGGGTCACGCCAAGAAAAAAAATATTATATGTTAAATTGTTGGCAACATTGAGCTGAGAAGAAAAAAAATCGTGAACTTCTAGCGCCATTTTGAAATTAAAACTCAATATAAAGAAAATTCAAAAAATATTTAACGTCTCTTGAAGAATAAATATTCATATAAAAAAATTCAAAAAAATTTAATCAGCAACACTAATCCATTTTTTTACATATGGCAATGTTCATTGATTATTGCAAATGGCGTGAAATAAAATAAATTGATAGATAATAAAAAATTGTAAACATCTAATCTTTAAAAAATATTGATTTTATATTGTAGGTATAGCTTTAAAATTAATTTTAAGGAAAGTTATTGAAATCATGTTGAAAACAAATCATAATAAAATTGATTTTAAACAAATTTAATAAAGTATCTTTGACCGTTTTTTTATTTTAAATAAATTTTCTTTGACATTTATAAGTTTTAAAATGACCATACCAACCTTATAAAATCAAAACCTACGTTTCGCCATCTCTTGCAATTTTATGTAACCAAAATATTTTAGATCATTGATCTAGACCCAGATAAATATCTGGGTTATGTTGTTGTTGTTTTTACATGTAAAAAATAGACTTGATCTAGACCTTGACCCTGACCCAAATGAAAAAAACGCAGCTATTGTTTTTATTTTGCTTACCGTCGTAAGTTAAATGAAAACAATTATAAGCCTTAGATCAATGAAACTATTGTTCGTTTTATTGCTTTTCACATATATTTCTGGGATTACTTGTCCCCTTCATCAGTGTTCTATAAATCGTGATATATTTGAATAAATTTTAAGAAAATTTACAATATTTAGGAAAACGCAATTACTATTATAGTAATTAATAATTAATTTTAAAAAAATAATTGGTCCTAATACGCTACACATGTAGTGTTGACATAAATTGATAACATTGAACAAAAACATAAATCTATGATAAAAAATAAATTAACACAAACAATTTTAAAATAATTAATCTATAACATCTAAAACATCAATTTGCACTAAGACGATCAACATGGCGCTATTATTGTTTATTAATTTTATATTGTCAATTATTTTTACAAAAAAAATTATATTAATTTATGACTACTCATCTCATCTCATCGTGGCATTCCTGGTAAATCCAGCGAATTCAAAAATTCAACAGGATAGTTGACTGCTTCGTCAGGATCGGTAACAGTGTCGATCGATTTGAACAATATCTCATTACGCCCGGTATGGCTGTTGTATTTTGAAGTTAATAGCGTCAACATCGATATTTTTGCGGCTAAAATAGCTCGTTCACGAAGCCATGCATGATTAATATAATTAGCTTATAAATCTGGAAATATGATTTCAATCAAAGCATCTTTCGTATTTGCCATATTGCAGAAATTGTCTGGCAATTTGATGCATTGTATGTCTTCATGCAATGGTATTGTTCCATTTCCAATGTTGAGCAATTGTTCGGAGAATGATAGTGCCAATTGAACATTTTGCAGTTGAAGACGTATATTTGTGTTAAGACGTAACGTGCTGACATTTCGCCATAGACATGATTGTTTTATACATGCGTTAATTTCATCCGCATATGTAGCGCGTGGAATGACCAGCAGTGTCTGTCTAAAATCACCGGGCAGCAGCAGTTAAGCACCACCGAAAAGCCTGGTGTTATTATTTAGATATTTCATCATTCTATCGAGAACGAGAATGGCTACATGCCTTGTGGGCCATGGTGCATTGCGAACTGTTGTTCGCGCTGAATCTCGCTGTTAATGATGTCTGTTGCTCTGCGGTTAGGTGAGGGCATACCAAAATAAATGAGTGGCATATTTGAAAACAGAATACAAATATCTTCAATCTTTATCAACGCCTCGTTATATATTTCCTGCGAAAAATCGATATTGGGATCTTGATCAGCGATCTGAATGCGATGCAGAATGTCGTCGCTCATGGAATCTTTATATTTGTCCCACAGGACAGAAGCATGAAATGGAAAACATGTCGTTAATAATATGGCAAATAATTGTCGAATTTGATGAGGAGAGGAACTCAATGCTGCATCTTTTAATTTATTTAAAACTAGCTGGACCCGGCCACGCGTTGCAGTGGCTTAAGAAGCAATTAGACTATTGCAGAACTCTGCAATATTTCTGCAATAGTCGTGCAGTGGTAGTGTGTAAAATATTCATTGCAGAAAAGTTTGGCAATGAACTCTGGCAAAACATTGCAATGAGTCATTGCAATGTTTTGCAATGAGTTCATTAATCATTGCCAATTTTTTCTGCAATGAATATTTTACACACTACCATTGCAGAAATATTGCAGAGTTCTGCAATAGTCTAATTGAGGCTTAAGTCTGGTTGAATATAAGAAATAAAGAAAACAAAACACTCACCTTTCTAATATGTGTTATTTCATAATACTTGAGGGTATACACTGTTTTTTGTTGATCCATTGACTGTAAGGATATAGAGATCGCCTGGTTTGCCAACTCTAGAACATATAATACGCAACATATAATTGTCCATGTGAGAAACAATCGTTATCTTGATCTAAACCACATACTTCCAATGTTTGGCCCTGAGCTTTGTTGATGGTGATTGCAAATGCTAATCGAATTGGGAATTGCAATCTTTTAAATTGAAATTGCATATCTGTTGGTATCATGGGTATGCGAGGAATGAGGACATCTTCACTTTTGAAAGCTCCATTCAAGATTGTTGCTTCTACTACGTTACTCAATAATTTTTTTACTGTGAGTCGCGTGCCATTGCAAAGTTTTGGCTGGTTGATATTACGCAACATGATGATTGGCACACCAATTTTTAATTGCAGTAAATGTGGTGGCATCCCTGGTAGATCGAGTGAATTCAAAAATTCTGTTGGATAGTTAACTGCTTCATCTGCTTCCATGACAGTGTCTACGGACTTGTATGTGACTTCCTCACTTTGAATATTAGACAGAATTAAACTGTTAAGTTCATTGACGTCTTTGTTTTTGGCTGCAAGAATGATTCGTTCACTCAGCCAATCGTGATTCTTATGATTAATTTGAATATCAGGAAATACTTTCTTAATTAATTCCTCTTTTGACGACACTAAATTGCAGAAGTTATGAGGCAGTAAAATTCGTCATTTTGTTAAATCAACCGGCACCTTTCCGTCACCAATTCTCAGCAATTGGTATGAGAATATCTCAGCTGATTTATCTTTTTGGAGGAGAACACGCATGTTTATAGTTAATTTTAACCTTTTTACGTGTCGCCACAAAGTAGAATATTTCAGGCAAGCATTTATTTCATCCGCTGGTGTTGATCGGGGAACTACAGGTAATGTTTGTCTGAAATCTCCTGCAAGCAATATTAATGCATTCCCAAATGGTCTGGTATTTCCACGCAAATCTTGCAATAATCGATCAAGCGCTTCAAGTGATTTTTTCTGCGCCATTGTGCATTCATCCCAAATGATTAGTTTACATTTCTGCAATACTTTTCCCATTCCCGATCCTTTGGAAATGTTGCATGTGGGCGTTTCAATGAATTGCATGTTTAATGGCAATTTCAAAGCGGAATGAGCAGTTCTTCCACCTGGTAGCAATGTTGCATCTATGCCGGAAGGCGCAAGAGCTAAAGCTATTTTGCGATCGAATTGCTGCTAAAATCAGTCTGATTAGAAACGTTTTGCCAGTTCCTCCTGGCGCATCCAAGAAAAAGATTCCTCCAATCCCGTTATCAACATTTTGCATTAGGTGATCGTAAATTGTTTTTTGTTCAAACGTTAGCTTTGGTATATTTGATTGCGCATACGACAATTACTTCTGTAATCCTTTTATTTATTTATGATGGATGATAGCATGCAAATTCGTATTGATGTTATCGGCCTCCAATGATATTGCTACACTCGAATCACTTAAATTTAATGTTTTTAAGTACTCAGAAATACAGCTAAACTTACCATCTGATTCAGTGGCACTTTCATAAAAATCAATAAGCGCAAGTTGTTAGTTAGTTATTCATGCACAGTACTGTTTTATATATTTAAATTTCCTTCAAAATGGTAAGTTTTCTGTAGCCAAATACTTTAATTTATAACAATCACAAATAATATGCAGATCAGCTATTTCATTTATAATACTAAGAACAGATAATTAGTAACAGAAGTTATTTTAAAAAAAAAACAGATGTTTAACGGTGGATTGAATCCAAAATTGCTTAAACAATGGTTCACCACCTGATCGTGCGATATAGTAAAACTAAAGATATTCACATATATTATAGAGCAATGTAAATTAATTGATATCGTTACCAACCTTGCGACACAAATTTTAATAATCAGTTATTTTGATATAAGTAAAGGTGCAATCACGATTTTTTATTTTCCTGATCCATATGTTTATTGGGAGAAATATGTAGCAAAAAGATCTATTTTGTTCAGTGTAAAATATTGTATTACAGATTGCTTCAAGGAGAATATTTTTATAGCATATGAGAACTGAGGACATTTTTACTCCTACCGAGGACAGTCCTACCGAAAGGAGAACACGTTGCAACCTTATTGGTTTACAAATTAGATAAAATAATCTTTGGGCCTATCACTATACGAAACTAATCGATTAAGTTGAGCATGAAGTTAAAATCGACCATAAAGTTGAGTGATTTGAGAATAAAGCAGGTGAGACACTTGTAATTGTTGACAGCCTACGTTATAAAACATATACATATGTACATATAACGAAAAAAAAAAAAATTAAAAAAAAAAAAAAAAAACAATGTAACAACCTTCCTGTATTTGAATGCAACGTTGTGTCCAAATTTCAAAAGATTCGATCAAGTACTTTCGGAGATTACCTATTTTGAACAAACGAACATTTGCATTTTTATTTATAAAGAAGATGAAACCAAAAATTTATTTCTTTTGTTCTAATTTTTTTTTTATTTTTAGGAAAAAGATAAAATTACATTTGCATTGATTTTCTTTACAAAAAAAAATTTGTTGAGAAATTAGTATTGCCGCTGTTGAGAAAATTAACTAAGGAAATTTTTGTTTCGTATTTTTTTGTTTTTAAAAAATGTTGGTACATTTAACAGTTAGAACTGTTGGAAGTTTTATTATGCGTTATATGTTTTTAACGTTTTTAATGAAGTTAAATGAGTAAAGACTGATTGAAATTACCATTGCAATCAATAAAAGAAGAGTAACTAATACCGAAGCGAGTAAGAAAAAGAATAGTTGAATTATATTGACTCGTGTCTGAATAAACCAGTCGTTTAGTTGCAGTTTAGATAAATAATCTAAATACCGACTGCATTGCGATCTGCCGGGCTGATTTGTGAATCTAAACTATCCAGGACACAACACAAACGCATACATAAAAATTCATTCAAATTAATCCAGCCGTTTAGGAGGAGTTCAGTTACAATACCGACTGCAGCGCCATCTGCCAGGCTGATTTCTGAATCTAAACCATCCAGGGTGCCACCCAAACGCATACAAAAAAATTCATTCAAATCGGTCCAGCCGTTTAGGAGGAGTTCAGTGACAATACCGACTGCAGCGCCTCAATCACCGGACTGATTGGTGAATTAAAATCATCCAGAGCGCCACCCAAACGCATACCAAAAAAATTCATTGAAATCGGTACAGCTGTTTAGGAGGAGTTTAGTAACAATACACACTGCAGCGCCTCTGCCGGGCTGATTTGTGAATTTTAACCATCCAGGGCACCACTAAACCGTTTAGGAGGAGTTCAGTTACATTACCGACTGCAGCGCCTCTGCTGGGCTGATTTGTGAATCTTAACCATCCAGGGCGCCACCCAAACGCATACAAAGAAAACTCATTCGAATCGTTCCAGCCGTTTAGGAGGAGTTCAGTGACAATACCAACTGCAGCGCCTCTGCCGGGCTGATTTATGAATTTAAACCATTCGTGGCGCCACCCAAACGCATACAAGAAAAACTCATTCAAATCGGTCCAGCCGTTTAGGAGGAGTTTAGTGACAATACCGACTGCAGCGTCTCTGCCGGGCTGATTTATGAATCTAAACCATGCGGGACGCCACCCAACTGCACACAAAAAAATTCATTCAAATCGGTCTAGCCGTTTAGGAGGAGTTCAGTTCATACACACGTACAGTAGAATTATATATATAAAGATGTTAAAACAATATCGAGTTTTTATTTCGTACAAAAAACAAGTTCCATTCATAAGAAATTTATTGGCTTTGATTTACAACAATTAAAATAAATGGATTTCAACCAAGAATCCATAATTTTTTGTACGAGTAAGATTCTGTATTATTTGCATAAATAAAAATACATATATTTACACAAAATATTAATAGTAGTTTAATCAATGAGTGAATAATGAAGTAGTTTATTCTCAAGCAAAAGTTTAAAATTTGAGCGAGGCACGAGCGAGAATTTTAATTTGCGAGAGAATAAAATTCATTATTCACGAATCGATTACAATACTTTATTCTCTGACAAAGATTTTATTATAAAAAAGAATTGTGTATTATAAAAAATAAAAACATTTTCTTCAATTAAAACAATAAATCTTTATTGTTTTAATTGATAAATCAAATTTCTTAATAAAAAAACCCTGATGATAAAAAACGCCCTTCTCATACAATCAACCAAGTTCAACTAAACGAAATAAGAGAATTACTCAAAATTTGATTTTTGAAGAAAACTTATCAAAGCAATTGTGATTATAATTTGAAAATAATTTTAATGAAATCAAAACAATTTGACCAATTGGAATCATACCAATTGAATAAAATGTTCATTAGGCAATAGGTTAAGTTCATTAGGCTATAGGTTAGAAAACAATACAATAATACATACTATTATTATCGAAAAAACATACAAATAAAGCTTATATAATTAAATGGAAGAGAATAAAATATTTTTTAGAAAATTATTTTATCAAAGTAGTTTTTCGAAATGATAGTAATACAATAAGTTTAGGCATTGTTATTTCAATTTTAGGCATTTTTATTTAACTTTTAGCATTGTTATTTCAATAGAAAAAAAGGCCTGCTTTATGTACAATTTTTGAATCGCTAAAGTGAATTTTACGGTTTGCTAGTACAAAAATACATTGATTACACCGTACCACCCCCTTGAAGGGGGGTTGTCTTGAAGTCTAAACCGCCAACTGAGTAAGCTACATACCACACAAAAGCAATATTAGCTAAATGAAATCTGATGGCTTATAAAAATCAGCTCTATTAGAAATGTAACATCTAACCAGCTCCACGAACATAGTGAAATGCTTTGGAAGGAAGATTTGAAAAGAAAAAATAGTGAAATACTTTGCTTAGGAAGCTCTGTTTATCAATATTATTAAAATTAATTAATATATAATATATATTTGGTGATATATCCAATTGTTTTTACACACAAAACTGTTTGGTAAAGAATTCGTTTACAAGAATTCTTTACCAAACAAAAGCGAAACAAATTTTATTTCTGAATATTTTAGCATCGATTAATATTTTTTTTTAAAATTTTGGATTCCATTCGTTCGGTTGTTATCCTTCTCGTGCAAGGATCACATCATTCTTTGAATGTAATCCAACCATCATTAATTTCTTAAGTAAAGCAAATCGAAAATCATATATTAAAAAATTTTCCCAATTAATGTTATCATTTCTCGTAAACTTTTCCAATTAGTATACATCTTCAATTATACATATATACAACACGAACAAATAAAATCCTTTTTTTTCCAAGTGTGCTTAAAAATAACTGGAACCATAAGTTTTATTCATAAAATTATTAATTATACTCAAACCATTTCTTATTTCCATGAAACCCAAATATTTTATTATCGTAAAAATTCTTTAAACTTTATAATAAAAAACCACCACCCATTTAAGCTATCATTTAGCTTCTCCTAAACGACAACAACAAAAAAAAAAGGATAGCAAAAATGTTTTTAAAATTTCTCAGAAAAATTACATATTTTAATAAATTTTCCTGCCAAAATAGGAAAATTAAATATTTAGAAATGAAAAAAAAATCGGTTTTTTCTCTTCACATCATAAATTATTTAAAGGAATTTTTCCTAATTCATCATTATGAGTTCTAAACGTTATGTGTGTGTATTTGAGATCCCCGAAATTCGAGATTTATACGTTTTCTTTTTTGTCTTGTTAAATCACAAAATATGTAGGAGGAGTGTTTGGATATGAGTTATTTTAAATAAGAAAGTAAAGCATAGTAAGGAAAAAATTTAAATTATTGTAGAAAAAAACAAAGTATTTCAAGAATTTATCATTTTCGTTTTTTATAGACTTTGGCATTGATCTAAAGAAAATGTGTTTCTAAGCGACCAACTAAAAAGGTCAACAACGGATATCTCATTTTCTCACACAATTCTCAATGTACGAGTTTCCTATTTCCAATTAGTTTCGACCATTTTTATACCACTTATAAATCATTATCGATCGGGCGTTTTTATATAAAAATGATCATTAACCTGATCAATTTTAATCGAATTAAAATGATAATCATCCTTTCAAAACTATATTCACGATCACCACCACGAACACTATCATAAATCAAAAGTTAAAAGGCAAGCAGAAAACATATTCGTTCATTATAACTTATAAATAAAAATGATCATCAAATTAATCAAAGAAAAAAAAAATTAAATTGCACCGTGTCTTCGTTTTTTTTATCTTCATTTCTCACTTAATTTAACATCATTCCGTCTTTCATTATCGTCAAATTCACCGAAATGAAATGAAAATAATCAAAAGTGAAATAAACATTTTCCTTTTTCATCTTCTTTTTAAGAAATATCTTAAACAAAAAACAACTGAAGAAGAAAAAAACAATCTTGCGTTGGAATGATGTCTTAAAATGAAGGTATCGCAGGTGAATGAACGAATTTATCAAAATTATCTTCGTTTTACTTTTCTTCTTGTTTTTGGTAGAGGTAGTAGTATTTTCTTCAATTACCATTTTGTTTTATGCAGTTTGCAAATTACAACGATTTAAAGTCTGATATTGAGTTATTTTAGACGTGTGTAAGACCTAGATCCCGATCTCGATATCTTTCTAATGGTATAAAGAATGATTAAAAAGAGAGAAAAAAATACTTCTGCTAATGACGAAACAGTCGAAAGCCGCCCGAGAATTTTAATTATTTCCTTCAAACATAACTTTTAATTAATTTATTTATTTTATTAAAACATAAACTCAATTACGAACGAAAAATTAAGAGTTTCTTTTTGAAATTATTTCGTTTCATCAATTCAATTTTAATCAATCGAATTTTAAAATGTTATAACCAGAAAGTTCAATATCGACACGATTAATATTCCGTCCACAATGTGAGTGCTTGTTGCGTTTTCTTCAAGACGGCATGTTGAATCATCCAAGCACCACTATGTGTTTATTCACATAATATTTACTTGCCAATTGTCTTCTGTGTTCCAACATTGGGAATTGGTAAATCGAAGGAAAACGTATTAACTAGTAAACGTATCCCATCTTTTGTAGTATGAGGTATGATGGTCCGTGAAAGTCTACCAGCTTTGTCTTAACCCCTCGCTTGCTCATTCGGATATGAATTCTGTGACCACCTCAAATCAATAAATCTAGAATACGGCGCCGTTTAGCTAAACCAATCTGCATGCCTTACAAAAATTAGCTCTCAGGAACGCTCTTCCAAAGGAAATGGACATCATGCCACAACCTTCCCTAAATTGTTAATTGTTGCTTCCCTAAAAGTTAAAAAAAAACAAACAATAAAGCTTCCCATTAAATGATAAACCACGATGAGTATCTTCTTGGGTCTGAAAAATCCCATTTGCGTAAATTTTTTTTTTTTTAAATAAAAAGTGTCATATTCTGTTATAGGGTTTACAATATGTGTCGCCACAACACATTAATACCTTTTAAAACCTACGTCTCACAACAACTTGCACTCTAAGATGTTGATGAACGCTTTTTTTAAACCTCTGCGGATTGAAACCACCTGAGACTATGGATTCCGGCAAACTATTCCATTTCTATGCAGTTCGGACAAAGAAGACTTTCCCCGATCTGCCAGTATGACAGCGCAAGATCTTGACCGTTTGACTAGTTGCGCTAGCCGATTTCCGAGTGGAACGGGGGTAAGAAAAAGTTTGAGGCATGATGCTGCGAATTTCATCTGAGCACTGTTGATGATGATATTTGTAAAAGACAACGAGGTCCGCAACAGTGCGACGATGTTGTAGGGAATCAAGTTTTGATGTCAAAGCTCGATCACCCACAATTCGAATAGCCTGCTTTTGAACAGAGTATAAGAGGGCCAAGATTGAAACAGAAGCAGCACCCCAAACTTGACAACAGTACTTCATACAGGGATGAATATAGGACTTATAAACATGGAGCAATTGGTATGGAGTGAAACATGTTTGCTTAATGTTGGTCGGCCATTACATGACTTGACATTTGTCCTGAGCATTATAAGGAAAATTAAGAAAAAAAATGGGAGCTGGGCTCGAACCGAAACCCCAAGATCCAGATTCTCAGGCTCTACCGACTTAGCTAGCCGGGCCAAACACAAAAATGAAGGCTGAGTACCGAATAAAGGTGAAAGAGCTACACTAATATGTAGGTCGATTTTTCGTAACAAATCCGATATGAGCGCTGTTAAGAGGCGGAAAGCCCACTGGCTAAGTTTGAATTATTTATTTTTTTGTGCACAATATTTTAACAAAAAAAGCCCATCTAGTTCCATGAAAAGTCTAACAACCAGTTCAATGAGAAGTCGATGAAAAATTACAGCAACGCTATTTCATATATACTCAGTGTTCCATTTTGTTTCAACATATCTTCAATCTCTTGGATCAATTTCTTTTGGTTTCTAGCTGATTCTATAGATTGATTTAACAATTCCGACTAACGCTTTCTTAGCCGCAATAGCATAGCTTTATGAAACTTTATTCGGAGACGTCTTCATACCCGACTTTGATCTAGTCGAAGCACTTTTTATGACATTATCACCCTCACCCTCTCCATATTTGTGCTTTAAGTCGTATCAGTAAGTTATCTAGCTGTGTTTTTATAGAACTCGAAGTACCACCACAAGTAGTATTATTAAAACCTTTACAAACGCTCATCATTTTTTCCGACTATCGCCGCCTTTTTGCTTAGAGATAGAGATAGTACCCTGCTTAGTAATCCTGTTCGCACTGAGGAGCAAAGGAAACTAGCCATTGTTTTTCCCCTTTTTTCACCATTTTGCCTCCTCCTCTTTTACACAACTATTGTAAGCTGATGCAGTCCTCGACACCATTTACAAAAAAGTATATAACAAAAAGTATTAAATATTTATCAATTAAAACACCAATTAATTTAAATGTTCACAATAAAAAACTTTATTAACAATTTATTTAATTATTTAAATTTGTTTATAAAATCAAAGTTTAATTATATATATATATAAATATATTATGTTTAATGAATTCTTTATTTGAAATATTTGTATAATAATTATTTACCGAATCCCAGTTGAATGCTTCACAGTCAAAAACCAAAATCGAAGTGAAAAAGTAAATCAAATTACAAGATGATGTTTGCTTTTTAATTGACTTGAAACTTTATATAAAAAATATTGCCCGATAAGCAAACAAAACAATTCAACGAAAAACCAAAAATTAGAACGACGTGTGATGCAATCAACTGTGTTTACATAATTTATTACGTTCCCGAACAACTATTATAATAGGCTTAGATGCCTGCTACACTGAAAATTTTCTGACTCGGGCTGTTCCATATGAAAACTGGTTTAAATCTCAAAGAGCTCAAAATCTCCATGTATGAGCTGACCTGAAGATTTCTAGTAGTCTTTAATTTTTTTTATTTGCCTCACGGTAATGGTCGGATTCGAGGAAAGTAAAAGTGAGTTTGACGTCTACAATAAGATTTAATTAGAACATCATTGTTTATCTGAAAACTTGACTCAATTTACAAAACCACAACCTCAATTTACATTTACACCTCTTACTTGATTCCGGCGAAAATTACTCATATATGAAATTTAATCCCAAACGATTTGCTTCATGCTACTTTTAAGCCCCGAACACCAAGGATATTTTTTAGCGTTTAGCAAAATGTATTCAAACATTTTATGTGTGGATTATGGTTTCAAAATGGTTGGTTTCGCTTGGTTTCGCTTTATGGTTTCACTTGAAAATGGATTTGGAAATAGTAAGAACAGTTATTTGTCGTCATAACTTATTGAACGACTTTCAATCGACAACTTGGAGAACTAGTTGTTGCACGTGTCTCCGACATTGACATACATTCTTTAATTCTATTGAGGAATTACTTCAGCTCTCTAAGGCTTTCACTTGTGTCAATAAAAACAAAAATTTAGAAATAAAAATTTTGGCTATTTTGGGAACCTCTTGAGAGTTAAATAAAGCAATTTCACATTAACGTCACGATCAAATATTTAAATTTTAATTATTCATTTTAAAATTTTTAATATTTTAACTTTAGTCCGTAGTTTATACAGAAAATTCTAGATAACAATAAAACTATGTTAAAATTCAGAAACAATAATACAGAATTTCCACCTTCCATTATGATTATTTCATCATCTGACCGATACATTCATCTTAATCCAGCATAACTTGATTTAAAATTTTATGGTTAGATACCAATGACCAAGAAAAAAATTTTCGTCCAATAAAAATTTAATTTTGTAATTCAGCATTCAATGGCATTCAATGGTTTACTTCCAAAATATTTTTTCAAGTTCAAACCTTTCGATGCACATATCATTGGCATTTGATATAACTTAAAACTTAATATTTCCGCACTTGTTTTGATTTCTTTGATTACGCCATTATTCGAAACCGGAACACCAAGCGTTTACTATTCACGTTTAATATTCACAAAAAAATAGTACTATTAAAAATAACTCTATTTATTGAATTATTATTTGTGTTCTTAATCATCACATTAAATAAAATCAAATATAAATTTAAATTTAATCTCTACAACCTTTTGTCTAACAAGTTAAAACAGAATTTTAGTAATATGACATATTGAAAGTTGTTTTCGATCTAACTTAAAAAACAGATTTCAGATGTTTGTATGATGAACCTCAATATATATTCCTCATATATTGGTCCATATTTATTTTTCAAGTCTGTCTCTGATATTTTCGAATGATTTGTTATTTAAAAAAAATTAACAGGTAGACATAATACTATAAAATATGGAGGGGCTGAAATCTCAAGCTCTGAGATATCAAGACTTCGGTCTCGGTTAAGGATTTTGATAAAGTTTTCAGCAAAACACTTTTATGAGGACATGGTTTTTAGTTTTGGTCAGTGATATATATTTAGCGTTTCGAGAAAATATTACAAAATCACAACTTCATATTTCTTTCAAAATTCCAAAAATATTGTAAAAATTAGATAAAATCAAAAATTTAAGCTTTTTCCAAAATTTTAAAAATATTGCAAAAATTATAACAATATCAAAAATTGAAAGTTTTTTCAAAATTCCAAAAAATATAATAAAATCAAAAATTTTAAATTGTTTTTAATTCTAAAAATATTCCAAAAATTCTTACAAAATAAAAATTAGAACTTTTTTCAAAATTCTAAGAATACATATAAATTCATATAAATAGAATTATAAAAATATTGTAAAAATTATAACAAAATCAAAAATTAAAATTTTTTCAAAATTCTAAAAATATTGCAAAAATTGCAACTTTTTTCAATATTCCAAAAATTATACTAAAATCCAAAATTTAAAGTTTTTCAAAATTCAAAAAATATTCCAAAAATTATTACAAAATCAAAAGTTGAAACTTTTTTTAAAATTCTAAAATTATATATAAAAAGAATAATATTTTGTTCAAAATTCTAAAAATATTGCAAAAATTATAACAAAAACAAAAGTTAAAAATTTTGAATTTTTGAGATCAATTAAACTCAAGTAAGTAAAGAAGTAATTGGAATTTTTTCAATTCAAAGGTATGGTTTTGAAGTTTCTCAGAAAAAAAACTCTACTTCACATTTTTCGTGTTTCGGGGGATTCGAGCCTACCTCGTCAGTGCCCGGCTCGAATTCTTGGGCAGACACGCTATCGATTACCCCGTTGAGGCGATGACAATTTCAAAGTTGAAACTTCGTCATCACTTATTTATTTTTACTTAAGTTGAATTTTTCCACTGTCATTATAGACTCCATATTATGGAAATGTTTTTACATTATATGGGATTTTTCGCATTAAATTTCTAGACAATACTTTGTGTGAATTCATAGAATGGGGAACATTTCTATTCTAATTAACATCCTAAAGCCGCAATTAGACTATTGCAGAACTCTGCAATATTTCTGCAATGGTAGTGTGTAAAATATTCATTGCAGAAAAGATTGGCAATGAACTCATTTTAAAACATTGCAATTACTCATTTCAATGTTTTGCAATAAGTTAATTGCCAAACTTTTTTGCAATGAATATTTTACACACTACCATTGCACGACTATTGCAGAAATATTGCAGAGTTCTGCAATAGTCTAATTGCGGCTTAAGTCACGATTGTATAGTCATTATTGATAGTTTCCAATCAATGTGAAATCAATGGCTGACACTTGGTCAATTTTAGACTACAAAGTTAAAAGTTTTTCCAAAATTCTAAAAATATTGCAAAAATGATTACAAAATCAGAAATACAAACTTTTTTCAAAATTCCAAAAATAATTCAAAGACTATAACAAACTCAAAAAATTTCTATGTCCAATTTCTTTTCAATTACATTTACATCATAAAAACAGCAAAAACTTGGCAACAAAATTAAATGAAAATTTTTTGACACAAATAAATAATAAAATTTCATGTCATAAAAATTATTAATTTTATTTTTTTTCCAAAAAATTTGGTAAAAAAGTAAATAAAAATCTTTCTTTAGACACACATGACAACATTTTTTTGACAAACTGATAATGCCATAACTCTTAATAATAATAATAAAATTTCATTTCAAACAAATAATTAATTTTATTTTTTTCAAAAAACTGGGTAAAAAGTAAATAAAAATCTTTCTTTTGACACACTTGACAACATTTTTTTGACAAACTTATAATGCCATAATTCTCAAGAATAATAATAAAATTTAATTTCAAACAAATAATTAATTTTATATTTTTCCAATAAATTGGGTAAAAAAATTAATAAAAATCTTTCTTTTAACAGCATTTTTTTGACAAACTTATAATGCAATAATCTAGTTTTGGATCTCACATATCAATCCCGACCATCCAAATATCTCCACATTCTTTGTTCCTACTCATTATCACTTAAAAGGCACGTTTTTTAAGCAAGCAAAAAATATGCATATTTACTTGTTTTGACACACTTGACGAAGTGTATCTATTTTTAGAATTCAAAACTTTTCAAATCCCTCCAGCTGTTTTCTAGATTTCGTCGGTTGTGTGTGACGGACGGCCGGCTGACCGGCCTACAGATAGACATACATTTTTTTTTGCGTTTTTAGAATCAGTATCCTAAAACGTCGAGAAATGCCAAAAAAGTGGGGTTAAGAATTTCCCTTTTAGCTCATGAATGTAATATTTAGGTCTTTCGAAGTAATTATATTTCTCAAATATATAAAGAAATATATTGAGGCTCATCGCAGTATTATTTTGACATATGTTCAATAATTGTATTTTTTTTCAGTGATTAAATAAGTTTTGTCATTTTGGTCAGTATAAGCTCAATGACAAAATTAAAAAAGGTAATATATGCAAAAGATGATCTCTAAACAGATTTACCGAATGAACGTAATGAATTTCATCATGGTTTTTTCAATGCGTCATAAGTACCTTTCTTTTATGTTGTGGAGTAATTTAATTCTTCTTTTCTGACGTTGTACAACTGTGATTCTATTCCAAAACTATTGACTTAAATCTCATAAGACATTATGTTGTTGATTTTGTTATTAGTTTCAACTGCCGACTGTAGAAACTGTTGTTACATAATACAGTACGCTTCATACCGAAAATGTGTTTGATTTGAATGCTCGTCTCATAATTATTTTAATTAAAACTATCCTTACATTTATCAAACTGGCCTTATAATCCTTTTGATAAATCAAACTGTTTGAAGTCATCTGAAACTAACCCATTACTCTATGACCCATCAAAAATCATCAAATTTACTGTAACAAAATTTTCATGCTCAAATGAAAATTATTACCTGTTCAACCTTTTTGCTCACTAATTTCCATTTTGATAAATGAAGGCAAACGATAAAATTAAAAATAAATTAGATTCCGTTCACGTTTCGCATCTAATATTTCTGTTTGACGGTTTGTTTTTTTTAAAGTTATTATATATTCATTTTCTTTTCGCCTTCGAAAGTCTTAAGAAATATGTAAGAAAAAAAATTATATAATTACTCCGTTTAATTTAAAGTTAATTGCTTTTGTTTCAAAACATAAAAGTTAGAAAATAATATAAGAAAATTTTTTACTTCTGTTTTAATGTGCTTTTTTTTATTACACAATTTTCAAAAGCTACATACTCGTACGTTTATTTTTATTTATTGCAAAAATGTGAGTTCTTACATGACAGTAATGAGTAATGTGAATTTAAATGAGCAGCTATTACTTGCAAATGAGCGTGATAGACGCATTGTCTTATAGATTTTACATTTTGATTGGAATCTAAAATTAAATAATTTTTTATTTACTGTAATGCTTAACGACATTTGAGTTTCACACCAAAAAATTAACATTAATCATAAAATAAAAAACAAATTAATTAATTACAAAAAATAAAAAACAACTGTAATATGATAATATTCAAATAATAACTAAAGAGGAAACAACACAAAAACTGTCAATTACAATTAATTTTAATTGCAAAAAAATGTTTGTGTTTTTACTTACGATAAAAATTGGTAAATTTTAATCCACAATTAGGAACATTCGTAAACATGTATGTATACAATATGTACATAGAATGTTCGGGCATAAATACAAAAATGATGTACGTATATTTTGACTAGGATCTTTCGATACATTATGAATCTTTGCTAGACAAATATTTTTGATAACGTCACTACGACAAATGAAGATATCTGTCATATTTTGAAGATGTAAATTGAAAATTTTTGCGTTTGATTGCATTTGGAAATTATGCGTCCATTTTACAGCCGTTTTTTTAATGATATACTATTTAAGTGAAAAAAAAATCGGAAATCAAAAAATTTAAATATTTGACTTACATATACAAAATAATATTAATCTTCCATAAATATTTTAATATTATAAAAAAAAGGGAAATATCGGTAAGCCGACATGAAACCAGGCAAACAAAAATATATAATAATTTTTTTTCATCAATAAAATTAATTATTCAAAGTACGCGTTTGTTTTTTGTGTTTGTATTCATTTCCTTCACAAAAAAAATCTTTCGCACATAATATTAGATGAAAGTAAGATAAAATTCAGTTTAGTATTACAAAAGTCTTGTAATCTCATACAAAGTTACTTAATTCTTTGTATTTTTATCATTAATTAAATTCCGCTTCGTTTTTTACTATTGGTAAAACAAGTGTTTGAAATGTGTGTGTATATATCTGCTAAGACGTTTTTGAAATGTGCACGGTATTGTGCACTACATGTCCATACATGTGTTATGCACAATTTTATGCACGCGAATTTTATATCATGAATAATTATTGCAATTTTCTTGCAATTCGTTCCATATTGTTCTCTGTATAATTTGGTAGAATGTCTTGTAAAACTTGCTTCTGCCTATAATTACATGTCAGCCAGGTAGCCCAGCTACCTTATATGGCCTCGAGAAAGGAAGTGATAAAATTCTTATCTGCGGATATCCTCCAGTAGTGTCGAACGCTTTGGCTGATTTTGCAATTTCTTGCCCTAGTTTCTGTTAATCTAAGTAGTTTTTGGCATCTCATACATGCAATAAATTCATCGTACATCCTGCGAAATTTTATCTTACAAAAATTGCTCATCGCTTCATTGTTATGCCGCAAAATTTTTCATTTACAAATAACACCTAATCTTGTATAAGAATTATAAATTCAAACAAAACATTTGGCGCAATAAATGCACCAATTTTTTTATTTTCTGTATTCGAACAACCAAACTCCATGCAAAAAATCGATTTATTGCTTAATTTTTTTTTTGTACAATGTATTTGGTTATCGTTTCAGTTATTTCGGTGAACAAGCTAGCTAGTTTGTTTACAATTATCAATAAGGATATTGTTGTTTCGTTAATTTGTTGTGCATTAGGGCAGTACAGACTGACACTTAGTTTTTTGAAGCGCGAAATGTTTTAGAATGTAAATATAGTGTATAAAATATAACATATGCATGTTGTATTTGCAAATACCCTGTGATGACATCATATGATAAAAATGGTAGTTGTTTCCTAAAAGGAAATGAATATAATATAATGAAGAGACTATAATTGGATGTGTCTATATTTTTCTTGCCCTATTTTAGATAGATTCTTAATATAAACATTGTTATTGAATATAATTAGTCAGTCCGCTTTTGAATTTTTAATTAAAAATTTAAGTTATTCTCTTTACTACAGTTTGCTCTTGTAGTTGGCAGTTCGTTTTTTGTGGGTTGTAAAAGTATGCTTTCTCGAGCACTGCTTGTTTTTACACTGTCACCAGTGGAGGTCTATTGTTTTGATTTTTTGTTGTTTGTTTGTTTTGTGCTACTTATAAGTAATCCAACTAGTACAAAGAAAATAACATAATCACTCATGAAGACTGAACCCAAAAGGTTATGTTAGGAGCTGAATCCACTGTAGAAGTTTACAGCTGATCATTGGTAAGATGATCATCGACACGGATCGTAAAAATCACCAGAACAGGCCCATTTGCTGATTTTGGGGTGAATCGTCTCATACTTAGGTTGTTCATTTGTCACAAACGTATGCGATGAGCACGTTGTGTACATCAGGCCTATACAAAATGTATGTAATAATGATAGAATGTATGCTGAACCTGGAGGGGACTACTGAGCTTGAAGTAGCAGCAACGTTTTTTTGTGTATTTTTTACTCTGTGAAAATCCTTAGTGGTAGGTAGAGTATACCTATACAAATGTAAAGGTAATATCACCCACACTGAAAAAAACATGTCCTATTTCCAATCGAAATGCAGTTGTCTCAACCTCACCGTGCGGTCTCTTATGGCGAATCAAACAACGAAATTGCTTCAACAACTCTACAATTATAAATCGATGAAGTTGAGACAATCACACGAAATATTTATGTGAAAATAAAATATAGTTCAATTAATCTCAAATACTTAAACTTTAAAATGAAAAATTCATGACATAAGGCCAAAGAAAATTTTTTTCAGGGAAATAGTTATTATCTTTATTCAACTACTGTTATATTGGATATAACACTTTATATTTTAAATAAACCTCATTCTGTTGTTAGGAAAATGTTATCGTGTAGTTGTCCCAATTACAGTGAAATTGTTTGCAAATAATTTTTCTTTGCATGAACTGCCAACTTCGAAATGAGGTTGTCATGAACTTCAATTTTTTTTTTCAGTGCACGGTAAAATAAGGGGTAAAACAACTGTACGAGCGATGGTATCCTTTCCAGTCTAGTGAATTCTAAAAATTCTGTTGAAAACTAACCGGTTTATCTGCTTTCACTGACATTATCTACTGACAAATAACTGCATCGCTCTAAAAAAATACCATTTTGCAACGTAAAAATAGCTTACATCACCACGTTGCAGAAGTTATGAGGTAGTGTAGAGGTTAATGAGGTTAGCTCAAGTGGCACATTTCTGTTTCCAATGCCATGCAATCAATGTGAAAATATCTCAGCTGATCGACTGTCTTGCAGCTAGACACGTATATTGGTATTGTTTTAATGCATTTACGTATCGCCACAAAAGAGAATACTTCAGAGAAACATTTATTTCGTACGCTGGTGTTGATATAAGAAATTCCCATTGTTGTGATGTACCTCGGTAAATTGTTTTGACCGATCAAGAGCATAGATCGATTTTTTATGCGCCATTCATCCCAAAAAGTAACCTAGGATATCAGCAAAACTTTTCCCAAGTCAAATGCTTTGGCAATGTTGCTTGTGGAAATTTCAATAATTGAATGTTCAATGACAATATCAATTTTCCTTACGTATTTGAAGAAAGATCTTAATGTTAAATTAACCCATGTAGCAAAAATTGGCATTGCGTTGGGATGTCATTTATTTATTGCAACTTAATTCATTCTTTTTTTGGTATGTTTATTTCTTTAACACTTCTTAAACCGTTCTTAAAATGGTATTCTCACCTTGTTTTTAAATCGGTAAAAAGATCTCACTTTAAGCATTTTTAAAGGCTTCTTAACATAGTATGCATGTTAGAATGTAGAAGGATTAAATCGGAATGCACGAGCTCGAGTAAAGAATAAAGTGCGAGTTTTGAATTTTGATGTAATATGTTGCACGCGTACTTATTGCATGTATTCCAGTGACGGAGGTTCTCCAAAAAATTTAGTGTTTGGCATACAATGTAGAAAGTAACATGTAAAACACCGAATATTTTCAATTGCAGGAAAGACTTTGAAGCGGGAACATTTTCAGCGAAGCATGCGAAGAAAGAAACATTTATCTTGATTAGGATTCCCCATACTGGGTCTAAATATAATTTTTTTTTTGCCTGGCTATCTGTGTACTCGCGTTCTTTATTTGCGTCATTTAAATGATTTTCTCCTTCCATTCCATTTATAAAACGTAAACATTTCAGAGTACAGCAATGATTTCGCCAACGCGTCATGATGACATAATGTGAAGAAAGGAGTCAATCTGATAGTTGTCATGGTTATACAGCATCGACACGATATGATTTCCAATCTTTATAAAAATAATCAAAATACAAGATCAAAGAAAAAACCAAGAGGTATAACAAACGAATTGATTAATTTTCAAGACTGAAGGAAAGGGAAAATAAACTATGTTTGACAACAAAAACTAAATGAATTAAAGGAAAATATAGAAGTGAAATGGTCAAAATTGAGAGAAAGAAGGAAAACTTAAAATTGACATTAATCCTAAGGTTTGTGGTTAGTGGTTACACCATTTTAGGAAACATTATTTTGTACTTTACCATTACTGAACGCTTTTCCACTCCACCGTAACTCAAATTGTATTAATCATATACCTTTCCAATTATTCAGAGTAAAATAAATTTTTGGTTTTAAAGTAAATTAAAATAAATCAGGAAAACCAAAAAACAAAACTATATAAAAAACATTAAATATCATAAAAAATGCAAATAAAAAAATAGAAAAAAAAAATACAAGTAAATGCTGGAAAATTGAAAAATTAAAATAAAATCATGATATAAAAAATATTTGTTTATTTGATTTTAATCAGATTTTTGGTTTTACGATTAAAAAATGATTGGTTATTGTTTACAGTTTTGGGTCGTGTATTGATCTAGTTATAAAAAAACTCGAATTGGAATTAAAATTTGAATTTGTAGAATTTATGAAAACGGACGGAATTTACGCATAATTGGTGTAATTTGCTACTACAATTTTTACTATGTCATAAGGATTAAAGACGCAGCGAATATTCCAATTGTTAAAGAACGAAATAATAATAATGATGTATTTTGTCTACGTTTACATCGTTGACATTTTAGTGTTTAGTGAAAGTGAGACCAAACACCATAAATATTATTCAGCATTACATTACATTATTCAGCAAATAGATTGTCAATAAAACCATCAACCTCCGGATTCAATACTATTTTTATCACTTTACTAAGCCATGATATAAACAAAGACGCGTGAATACATTTGCGACTCGTATAATAAATTTACCATTGCCATTGGTGACCCTAACGTTACAACCGATAGTTTTGAGCACTTATTGTTCTTCTTGGATCAATTTCAATAATTTGTGCTAAAGAAAGCTTTTACTATGCCCTGCCCTAGAAATAAACCTTGTTGAAAGACTAAACAAAATATGATCTAATTGTGACCGTTTAACGTTTGTCCTTATGTCCAATGTTGGCGTTTGACTACGTTCGGGATATTGTCGTTATGTTCACACTAGTCATTCCTGTTATAAATGGCTTTTATTTTTAAATTTGTAACATTGCTACACAATTTCGTTGTTTTTAATAAACTTGTGAATTTATTTACAGTACCGAAGCATATGGACTATACAATTATTTTATTTTATTTATTTTAATTATTTTGTTGTGTGAATATACTGTTAAAATGGTAAAAATTGACTGAGTTGAATGGAATTACTAGATAATTCTGGAAGGTTTGCTCCATGTTTCATTCCCACGGCTTTGGGAGTCCAGAACCCCAAGTAAACTGCCAAGTAAAATCGGTACAAATCAGAATTAATTATATGACAGTAAAGTACTCCAAAAACTAAGGGTATAGATACGTAGAACCTTTACGGAAAAAAGAAACGTTTATTGTTTACACGCAGTATATTGACCAAAAAACTAAGACAAGTCTACTCCCGAACATCAAACAAAAGATGTAAAACGACCGGCCCTGTTACAAATTATACATTTCATCAAAGGGAATATTGAACTATTGAATATTGAAATCAACTTAACGGTCGAACACCAAGAAGGTTTTAAAAATTGCAATAGAACAGTGTTAGTGCAACAAGTCAATCAACAAAATGTTTAGACACTTCTTACGTATATTTGCAAGAGGATTGGTTTGTTGTCTTACATAATCTGTAACATATGTTTTGAATTTGATCCCATCGTATGATTCATCACACCATCTATTCTTGTATTTGTTCTTTTTATTTCAATGATGGAAAAATTGGATCATATGGCTGTTCAAAAATGTATTAACTGTGGTCTTCTTTGACTTTCGCGTTAATATGTATGTTGAATGGAATGATATTTGTAAGAACCGTATTTTACTAATTTTTTGTATAGCGAAACTTTTTTTTTTGTTTAAAATGATATGGAGGGGGAAGAAATAATTGATAATAGGGTTGATAGATGCGTGTTTTGATGTTACAAAGATATATATGCAACCTCTGCAATATATGCAACCGATCAAAATGCTCGATCGTATAATAATTTTTAAGTTTGCATTTTTGAATTTTAAAAAATAAAATTAATATGTTTTTGGCTTTTAACGACTCCATTGGTACTGAATTATAACTGAATTTGTCTACATAATATGCTAGTCAAGTACATTGAACAAAAGTTAAATAAAAAAATAGTATCGTTTCAAAATTTTAATAAGTTAAATACAAAATAACTAAAAAGAAAATTTAATTTAAACAAATGTTATTGGTAGTATCATAGTCTTTCTGTCAAGAAGCGATAGCTAATTTATTTATAACTGAAATTTTTCAAATAATATATTTCTAAAAGGGATATTGCTCTAGCAAATTTTAACCATATGAAATTTGATCAAATGATCAGGATAAATAAAGCAGACCATTGTCCGTAATAGGGAAATTAATTATGATTTCTGATAGGAGTTGGATGTGAAAGTCCTTCTACAACTAGGCTTATTATTATATCCTGACTCGGGGTTTAAATTGAAATGACCTGCTAAATACTGGTCGGGTACTAAACGTAAATATGTTTTTTAATTGCAACGATCGTTTAAGTGACATTTGTCTGTCCCTAATATTTTTGGTTTTGCTCTACATTTGATCCAAAAATGTAAATATGTGATCAATATTATTAGTTATTACAGGACATCGTTTTCAAATTGGAGGCAGATGTAAGGCCAAAACACTAGAGTTTCATTATAAATGTTAATGTTTTGGTTAAAAACACTTTGAGCTAGAAGAGTGTCAAGCATGGATCCTCCGAATTAAAACTCCAGCGTGCTAGCCTAGGCCATTAAACACATATGGTTCGACTAGTTAGGTAGGGGAATATAGTAGCATAACGGATATAATCCGTTTCAGACCATGAATTTGCTGTATGGTAGCCTGCTAATAGTAACGAAAATATTCCATATCCTTATTAAGTCAGAAGCTGCAGAACTGGAGCGTATTCAACAAAGCACAATGAGATGCTTAAGTTTCTGAAGATGAAATACAAAACAGTGCATAGGGTAATGTGTATAGGCTTCTTCTTTTAAGGATTAAGGATACACAAGCAACTGCACCAGTGTGTTCAGATGTCATTACCAAAATAAAAACTGGTCGGCTTCCAAAGCATTAAAATTTTCTCGTTACTAAGAGTTATGCAAGCAGACAATAAAAATATTTGTGCTGTCACCTTTAACAATGGATGTTAGATAATTCAGACATCATACCCAAAATAAGGCCTGGTTTTCTTCGTCAGAAATAGAACTTCTCGTTACTTGTAACCAAAAGTGTAACGATCGGCATTACTTCAACTCATACTCTATATTGGGCATCAAAATCAAATACAAATCCACATATGCAAAAATTAAATCCATAGTTAAACATTTTTGTGTGTTCTAATACATTTTATACAGTATATAAAAGTTGTTGTATGCTTATGCAAATACAAATTGATTGACTCGTTGCGTCATACATGTTTCTAATTCTTAATACACAGCTAAAGAATTTTATTTTCCTTGTTTCAATAATAAAATCAACGTCATGCAAGTATTATGATAGAATTTATGAGCTTTTGTCATAATGCATTACGGTTTCTTCAATATTGTAGTGGGATATTATTTTGAAAACGTACATTTTTTTGTTGATTTTTAAATTTTGATTTTTAAAAAATCTGAAATTTTGATATTTTGTTGGTATTGACGAAAGGAAAAAAGTTATTTCTGCTTTTATTTTTTGTGTACTCTGAATCGAAGTTATGCGCGGTTGAATTTTTGAGGCTTTTTCACGTAGTTTTGGTAATGGTGTCAATGTTTTGTGAATAGGTGCAACAAATTTCATCCGACTTAAGTATGTTTTTGCAACTAAAAAGGAAAATAATTGAATAATTGAAATAAGTAAGTTTAAAATTAATAACTTTTCTCTTTTCCGCTAGGCGGCGCGTAAAACCTTGGTTTACTTCAAAGCTCATATCTCAAAAAGTCCCTTTTTTTTATTTGTTTTTCACAAATTTTAAAGTTAACATATGCAGCTATGAAATTGAGAAATAAAAGTTCAGGAATTCAATATGGATTTTTTCTTACGATTTTTTAAAGTTTGGTATATGAAAAATTCACATGTGTATTTTTATTAAGTTAATAATCCTGTACTAAATGTGGATCTAATAAATTAAACATTTCATATTTTAATACCTGCAATAAATTTGAACCATTTTCTGTGCGGTTAAATGGTTAAAAACTTATTAAAAATTAATTTAAGTTAAGTGGTAAAATAAAGGAATTTAAATTATTAAAAGGGTGTGTAAAATATTTATTCATTTTAACACATTCAGCCCCTTTTTACTAATTAAAATCTCATTAGAGACTCATAATTTTAACATTTAAAATTTCTAATGACGCCCACAAACGGTTTTTGACCAAATTATGCTTGCATTCAATCAAAATATATTAAATTGTACCTACCTAATTTTACCTGATTCTACCTATGTCAAAACTATTTAAAGGGTATATATATATATATATATATATATATATATATATATATATATATATATATATTCATATATATATATATATATATATATATATATATATATATATATATATATATATATATATATATATATATATATATATATATATATATATATATATATATATTTGTACATATATATATATATATATATATATATATATATATATATATATATATATATATATATATATATATATATATATATATATATATATATATATATATATATATATATATATATATATATATATATATATATATTTATATATTGATGTGATTGCCTTATAGCAAGTATATTCAAAAACATTTAGAAGACATAACGTTTAGAAAATATAATAATAGAAATTCCTTTCAAATTGTGCTGTAACGTGTACGGTCTCAAAAATCATAAGCGGAGATCAAAAATGTGAAACTGGTCACACCAGCTGTTATTCAAAAAGCTACGACCCTAAATTTTAGTGTGCGTGATGACCAGTTTATATGTGAAACATGTCGCACTTATAATCTATAAAAATAAGGTAAATTTAATTATTTTATTAAAATGAATAAAAATTCATATGCAACTAATATTTTCTATACAGCAGCTTTCATGTTCGGAAACTATCGATAGTGAAATTATTTCTATAAATCAGGATGTTGAAAATGTTCCAGCGAACGAAAATATTCAAATACCTCCAGCATCTTTAGATCCATCACCAGTTTCGGTTGATACTATATCTCCACCAGTTCCTGAACTACTTAATGACATTTTAGAAGATATTAACAATGTTCTTGGAAGGTTAGCCGAATCTCCTATCAAACAAAAACATATTACAACAGGAAGTTATAAAAAAATTGCAAGTGTCACGACGGCAATAAGTCAAAGAATATTACAAGTAGATTCAGTTAAAGTGCTATCACCAAAGGAGGAATGTGAATATACATCATGGCTTATGAACCTTAAAAAGAATTTAAAGATGCCAGCTCTAAATCAAAACAAGTGTTTTTGTTGACAACTCTAACACGTAATTTTGGTTAAATCAACGTATCCAGGATGAATTTAATGCATCAAGACGACTGGTAGAATTCGCCATGGATCTGTTGGAAACAGTAGGTCCTTACAGTTGGCCTCAAAGCAAACAAGTGCACAGTTTGTCACAAAAGATAGTAAAACAAATTCAAACATACTTATCAAAGGAAATTAGTAGAACAATGCCTGGCCTTAAAGAGTTGTTACTATTACAGAAGGATTAACAAAAATTAGGAAATCAAAGCGGTGGTGTTATGGACCCTCACCGACATCTACGAAATGTTCTTGGAAGAAAACAAAGATGTCAAAATCATCTTCTCAAAGTCTACTACGTTGCGACCGAAGGAATGTATTTTAGCCGGACCTACCGGAACACACATGGTCTGTATATGCATGATACATGAAAATGTACGTTTAATGTGTAAGCCGCTCTTAAATTTAGTAAAAAATGAAAAAGATCTGCTTAAGAAACTGAGTTGTTATAATAATACAGTGAATTGTGCAACAAATATATGCAATGATTGTAAAAATATCGTGGAAGCTTACACAGAAAAAATTTGAAATCTCTTGAATTTTACGAAGAAATACATTATGAGAAATGGTTAATGCAAGATAGATATTCGTTTGAACGCATGCAAAAAAAAGGAAGAATTTGTAGAAGATTTAGTACATACATCGGTAAACAAATTAAAAATTCATGATTTCATCGCAAGGTAGCAATCAAAGTTTCTTAAGGATACGAAACAAAACTTACGTCACGGCGAATACGTATCTATTATGTATTTTTCAGAAAATTACTCAATGATAACGCAGAATGAGATACAAGCTGCACATTTCAATAAAGTTCCAGCCACAATCCACCTAATCGTAGTTTACTACAAATCATGTAATGATAAACTAGAGGTCTTATCTTTTGTCATTATATCTGATCATTTAATGCATAACACAGTTGCAGTTCCTAAATACCAGGAAAGGTGTATTGAACTCATTGAAAAACAGCAAGAAATATATCCAAGCTTCAAAAAAATTTTATATTTTACTGATGGTTCAGCAGCTCAATATAAAAATAAGAAGAATTTCATAAATTTCTGTAAACATATTGATGATTTTAAAATACCTGCAGAATAGCATTTCTTTGCAACTGCCCACAGAGAGGTTCCATCCGATGGGATTGGAGTAATACATAAAAGAGAAGCCCGAAGAGCTTCGCTTAGAGGAGAAAAATATCAACAGCAAGGGAATTATTTGAATGGGCGGAGATTTGGTCGAAAAAAACCAACCACGTTATGAAGTTTTCATATGTGTCTTCAGAAGATATCGAACTACAGGAACAATTTCTTTCGGTACGGTTTTTGGACATTAAAACCATAAGTGGAACTCAAGGATTCCACTGTTTTTTACCGGATAACACTACACCCGATAAAATAATTGCCAAAATGTTTTCTTTTTCTGATGATCATAAATATTTCAATTTAAAGGCAAAAAAAAATATATAAATTAATTTTTTAATGTATTTATTTATAATATTGATTAAATTATAATGTTTATAGAAAAAATTTATTTTTAATGTTTTTTTCTAATGTTAGTGTTGGTGATGTTGAAATTATAACAAAATCTTCGATCATTAGGATCTCCCATTCTTATTCTGAATAAAAACCTGTTTCTCAATCAGAAATACACAGAAAATAGTTCAAATTTATTGCAGGTGTTAAAATATGAAATGTTTAATTTATTAGATCCACATTTAGTACAGGATTATTAACTTAATAAAAAACACATGCGAATTTTTCATATACCAAACTTTAAAAAATCGTAAGAAAAAATCCATATTGAATTGCTGACCTTTTATTTCTCAATTTTATAGCTGCATATGTTTACTTTAAAATTTGTGAAAAACAAAACAAAAAAAAGGGACTTTTTGAGATATGAGCTTTGAAGTAAACCAAGGTTTTACGCGCCGCCTAGCGGAAAAGAGAAAAGTTATTAATTTTAAACTTACTTATTTCAATTATTCAATTATTTTCCTTTTTACTTGCAAAAATATACTTAAGTCGGATGAAATTTGTGGCACCTATTCACAAAACATTGACACCATTACCAAAACTACGTGAAAAAGCCTCAAAAATTCAACCGCGCATAACTCCGATTCAGAGTACACAAAAAATAAAAGGAGAAATAACTTTTTTTCTTTCGTCAATACCAACAAAATATCAAAATTTCAGATTTTTGAAAAATAGTTGTTTTTTTTTCGATGTACGTTTTCAAAATAATAGCCCATGATAATTTTGAGATCATATGATGTAGATTTTTGTATTGAGCATAAGAGTGGAAGGTATATAAAAAAGAAACAAAATATAGAAAATTCTAGCTCTAAATAATAGATCGAGCATTATGTAAATTGGAATGAAACGCAATTGTTATCAGTAGTATTACTGTACCGCAAATTGTTTTAAATGTTTAAATAATTAATTTTTGAAATTGAGTTTGTGAAATTATAGTTTCTTTTTCAATTTGCATTCTCTTGCAGCATCGTGTCGGGAGGGATTTATTTGTTCATGCATTTTAAACTTTGAATATGGAGGACAAATGTCTGAAAGAATATTTCATTTTTAGGATTGATACTTGATTCATTTCCATAGAATAATCATCATCGTATCGATCATTGAAAATGCTGGATACATGTTGTAAAGTTCTGCAAAGAAAAATGTGTGATCGGCTTGAGAAGTACTCGGATGGTGACGGTGTTATTTCTGATTTCCTCAAAAAGTTTTACCCTTATGATGTACTTGAACAATGAAATATTTCAGCCTTCCGAACTAAAACAAAACAAAAAATTCATTTTTTCGACTTTATACCGCTGATTGATTATTCAACACACATCCGTCAATAAAATCAAAATTTTTTTATTTCATTTACTGCATTTTAATTTATTTTTGAAATCAATAAACTTCCAAAACCTAAATTAAAAAAAAATAAAATTTACTAAAAATGAATAGCAATTTAATCATTAAAAACATAAAACAATAATTAATTCAATAATCTTTAATTTAGTTAAAAGTCATTAAATTAAATGCATTTAATAATTTTAACGTTTGTTTTTTTTTATGATTCTGAAGTGACTGTATAATAATTATTGTTGTTGGTGGTTGGGTTCGAAAAGAAAAATTTTATGTTACTAGTTTTGTTGTTTTTTTCTTTTATGAAAATCGGAAAGCAATAAAATGTACAGGGTGAAATTGTTTCTATTTTATTATTTTAGGGAATGATAATTGCGTATGTTCTCAAAACGAATAGAATGAGAATAAATGTTTTATATTTATCGAGGTGTAACCCATTATTTTGGAATTATTGCGTAGTGAAACTGATTGAAAACAAATGTGTTAAGGCAGTTTATCAACTTTATTACTAATTTTTAAGCGATAAATTTATATTGCGACAAGGTGAGCATTTAAAATAATTACGTTGTATTTATACATTTACAACATGTTTTTAAACTTTACACAAAACTCCATTTAATTTAAAAAATTGTGGCTTTATAGCGGAAATACAGCAACGTGGTGTCGTACATTTCGACAAATTTAAACTTTTATTTCGTTTTTGAAAATTGAAAATCCAGCAAATTTTTAATTACTGTTATTATATCTTATTATTACCATTATTTTAATTCATTTATATATGTTTTTATAGGTTCATAGTTTGCTGACATTCGTTTTATTTCAAACTAATAAAACTGTGGAATTATTAGTAGAAATTAAAATTTTAATAAGAACAGTCGTTAAACATAGAAAACATAGAAAAACACAAAATACCAAACCAAATACTATCACACAGTAGTAATATAATAAAACTTATGGGGTTCACTTAAGGTGCATTATGACGTGATTTTTTATATTGCTTTTACAAAAATAACGCATTATTTGCTTAAAGAAGAATTTCGATAAAAATTGAAAAACAGTTTGCTCTCGAGGATAATGCACACACCTGGATTCGATTTTCAATAAGATCAACGTCTTTTTTATTGAATCTTTAGTAATAATCATTACTCCAGCTCTCAAACTAGAAGGAAACGTACTGGGGGTGATCACGTAAATAAACAATAAATATTTAAATTAAATCTTGAACTAGAACTTAAAAGCATACATATTTATGGAAAAAAGAAATTTTTCAAAATTAATTAAGCTATTTCTTTGACTTTGATTAGCCACTTGTATAGTAGGCTCAACTATGACCTTGAATTAATCGCGCTCCATATAGGTGCGAAACTTTTTCGTGCCTAGTGTTGCAGATGAACATTCTTTCTCATTGATTAATTACGGAAACCTAAGTTTAATTTTGTTGATTTAAAGGCAATTCAGTGTTTAACATGCTTTTTCTCTAACTGCACCAACATACAGTATATTGCTGGCGTGGCATTGAAGATGCTACGATCGTTTCGCTCTAAAATAATTATCAATAAATATGCGTTGAAGCAAATGCGTTAAAATTGCTCTATTGATCCTATGCTGTTATTTGTTAGCTCAGTTTATTCTTTCTCTTCCTTGATAAACTGTTTAAATTTAAAATTTATAGTTACATTAAAATTTAAATTCAAATTAAATTTCAATTGAAATTTAAATTTTCAAAATATTTTAAAAACAATTAACACGATCGTATGTTTCTATTCGGAGCAACATTTTATTTATGATATTACTCACCAATCACCTATTTGTTTTGGTGCAACGATAATTTTTGTGTGGCATTATTCAACAATATATTTTGTTGCAATGAATTTTCTATGATATTTTTCAACAGTTACCTATTTATTTTGGTGCAACAATTTTTGATAAATAATACTAATAAATTTTAATTAAAATTATTTATAACATATTCAATCACTGGTACAACATTGGACCCAACACTTAGTAATGATTATGAGTGGTGCAATTTATTCAGCTAACAGGTTACATCTGGAACAAATCATAGGGTGAGTTAATTTTCTTATGTTAACATTCGATGGTCATAGTTGATGTAAGCGTGGTGATGGCATTTGTACTTCAATAATATTTGGGGTCATCAGAATCTCTTTTACTTCTTGCCGTTGTTACCGTTCATTCAAACATTTTCGCATACATCCAGTATTTGTAAAACGCCGGTGAGCTAACGAGGCAAACGCATAAATAAATTAACAATAGTAACCTTAATGGTGGTGGGATCATTTCATCTTTTGTTTTATCATAGTCTGTGGTTCATTGAAAAATTCAAAAGGCATCCTCATAAGTTGATACAATGGACGGTTAGGAACGGTATAAGGATTTTTCTCTCGGGATGTCTTTTCTAAAGTTATCTGCAGAAAGCGCCTTTTAAATGCATACTGGAGATAAAATAAGCTTCCAGCAGACGACTTAGGATGAGCCATATGTTTTAGGAAATGAATGTCTTTCTTTGATATGGAATTGAATTTTCTGGAGTCTAAGCACCATCGAAGCTTCCCAGGCTTCTAAAACAAGATCTCTGACGATCTCCAGGAGCTTTACCTTTCTGTGATCACACCCAGCCTAAACACACGGGTCAGTTCTTCACCCATCATTCTTCCGACGGCTGTTGGTACAGGATATTAAACAGTGTTGGAGTTTGAGATATCTACTTTATTAAGTTACCGCTTATGATAGCACTGAGCTCAGCACCACTTTTTAATAACGCTACGCGTTTATTATCACAACGGACAATTTTGGTGTTATAGAATTTTGATGGTGTTTTTATTATTTTAAAGATGCTCCCAGTAAAGGGTTAGTTTACTTGATCTACGCAGGATGACTTAATAGACACAAGTCAGTTTATTTGATCTGCGAAGGTTGAACTAATAGGGACAACATGGTTTATTTTATATTTTATTATCATTTTCTTCGCACGCTCTTGTAAGGCGCAACATTGTTCAACGTTTTTTTCCTCGCTCATTTTTGATCCCTCAAGCACTTGCTAAAGCCTAGGTCTAGCTAAAATTGACATAGCTGATTTAAGATTGTGTATCGCTGATATAAAATGATTGATATATTGATGACCGTTACAACAGTAGTTAAAACAAGTATCAACAAAACTGTATGACGATCTTTCTTAAATAGTCAAAAATTCAATTAGCTATATCCGGGTTTGACATTAACAAAAAAAGTCAGACAAGTGCGAATAAAATTCGCTCGTCAAGGGTTCCGTGAATGTAAAAGAACACAATATCAAAAACTATTGACAAAAAGTTGTGTTGTAATGTCCTTATATTTCCAGACCATAGACGCATAACAAAATAATTAATGTTTAATCGTAAATGTCAATAGTAAATTATAATCAAATCCGCATTGATCAAAAATAACTCAAAAAATGTTACATTAGGTTAAATCTCATCCATAGATGTTTATGGTAACCCAAGAAAGATTCACCAACTTGTAAATGGTTTAAATTTGATTATTTTTTCGGTCAATCATGTGTTGAAATTTAGGGGGGGTGGAGAGGCTACATACTAAAAATATTTTTTTTTTCAATAACACAAAAACTGTGCACCGCTAAGTTCTAAAAAAATTGTAACGTTTCTTAAATTAAGTGCTCCTTCATATGACACCCCATTCGCTTGGTTCAAAAGTGGTTTTTTACTCTCCCCACACCCATCCCCTAAACACACAGAAATATAGTTATTTGAGACTTTGCTATGATTTTCATTCAAGATTTACAAATTTTCCTGTCTCTGCGAATTTTTTCAAGTTTTTCTGTCAATCATCGTCGAAATGTAGGGAGCGAAACGATCTGAATTTTGCACTTTTTTGAAAATAACTCAAAACTTTACATCACAAAATTCTAAAAAAAATTGCAATGATTTATAAATTAGGTGCTCTTTTAAATGACATCTCACTCGCTTGGGTCCAAAAAGATTTTCTTTTATCCTCTTTACACCGGTCCCCTAAATATACAGAAATATAATTATTTGAGACCTCGCTATAATTTTCATACAAAATTTACCAAATTTCCTAACTCTGTGAATTTTTACAAATTTTTCTGTCAATCATGTCGAAACGTAGGGGGGGAGAACGGTCTAAAAGTTGCACTTTTTTAAAAATAATAAAATAAAATAATAATAATGTTAATAGATTTAGGACTACAAATTGACCAAGTGTCAGCCATTGATTTCACATTGATTGGAAACAATCAATAATGACTATAAAATCGTGACTTAGGATGTTAATTAGAATAAAAATGTTCCCCATTCTATGAATTCACACAAAGTATTGTCTAGAAATTTAATGCAAAAAATCTCATATAATGTAAAAACATTTCCATAATATGGAGTCTAATGACAGTGGAAAAATTCAAATTAAGTAAAATAAATAAGTGATGAAGAAGTTTCAACTTTGAAATGGACATCGCCTCAACGCCGTAATCGATAGCGTGGCTGCCCAAGGATTCGAGCCGGGCACTGACGAGGTAGGTTCGAATCCCAACCGAAACACGAAAAAATGTGAAGTGGAGTTTTTTTCTGAGAAACTTCAAACCATACCTTTGAATTGAAAAAATTCCAATTACTTCTTTACTTACTTGAGTTTAATTGATCTCAAAAATCCAAAATAAAATAATAATGTTTTCTAAATAAAATGCTCTTTCAAATGACAACCCACTTGACCCCATTTTCAATAGTGATTTTACACCTCCTCATATCTACCCCCTTAATAAATCTAAGTATGAGGATATGACACTTTTTTATATTTTTTATTAAAAACGTACTAATTTTTCTATCATTCCAAATACATTTGAAAATTTTCGATCAGTTAGGTTCGGAGCTAATCGAGGTAAGAAAACACGAAAAAAACGTCCTTATTCCAAATTATACAAAAAATGGTGAGGTGTAAAATTCCAAAATAAATTTTTAAGAAATACTGAAATGAAGCCCTTTCATATGATACCCTACTTGAATCTATAAAAAAATATATTTTCTCAAAGGTCTCACATCGTACCCCTGTAAACCAAACGAAAACCACTTTAGTTTTATTTGTATCCGTCATTTCGTGTGAGCAGATTAGTTTTATACACACCTCAAATTTCAAGTCCATAGCATTTATAGTTTACGAGATAATCGATATAATGTGATGATCGATGTAATGTAAACTCGTTTTACTCTCACCAATATTCCGTATAAAAAACGGAACCCTAAAAATCCTTTGGTTTTAATCAGTTTTGAATTATTTTTAAGTTTAAGTTATAAGCATAGTTTTTCTTGAACTATTTTTCTTTCACTATACAAAATCACAATCCAGCTTTTCAACTCAATCGTATTTTTTTCATATTAAATTTTTTTAAAAATATCTGATTTGCACAATATCGCTAAATATGATCTTTACTCGAAGGTAAAAATAATTGTGTTGGGATAATTAAACAAGAAAAATGTTTCTGATATGCTCAAAACAAAAATTTTATAATTCTAATGTTTTTAATAAGGTAAATTATTCAACTATGTTGTTACAAATAGTGGTACTCCTTTACGACCAATGAAAAGTCCCAAGCCGGGCAAAAGAAAAAATCACAAATAACAAATATAAATTTGTGATGCTTTATGGCTTGGAACATTGTTATGCGAATTGATGTAAACATTCCGTTATGTTTTATCTCATTAGCTCAAGGTGCGTTAAAGGCTCTACACTCAGAAAATTGCCTCATTACATCAATGAAAAACTACGTAAAAACTAAGAAAATCTGCACACGATTTCCAGTCAATGTATAGTGATAATATAAATTAGTATATGATTTTCATTGATTTTATGATATAAACGTCACATAAAAATAAGGAAAATTTCATAATTTGTAGTATCGTATCTCATAAAATTAACGGAATGAATAAACACGTATTATAAAATTGGCTTAATAGGGAAATTTGTTTTGAAGGATGCGTTGTAAACATTACGTCCGCAATAGCCCTAAATTTGAATAGATAATTTTTTATTGCTGTCAGATATTTTATTTTTCATTCATACAAACTATGGTATTTAAACAGTAGGCTTTGTTTTTACTGTCGGCAATTCTTCTTGTCGTCGATAATTTTGCTTTGTCGTTATGAAAATTCTTTGTTGTCATTTTTTCTTCTAACAAAATGAAATATAATTTTATCTTAGTAGGCGCATAAATGCTATAAATTTGTAATTTATGTTTGACAAATAAATATAAACAAGCAATCATTTATGAATGAAAACGGAAATTTTTATTATTTGCAATTTTACATAATTTTTTTTAAGCTGAATAATTTGTAGAAAAAACTTTATTTAGAAACTAATAATTATTATCTTTTAAATAAAATTATAATTTAAAAAAAATTATCTCATTAAATACCACTCTTCATTGAAATTTTTGTCTAAAATTTTTCAATTTTACTCATTAAATTATTTTTAAGCAACACTGCTCAATCAAATCACTACTTAAACCACTCGTCCTTCGGACTCGTGGTTTATTGTGCGCTTTGATTCGCAGTGTTGCTAAATAATTTAATTCGTAAAATCAAAAAATTTTCGAAAAACTTTCAATGACTCGTGGTATTACAACCGAAAACTTCATAGGGTTTATTTTAAAGGTTTTAAAATCTACGACTTAACAAAATATTAATTTAATGAAACTCATTTATTTATATGTTGCTTTATATTTATAACGTTGGAAATAAGAAATGTGTTATTTAATTTTGAAATAGTATATTACACATTTTACCTGATATCAATGATAAACGTTTTTGGGTTGCTTGATGGATATAGGATGTACATATATGGGATTTCATATGAGTTTTAAAGGAAAAACTACAATTCAAATTTAAAGAGTTTATTCTATTTTTACCTATACATATATAAATATTTAGTTAAACTTAACATATTATCACAAAGTCAATATACGTCGTTTTATTTTTTATTACATTTAATTCATAAATACAAATAATATACATTTTAATAAGAATTTTTATTCAATATTATAAAATAGCTTAATGAAATACTAATAATTTTGAATTTGCTTCAGCCATGTATGGTTATCCTTATTTTTTTTTAATAGTGCAGTCGTCCAGTTGCAATTCTATATATCAAAAAAATTGTATGATGAGTTTATTTTATGATTATTTATTCTAATATAACATTACATTTTTCCGAATTCCGATTGGAAATTATAAACATATAACAAATGATTATTAAAATTTGAAACAGAGGACTGGCGTAAATACTAAGATATAAACACAAAATATATATAAAACTTCTTACCTGTATTTTCATTGACAAAAGGGGCAGATGTTGCTGTTGTACCATTCTCTTTAGCGGACTCTGTAAAACCGCTCCTAAATTTAGCCAACATATGGTGGTACGTGTAGTATAAGCCATCAGGGGGTTTACCTAATTGCGGCAAGTAATAAGTTGTCTGGAATATATTTAAATAAATTATTTTAATAAAGTTTACCAATACAACGTTAGACTATTAAGTGTTTACCTTAATCTCTTTTGGAAACAAAATATTGATTTGATTTGCAATTGTTGAAAAATGCAGAGGTTTGACTTTTGTAGTTGTTTTACACAAGTGTGTAGTAAAGTTTTCACTAGATGTTTGTGGCAATTATTGTTAAAATATTTGTTTTTTTTTATAAAAGGCTTACCTTTTCTACTACTTCAGTTTTTAACTATAAATCACAAATAGTCTTTTTTTTGTGTTCACTACGATTGATTTATTGGCAATATTGTTAAGCAATATCATTTATGATACATTACGCTAATTTGTAGGATTTTATTTTATAAATTTAATGCAATATTTAATTCCTAAAATTTATGAAATTTTGTCGTAGTTTTTATGTTATTTATTTAGTTTAGTAATACACTTTATAAAAATGTGCTTTAAATTTAGGAAAAACTGATTTTGAAAATATATTTATGTTTGATGAAATTTATTTCGTAAAAATTACGAAATGTAGTAACAAATTTAATAAAAAAATGTGACATTCTTTTTAAGAATTTCAATATTTAAAATTTATGTTAGGTATAATAAATATGAGTTTAAAATTTTCATTAAAATAGTAAAAAATCATAAAAGCAATGAAACTTTCTTCACAAACAATGTAGCTTGTGGAACATAATTCTGATGTAAATTTTTCCTTAAAACTATATTAATTATTTTTCTGAGTGTAATGATGCAACGTCTGCTTATCTTAAGCATTGAAATTCACGTCAGACTTGGTAATGATCACCTTGCTTAATTATATGCAGACCAAACAAAGCATAGTACGGGTTTCTCCAATGAAACTATAAAGCGTTGTACGCAATGCACCTCAAATTTCAACTGAATTGACATCCCATCCACGATGATCTGTCCGTAAACATGAGCATATTGCCCATTGTAAAGTTTGTTTACTCATTCCGAAGAACTGAATTGGGGTCTGTATTTTGGAGTTAGAATGTAAGCGATTTTCAGTTTTAACAGAGAGGACTTAAAGAAGGACGTTCTGAGAAATGGCCTAGTTTTCAGAAACAATGGATTCAGGTACTTTCTCTATGAACGATTTTGAAATTAAATACTTAGAGTTTCAAGCTCCAACGAGCTTAGCAACCTCTTCGATCCTTTTGTTGATTCAACCACTCGCATGATAGCTTATTATGATAAATTCATAGTCTTCAATATACGACGTAAATTTCTTTATCGTCAATATGGCCGCGTAACATTCCAGCTCAGTGGTTTTACAATTTCTTTGAGACCGGTTTAAAGTTCGCGAAAATAAAGCAATGGGATGATCGAATCTTTCATCATCTTTCTGAATCAGAACACTACCTACTACACTCTTTGATGTATCGCCTTTAATTTAAAAATGTATTGTAACGACGGACTATTTTCAATTTTTTCTCTAAAAATAGTAGTTTTCAAATTCAATAATAATTTTATTAATTTTCTTCAATTATGACGTTTATCTATACCAGTTTTTTTTATTTCAAGTAAATTAAAAAAATACAAGTTTTTCACAAATGATGGGAAAATGAAACAGAAAATCTGGCTATATACGGGAAATACAGTTATACATATGTGCGAATATGCTATATAAAAGATCGAATTGTTTGGATCAGGCTAATTAGTATAATTTTTATATAGAATCGATTCAGTATAAATTTAAAATCAGTATGTAAAATTAAATAAAACTGATGAGTGTTTAGTAAATTAATAAAATTAAACAAATGGTGATGAATCATTGTGATATTTTGTATAAAATTAACAAAAATAAATTATAAAATTATTTTTAAATAAAGTTTTTATTTACAACTTGGAAACATAAAAATTTTGCAAATTTGTTTAAATCTTGACCAAAGTAACATACAAAGCAGCAAACCAAATTTAGATATGATTGATGATTGTTTATCGATGGTATGCACTACTAAATTTGTAATTGGCCGATAGTGTGCAATCGAAAATTACTGATATTATTTATGAAGCACAAAGAATGACACATTATATGGTGTGGAACTTGTATAAATAGTTCTACTCAAAATGTAAGCTGTGATAAATTTATTTATGGAATTGGATTAAGAATTTATTTTGGAAAAAATAGGAATGGCAGTAGGACATTGGTGGATATTACGGATCTATTTATTTTTTGTGGAAGAATCATTATGCGGATTCAAGAACTAAAATAATGTAAGCACTTTATTGATTTGATTTGTAAAATTTTTGTGTTAAATTATTTAGTTTTGTTATATGTATTCGGTATATATTATTTAATTTTTTTTTTGATATTCATTTTTCTGTTATATAAGAGATTTCCAAGTGTAGTTTGTTTGTTATAAATTTAGTGTTCCGGCAATATTTTAGCTTTCATATAGTTCTTTGAGCTATCCGGTATATTATAATATATTACAGTTCGTATAAAAGTTCAATTTTTACAGTATTTTAAATCAGGATGAACCAATACAGGAACGGAAATCAACTTAGTTTTGATATCATTTCGGTCTAAAATACCTAGGTATTACATTCTGGAGCAAATAATGAAATTTTTACCCCACTTTTTTTTGTAGTTCTCGACGTTTTAGGACCTATTGATTATAAGCAGCAAAAACAAAATGTATGTTTGTCTGCCGGCCACTGGACGACAAAAACCACTGGACGGATTTCAAAAATTTTGGTTTCTAAAAATAGGTATACTCCATGGACAGGTTCGAAAGGACGATATGTTCGATAGCTGTACCGAAAGTGTGTCAAAAAATCATAAAATTTGTCAAAAATAGCAAATTTTCCCATTTTTGGAAAACGTTAATTTTAAGTGATTACTAAGGAACATTGAATTTGGACACATCTTGATAGTCGGGATTGGTATATGAGATCAAAAACTAGATTATTGCATTAGAAATTTGTCAAAAAATTTTGTCAAGTGTGTCAAAAGAAAGATTTTTATTTATTTTTTTGGAAAAAAATAAAATTAATTATTTGTATGACATGAAATTTTATTATTGTTATTGAAAATTATGGCATTATAAGTTTGTCAAAAAAATAATGTTAAGTGTGTCAAAAAATTTCAATTTTTAAATTGAAAAATTGAAAATTTTTATTTATTTAGTCAATTTTTTGGAAAAAAAAATTAAGCTGTTTTTATGACGTAAATGTAATTGAAAATGAAATTGGACATGGAAATTTTTGAAATTTTGTTATAGTTTTTGAAATATTTTTGGAATTGTGAAAAAAGTTTGTATTTTTGATTTTGCAATAATTTTAGCAATATTTTTAGACTTTTGGCAAAAGTTTTTCAATTTTTGATTTTGTTATAATTTTTGCAATATTTTTAGAATTTTGAAACACAATAAATTTTTGAATTTTATTTATACTTTTAGAATTTTGAAAAATTTTCAATTTTTGATTTTGTAGAAATTTTTGGAATACTTTTAGAATTTTGAAAAATTTTAAATTTTTGATTTTATTGTAATTTTTGGAATTTCGAAAAAAGTTTCAATTTTTGATATTGTTATAGTTTTTGCAATATTTTTAGAATTTTGGAAAAAGTTTTAATTTTTGATTTTGTAATAATTTTTGCAATATTTTTAGAATTTTGACAACAGTTTGATTTTATTTTATTTTTACAAAATTTTTGGAATTTTGAAAGAAAAATGAATTTGTGATTTTGTAATATTTTATCGAAACGGTAAATGCAGAGGTTTTTGCTTAGTTTGCTGAGTGTATCATCTCTTCACTAAATTATGTAAATTTATGATCTGTTATAATTTCCCGGCTACGTATTGATGTTTCGTGTTAGTTTTGTAATACATATCTAAACAGAGATAAAAAAGAACATGTACTTTAACAAAGAGTTTTATGTTTAAAATACATCGCTGGCCAAAACTAAAAACAATGTCCCTATAAAAGTGTTTTGCTGAAAACTATATCAAAATCATTAACCCAGACCGAAGTCTTGATATCTCAAAGCTGTGAGATTTCAGCCCCTCCATATTTTTCAAATTCGAATGATTTGAAATATCCACTAATGTCACCTTAGATATGAGTTCAATCGATCAGCAAGCAAAGTTCTTATTTATTGGTGGCAATTTCTGGTAAAGTTTATCTCACTCACCATTCCATTACATTGATAGGAACAAACAATAAGGCCTCGCGTAGTGTGAAGAAAAGCTTATTACAAATCAATCCAAAAAAATTACAGTTCATGCTCCTAGGACATGTTAGATGTTAACTGTAATGTAGTTTTCGATGTAACGCAGTAGTGTGCCTAAAAGTGTTTAAACAGTTTAAATAATAAAATTAAATGGGCATAAGCCTAGAATAAAGTCTACCTAGCAATTTTGCTTAAACTTGGTAATTGCTCTGAAGTAAAGTAAAATATTATTTTTGTATCTGAACAAATAATTATAGTTCATAAACTAAATGTTAGTATTAAACCCACCTTGTCTTATTTTGTCAAACTTCTTCTTCCAGGAAAACGAGACAGCAACCCTGCATTATAAAGAAGTTCTGAGTAACTTAAATAATTTTGAAATAATTATATTAATGATTGTTAATTTTACAATATGTTTTGTTTGTTATTGTTGTCGAGAACGATTTTCAAGGGGAATAATGACGCAATTGTAATATCTTTGAGAGTCTATGTAAATGGCAAAATATTTAATTTTCCTGATTTTAAAGTACATTTGTTCTACGGCATTGACAATTCCCATACTTCAGTTATTGCTTTTGACAAATAAGTTAACGTGAGATATCACATATCTTTAGTAAATAGCAGAGAGCCTGGTCAGGATTATATTTTTGGAGTGCTAGCAAACGAACTTTAAATAGTCAACATTACCACGTCCAATGCAATAATTTAGGTATCAATGGTGATTCCTCTAGTCCGCTTGTTCAAAGAAGTTCGTTCGTGTAAGTTTTAGTAAGAGGTGCGATAACCCGTGTGGGTCTACCAATTGGTCGGTGAACGCAAAATATACCTGTTAACTAGCTCGTTTGAGCGAAGGTTTTTCTGGCCAACCTCTCTACAAGAAAATTTACAAAAAAAAATTAACAAATTTGCTCGCGTGCAAGAGTTAATTGAAACAAAACAAAAATAAATAAATGATGTTATCTTAGTTTTTTGGTTTATCCCAAAAAATTAATATCAAAATGTCTGAAACACTCCTCTTCCAATCTATGTGGTAGAACAACGACACTTTCTTTTTTGCTCCTTCGTCCTTTGCACATTGATCCATAGATATTGAGAAACCGATCACGATCACTGACAGTTGGACTTGGTGTATTTTGGTATAAAGTTTATGATGAAAAAAATGATATTCGTAGTCTGATGTGATGATGAGATAAATAAGGTACCGTAGAATTAATTAAACAAAAAGACCAATTATCTTACCAACAAACCCAAAAAACAAATAACACATTTGGAGGTTAAAATCAATTTATTCACTTTGCACATATTTTAATCATAAACGAAATATTTCTACAATTACCAAAACTTTAAAACTTTTATTCCATAATAGGACTAATAATAACATAACCATAACAGATCATTGGGACAACTTTTTCTCTTGTTCTATTTAATTAATATGTTTTTGTTTTCCCTAGTTATTATCAAAATTTGTTTTTCATCTATTTACGAAAATCATAATTGAATTGAGGTTTTTAAATTTTACTGCTATCACTATTACCGGTTCACTCACGATTGTCTACACTTTCCAACCAACCCGTCAACCAACTAAAAACCCTAAAACCAACTCAATCCCAACTAAAACTAAAAAAAAAATATTTCGACGCTGATGCATAGGCTGACTTCACCACAGCTCTGGAAACATGGTGTTCTGGATATACAAATAGCTAATATCCATCAAATACTTTAATTAAAAGCTAATCAATGTTATAAACTTCGTAGTTCTAATTATAAAAATATTAAAGAAAGTAGCAGGATCCCAACAAACATATATTCTGTTGTACGACAAAAAGTGAAAAAAAAATTTAACCGGAAGTTAAGATGCAGAACTGTTGTGAATCGTACTAAATGTTTATGTATCAAGATTAATCCAATTCGAATCAGGTACAGATGTTATTGAGCTTCCAAAATAACAGGAACTCAGAGGAACCCCCTACCACTTTGTTCACTATCGCTTAAAAAGCTTATCAGTTCCTTGCCGTACATATTTGCATCTTTTAGCGATGTGTCATCAAAACTACTTAACGAACGAATGTTGTATGCTTCCAACAAACATTGAAACAAAAACAGGTTCACAGGAGGACCCCCACCACTTATCCCAATATTGTCCAAAAACTAATCAGTTCTTTGTCATTTAAGTGTTTATCTTTTTTCAAAGTGTCATTAAAATTGATTAATGAATGAAGTCTGTATGCTCCCAACAAACTTTAAAAACAAAGTGTTAAAAGTCAGCAGTTGTATGGTAGACCCCGATTATCAGGTACAGATGTTATTGAGCTTTCAAAAAAACAGGTGCTCCAGGGACCCCCCACCACTTTGTTCACTATCGCTCAAAAACTAATCAGTTCCTTGTCATACATGTTTGCATCTTTTTCCAAAGTGTCATCAAAATTCATACTCGAATGAATGTTTTATGCTCCCAACAAACATAAAAACTTTGTGGAAAAAACCACCTGTTGTATGGTGGACACCCCAACCCTTTATCCAATGTGCTCCAAAAGCTGATAAAATCTTTCTAATGTTATATAAAAGCTTTTCGCAACGTTTCGTGAAAATCGATCGGTAATTGTAGGCTACAGTAGGGATAAACACCTGGAAAAAAACTTTTTAACCGGAAGTGACAAACGAGAAGTTGGTATGCAGAAATATTGGAAACTGTACTAAAACCTTATATACTAAGTTTCAGTAAGATCATAGTCCGGGATTAGAAGTTATTCAAGATTTAAACTAAGAGGTGTTCGGGAGACCCCCCGCCATTTTGTCCAAATTTGAAATGAATCCAGATCTTCCATTGCAAGTGAACTTGTATCACTTGCCAAAGTTTTATCAAGATCCTATTCAGAAAGTCCACCCACCCACTCACCTAGTCACCCACACACAGACGTACACTAACATTTTTATTGGCTATTTAGATAGAGGATGGTTCAAAACAAAAGAAAAAAGAAAATTTGGGGTACGTACGATTTTTTTTTTTACAAGATAAATTCCACTACTTCACACAATTTAAGATTGTGGTGAAGTAAAAATAAAAACCCGTACCGCAAGAAACCTCATTACCACGATAAAAAGCCTTTTGGTTGCCTTTTTTGTATTATTTGTAGTGTGTAAAAGAAACACAAGAAAATTGTGTTAAACTAGTAACAGACATAGAGGTTTTAAATGACAGATGTATGTACTTCAAAATTTAACAAAATTGAAGAAATCTTTAAAGAAGGATTTAAGAAGAATTTTTGAAAATTTGGATAAACACATTTTCAAATAATATGAATAGTATTTTACTATCTAAAAATATATTAAGAAACTAAATGAAGCCGGGCTCTCAAAATTAAGGCCGAGGACCAAATAACGGTGGGAGATAAAAGATATAAGAAAAATAAGAGGAACTGTTCGGGCAAAAGGAGATAAAATGAGACCTAGAATGAAGAATATAGCTATTGAGGCACGTCTTTAGAATGATATTTTTTGCGTTTTCGGAAAATCGCGTTGAGCCAATTTGGCACTAAATTGCACTTGCATTTTTGAGCTAATTTGGCACTAAATTGCTTTCCGTCGTCACTTAAAAGGAAGTTCCGACGAAAGATGATGTCGCCGGGGACCAAAACATGTTTCCGAGCAAAACATGTTTCCGAGCAAAACATGTTTCCCAATTGTTTTGGGCGATCAAGGGTTTCCCTACTCTTATCAAGACAATTCAAGCATTGGAGTAAAGAGGAGAACGTACAATGAGCTGTCATAGGTAGCCCAAAGGAGGTATAATAAAAAGAAAATTCAAACGTTTGATGCACAGAACATCGAAGTGCACAATCAATTTCGCTAAGATGCACCTCCCGAGTATGGTTTTCTGTCTGGTATGCATGTAGTCTGTTTCATCGTGGTTAACATGTCTCAGACATTTGTCGACTTCTTTCAATACATCGATATGGATTCTAAACACAGGCGCTCTTTGCCGGGCGTTTGGGTACCAAAACCACTGACGAGTTCCAATAAATTGCAGTTTCTTCGATGACACTCAGTGCTAGCACACGATCCTACTCATCTCCCATCATTTTCTCTATTTCTGGTGATATGGCATAGTCTTTGTTTGATGGGAACAGCGTCGCCAACATCAATTGTGTGTGCAAGCTCATGTTTTAGACCTAACCCATTTTAAAAATTGACGACAGAAACTGTATGAGCTTTTTATTTTCGTCTGAAGCAAGACCAGTGGTAATTAATTCAGTGGCAACAGAAAAAAGAAAGTGAAAAAATCAGTGGCAAAAAAAAATTGATTTTCCAAAACTTTTAAGTTATTAGATCATAACCTATTTGCATCTTCTTTATTATTTTTATTTTACTTTCTGCAAGGAAAATGGAAAGTACAGCACATTTGCCGTACTTAAAACCAGCCATTACAAAGTTTGTATGTGGATTTTAATCAGTGATTGAGATAGTGCATCGCATGATTGAAGAACTGCAAAACTAGTGAAGTGCTGTAGTAGTGGTGAGGTGTCACTAGCCACGGTAATATCTTAGGGGTATTAATTTTTCCAACTGTACCTCAATAAGAGTTATGGAACATTCATTGATGATGACAAAATTTGCTTTTTAGTTCCTGCATTCTATCATTTAAAAAATATTGCGACGCTGATGCATAGGCTGACTTCACCACAGCTCTGGAAACATGGTGTTCTGGATATGCAATGAGCTAATTTCCATCAAATACTTTAATTAAAAGCTAACCAATGTTATAGACTTCGTAGTTCTAATTATTAAAAATATGGAGGGGCTGAAGTCTCACAGCTCTGAGATATCAAGACTTCGGTTTGGGTTAAGGATTTTGATATAGTTTTCGGCAAAAAACTTTTATGGGGACATGGTTTTTAGTTTTGGGCAGCGATGTATATCAAACATAACTCTTTGTTAAAGTACATGTATTTTTTTTATCTCTGTTTAGATATGTATTACAAAACTAACACGAAATATCAATACGTTGCCAAAAAATTATAACAGATCATAAATAAACATAATTTAGTGAAAAGATGATACACTCAGCAAACTACTCAAAAACCTCTCCATATAGCGTTTCGATAAAATATTACAAAATCACAAATTCATTCACAACTCCAAAAATATTGTAAAAATCAAATAAAATCAATCTTTTTCAAAATTCTAAAATCATTCCAAAAATTATTGCAAAATCAAAAATTGAAGCTTTTTTCAAAATTCCAAAAAGTATAATAAAATCAAAAATTTAAAATTTTTCAAATTTCTAAAAATATTCCAAAAATTTTTACAAAATCAGAAATTCAAACTTTTTCCAAAATTCTAAAAATTTTGCAAAAATTATTACAAAATCAAAAATACAAACTTTTTTCAAAATTACAAAAATATTTCAAAAACTAGAACAAATTCAAAAATTTCCATGACCAATTTCATTTTCAATTACATTTACGTCATAAAAACAGCTGCATTTTTTTGACACGCTTGACAACATTTTTTTGACAAACTTATATGCCATAATTTTCAATAATAATAATAAAATTTAATTTCAAGCAAAATTTTAATTTAATTTTTTTCCAACAACTTGGGTAAAAAAATAAATAAAAATCTTTCTTTTGACACACTTGACAACATTTGTTTGACAAACTTATAATGCAATAATCTATTTCTTGATCTCCCATACCAATCACGACCATCAAGATTTCTCTAAATTCAATGTTCCTACTCGTAATCACTTAAAATGAACGTTTTTTAAGCAAAAAATATGCAAATTTCCTTGTTTTGACAAACTTGACGATTTTTTTGACACACTTCCGGTACAGTTATCGAACACAGCGTCCTTTCGGCTCTTTTCATTGAGTACACCTATTTTTAGAAGAAAAAAAAATTTCAACTCCGTCCAGCGGTTTTCTAGATTTCGTAGGTTGTGACGGCCGGTCGGCCGACATTATACATTTTTTTTTTGCTTTTTTAGAATCAGTAGGTCCTAAAACGACGAACAATGCCAAAAAAAGTGGGAGGTTAGAATTTTACTTTGAGCTCATGAATGTAATACTTAGGTCTTTCAGACCGAAGTAATATAAAAGAGAGCAGTAGTATCCCAACAAACATAAATTCTGTTGTACGAGCAAAAGTAAAAAAAAAATTAACTGGAAGTGACAAACCGGAAGTTTGGATGCAGAACTGTTGTGAACCGCACTAAATGTTTATGTACCAAGATCCATCCAATTCGATTATCAGGTACAGATGTTATTGAGCTTCAAAAAAAACAGGTCGGAGGACCCCCTACCTATTTGTTTACTATCGCTAAAAAACTAATCAGTTTCTTACCACACATGTTTGCATCTTTTTGAGATGTGCCATCAAAACTAGTTAACGAACGAATGTTGTATGCTTCCAACAAACATTGAAACAATAAACAGGTGTTCGAGAGGACCCCTACTACTTATCCCAATATTGTCCAAAAACTAATTAGTTCTTTGTAATTTAAGTCTTTATCTTTTTTCAAAGTGTCACTCAACAGTAGGCCAGCTGTCAGACTGAACGGCTGTGTTTTATTTTTGTCAAGAAAAATTTAAATTTAAAATAAAATAATTAATTTTCTTTTCTATTTTTTTAGCATTTTTAATTTAGGGAAAAACAATTAATAATTAATAATTTTTGTCTTTATTTTCAGGTAATATTAAAAGAATTTTACATTATAAGAAAATTATTTTATCGCCGTTTCCAAATTCGAAGAACAATAATAATAAACACAGGTTGACATAACGCTACATAAACTAAACAGTTTCAGTTTCTGTTTTTGGATAAAGGATTTAAAGGAAAATAAAGAAGTTCCAAGATAAGTTTTTAAGTTTTATTATATTTTTCCTTAATAAGATTTTGGTTTTATTTTGGTTAATTTAGTTTGTTGGCATTATTCTAATTGTGATAAAAGTATTAATGTTATAATATTTTAGTGTTGTTATTGTTTCCTTCCATTAACTAAAGTTTTTATTATTTGCGGTACATCACATTTTGATGTACTTCTCTTAAAAATTCAATTGCAATTTCACAGTTATACTTACTGTACTACTTTTAAGAGATAAGAACTTTCACGGTCTCCTTTTAATCCTTAATCGTTGTTTTTGGTTTGGTTTAATCTGTTTGCTTCAATCTCTTATGTCGAACCATTAATTAATTATCCATTGTTTGAATTGGCAATTTCGACAGTTAAACTTAGACATAGTTTCAAGTTGTCCAGCTGGTAGAATTGTCAATTTAGATATCATTTTTGATCTTTTGTTTGGTTTTAGTTGGAATTTTTTTTTGAGGATTGTTTTCAGATTTATTTTTAAATTTAACTATAATTTAAAATGTCGAAATTGTCTATCAATTTTGCTAATATAAGAGGGTTGAACGTCAATCTTAATGCAGTTCACCTTTATCTTGAGAATCTTAAGCCTGATATTCTTTTTTTAACGGAAACGATTATCAGCGCGAGAGCTGTATCGTTGGACAAAACTAAATACGTTTGTCCTAACTATGAGCTTGAATCTTCTTTCTACTTTAAGCATGGTGTTTGTGCGTTTATTAGAAATTCTGTACCATATGTGAGAATAAATAATTTTGAATTAAATTCAAAATTTCACAATATGGTTTCCCTTAAGATTACCTGCTCTAATCAAACTCTTTTTGTCTTTGGATTGTATCGCTCGCCCAACTCACCGGAGAACATAAATTTATTTCATGACCTATCTGAAAAGATAGATAGGTTGACTGTATATCCTAACGCTAAAATTATAGTTCTTGGTGATTTCAATGTTCATAATAAAGAATGGCTTACACACAGCTCTAAAACTGATGAATTAGGTAAAGAAGCTGAACTTTTTGCTCTTTATCATAATTTCACTCAGATAATAGATCAGCCTACCAGAGTTCCTGACATTCTTGGCCAAAAAAGTAACTTGCTCGATTTGTTTTTGATAAATGACCCTACGTTGGTTCAATTTAAAGTATCAGAGCCTTTGGGTGGATCAGATCATAATTTGATCTCCACACATTTAAATATACAAGTACCTAAACAGTTTAAAGCTAATCCTCGTCTTGTTTGGGATTATAAAGCTGCAAATTGGCAGGGACTTAGAGATTTCTTTAAATGGTTTCCCTGGAAACGCAATTGTCTTTCCAGCCAAGATCCAAACATTGTTGCTTCTAATTTTTCAAAAATAATACTAATGGGTATGAGTAGGTTTGTTCCAAATAGTTTGATTGTTCCGAAGGTTGATCGATGGTTTTCAAGTAAATGCAAAAAAGCAATAAAAATTAAAAAAAAGGCTTTTCAAAAGTTTATTCAAAACAAGTCTGATGAAAACCTTAGATTATACCGAATAGAAAGAAATTTATGTAGAAAATTAATAGATGCAGAGAAACATCTATTTATTAGGAAAAAAGCTAATAAATTTGCTGAGCACCCTACTGGTTCACGAAATTTTTATAAAACCGCCAAGGCTGTTCAAGGAAATTTTTGTAAGCCTTCTATACCTCCTCTTATTGATAGAGATATACCTATTATTGACCCCAAAGAAAAGGCTAATTTATTAGGTAACTGTTTTTCGTTAAATTCTACATTAGTAGAACCCAATTTTCTACCTATACCAATTCCTAGAGTTTCTAACAAAATGGGGCGGATTATTTTTCGTAAAAATGTCATTCGGAAAATGCTCTTACAAATCAATACTAATAAGGCATCTGGACCTGATAGCATTCCTCCAATTATCCTTAAAACTTTTGCTAAAGAGTTAGCACCAATCCTAACTAAAATTTTCTATTTGTCATATAAGAAAGGGATTTTTCCTGATATATGGAAAATGGCTAGTGTACAACCAGTTCCAAAGAAGGGCGCTAAAACGGATCCAAGAAACTACAGACCTATATCAATTTTGTCGGTTGTTTCTAAAGTATTTGAGAAATATGTTAATTTTAATATTATGAGCTTCTTAGAGTCGTCAAAATTACTTAATGAAAGACAATACGGATTCCGTAAAGGAAGAGCGACGGGAGATTTACTCTCTTTTGTCACGCATATCTGGAACAAGTCGTTTGAAAACCATGGTGAGACCTTTGGCGTCGCACTTGATATTGCCAAAGCGTTTGACAAAGTATGGCACAACAATCTTATTTGCAAATTGAGGTGCTACGGCTTAGATGAGCAACTTATTTCTTGGTTACAAAGCTTTATTTCCGAGCGCAAATTTCAGGTCAATGTTGATGGTGTTTCATCGAATATCTTTTCAACTAACGCTGGTGTTCCTCAAGGTTCCGCTTTATCACCTACTCTTTTTCTTCTCTATATTAATGACTTGCTAGGTTCAACAGTTAATCCCATCCATAGTTTTGCTGATGATAGCACACTTCATGCGTCACATGAAATGCCAAATTTGTATGCACCATCAAATCTTAATATCGCTAGATCAAACTTGATAGACTCATTAAATATTGATTTAAAAACCATCTTAGATTGGGGAGTTGCTAACAGTGTTGAATTCAACACAAGTAAAACTCAAGTTTGCCATTTTTCTAGGTTATCAACACCTAATCCATTTTTATTAAAGTTTGATTCAAATAATCTTGAAGAGAAAGAATCTATTAAACTTCTAGGAGTTGAGATTGAAAATAGTATGAAATGGAATTCTCATATTTTTAGCCTAGCAAAGAACGCTGTTCAAAAATTAGGATTTTTGGGTCGTTGTCGTAAGGTTTTTAATAGCGAGCAGCTTCTTTTAATATATAAATCATTTATTCGTCCCTGCATGGAGTATTGTTCTCACATATGGGGAGGAGCTTACATAAGTAGTTTGAAATGTCTTGATTCTGTACAGCGGAGAGCTGTTAAATTGATCGGCAACTCGACTCTTACTAACGAGCTTGATTCCTTGCAACATAGAAGAGACGTCGCTGATTTGACGGTATTTTACAAGTATATTATGGACGAACGGACGTCTGCGGAGATCAAATCGATTTTGCCTGAACCAGCAAACTTCGCGCGTTTCACTAGAGCATCATCATCAGCCCATCCTTTTACGGTTCGAGTGACTAGGTGTAGAACTGTCGCTTTTCAACGCGATTTTTTTAACAGAGTTTCTCATCTCTGGAATGCCTTACCGGCGTGGGTCTTTCCTGATAATTTTAATCCTCAAAACTTTAAGATCAACATTAATAAACTCCTCAAAGAAAATTGAATAATACTTTCAAGCCCTAGTTCCTTAGTTAGCATGGTATCTTCGGATATTCAGAGACGTTGATCTATATTGGTTAACACTAAACATGCCTAACATAGAATAAAAAAAAAAAAAAAAAAAAAATTGATTAATAAATCAATTTGAATGACGAATCACTAGTGTGCATAAAGACACTGAAAAAACTTCAAAAAAGTACAAAAAAAAAATTTTACCGGAAGTGAAAAACTGGATGTTGGGTGCAGAACTATTGTGAACCGTACTAAATACTCATGTACCAAGCTTCATTCAATTCGATTATCAGGTACAGATGTTATAGAGCTTTTCAAAAAAACAGGTGCTCCAGGGATCCCACACCATTTTGTTCACTATCGCTTAAAAACTGATCAGTTCCTTGCCATACATGTTTGCATCTTTTTCCAAAATGTCATCAAAATTCATTCATGAACGAATATTTTATGCTCCCAACAAATATAAAAACATTTTGGTTGAATGAAAAACCACCTGTTGTATGGTAGACCCCAAAACCCTTTATCCAATGTACTCCAAAAGCTGACAAAATCTTTCTCATGTTATTTGAAAGCTTTTACCAACGTTTCATGAAAATCGATCGGTAATTGTAGGATACAGTAGGGATAAACAACTGGAAAAAAAACTTTTTAACCGGAAGTGACAAACCAAAAGTTGGTTTGCAGAAATATTGGAAACTGTTTTAAAACCTTATATACCAAGTTTCAGTAAGATCATAGTCCGGGATTAGAAGTTATTCGAGGTTTTAATTTAGAGGTGTTCGGAGACCCCCGCCATTTCGTCCAAATTTGAAATTAATCCCTGATCTTCCATTTTCAAGTGAACCTGTATCATTTTCCAAAGTTTCATCAAGTTTCTATGCAGAAAGTACACCCACCCACCCACACACAGACGTATACCAAAATTTTTATTGGCTATTTAGATAGAGGATGGTCCAAAACAAAAGAAAAAACAAAATTTGGGGTATGTAAGATTTTTTTCATGAAAGATTGCATTACTTCACACAATTTAAAATTGTGGTGAAGTAAAAAAACCGATTTGAGTTCATAAGCAAATGAGAACGCATGTCGTTGTGAGACCAGGGGTTTTCTATGTGAATTGTCGTGACACATATTTGAATTCCTACTACACAACACATTTTATTTAAAGAAAAATAAGGATTTTTACTCACCGCTTACGGCATACAAAAAACAATCTTAACAAACTATGCCTTACGCATCCGACAAATAAAGGTGGATCACATTTAGTTAATTACAATATCATCGATATCAACTATATTGATCTTTATCAGGGTTTATAATAATTGTTCTTTAGGTTCAATTTATGTGTCTGATGTCTGACGCAAGAACTTGTCACAAAACCAGGTGGTCTATATTTTGTTTTATGTGGCAAGTCAAAATGTTTAGCATTGAAAGATGTTTAAAAAAGTCGTGTGTGGTTAAAATTGAGAAGAGATTCATATGCAACACGACCTATACTACACCATTGTTATTAAATGATGAAGAAACAAATGGATACAAAGTGAAGGTTGACAAAATAAATAAGTTGAAAAGTTCTAACAGGATTAAATTTGCTTTGTATCAAAAGCAAAATAAAATGGCATTGACACTCATCACTTATGTTCTTTTATTTAACGACTGACTGACCAAATTTAATAATCCCAAACAGAATTCACCATTCCATATAACCAATTTTATTTAAATCCATTCTAATCCTTTCACCAATAAAAATAATTTAATCTAAATCCATCCACAATTCACCCCTTAAATACCAAAAAATAAATCCAGCACCACCCTAGATAAACTGAAACACACACACGCACAAACAGCATCCCCAACTTCTTGACTGTCAATCAAATTATTTATTTTTATTTCTAATATAATCAGTATGAAAATTGTAAATTGGATAATAAAACCATTTCCACGATTCACACCCAATTTTAGTATTGTTTTGAAATAGTTTGTTTGTTGTCCGTTCTATAAGAGCAAATAAAATTATTGATATTACAACAAAACTACCCCCAACCCTTATCGTTATTGCATTCCAAATTGGGAATGTATATGAAAGGAATTTTAGATACAAAATTTCAATAACTGTCAAAATTGAAAATTTCATATTTTATGGGATATAATTTGTGAACAGTTAAATTATTGTCTAAAATTGTTTAGGATATAAAATTTTAGGAACGAATTGATCTGTTTTTGGCATTTTTTGTTTTACAGTCTGGTTCACATTTCACCTTTTATACATTTTGAGGTCTTTGAAGGACTGTTTCTGAAGAATTGTTTTGACTTTGATACCGGAACATCATCAAATGTTTTTTATACCAACGACTCTTTTCATCTTTTGACATTTATACATGTCACACAGATATCAAATCACTTTCATTTGAATGTCTGGATTTGCTGTTATTAGAAATAAGTGCAAGAAAAGCTAAGCACATATGGTATTGGATTATAACCAATTTTCAAACTGTTCATTTGTGTTCCACCCTCCTAAATATATTAGAATTTTACGAATACAAACATAACACTTTAGCATTTTGTTTATTGTCTAAATCGATAGTGTGACGACGACTGAGATTATTTTAATTCATTCAAGATTTCAATAAAAATGGAATTGTAATTTCTTTGTTTATGTTCATGATAAGGTCAGGGTTTGGATTGCTTTTTTCCTATTTATATGTCAAGATAATAAAAACATGATTGATGTTAATATAACAAAAAAATCTTATTTAATTATTTATAATTCAATTGAATGTAATAATTTAAACAATGAAAACTATAATAGCTTAAGTCTAGCCAGTTACACAGAATGACTTGAATTTTATTATTAATTTCAATATGATTTATTCTTTTACTATATATATTTTATAGTTGTAGGGTAAGGATTGTTTGTAATAGTAATCATATCTCAGCCTATGAAAATATTTTGCTAGAAAAATAAATGAAAATTAATTAGGCGGGATTCGTGAATTGACTAGCATGAATAGCAACCGGAATAATTTAGGTGTGTTAGAATGATTGAACTGTTTTCTACTTCAAGTCAATTAAATTATAATTATTCTTTTGATTTAATGTCCATTAAAATACATTTCAATTATTGAGGCGTTGCTGGCACGCATTTTTGAAACAAAATTATTATTTTGTTTGCACTGTTGTGTGTAAGGTGACTCTTGGTCAATATTTACTATCTGACCATATCATGTTTGATTTATAACCTTAACAACACATATTTTCATTTATTATTAAGCTAATCTATTACATGTTTACGAATTTTGTTTTCATTTATCTATTCTGTGTATGAAACTGTGATCTTTTATCGTTCATCATATATTCCAACATTATATGTAAACCATATTTATTTCAATTTAAATTTTACTTTAAATATAAAAAAACCAAAATCGTTTCCATTTTGAAAATAATGAATACGTTTGAACTTAGTTCATAAAACCTTACCTTATAATAATAGAGCAACTACAAATCACCAACCCCTAATTGTTATTTCAATATCATAAAATAAAATTTAAAAACACAAAAAAAAAATATTAAAATAAAATAAAATAAAAAATAAAACTCACATAAACTTTGAACTTAATGATAACATAATAAAAGAAAATAATGTTTTCATTTTTATTACAATTTTCAGTTTAGCCTCACACTCATTTTCATTGTAGTGAAAAACATAATCATGCATAGATTTATTTTACGATGGAAAGTTGGTAAGTTGAACACATACGTGAAACAAATTGTTACGAAGTGGTTTCTGAAGTGATTTCTGTTGAATGTGAGAAATTTATATTTTGATTCTTTACCGACCCCCATTCGAAATAATTCTTATTGTTCGTTACATCTATGCGAAATAGTAAATTCAGGGGTTCTTTTTTCATTTTTTTATTGTATTTCGTTGCGTTTTGACCTATATATACTTAGAAGAGTATACATATTGTGTTAATGCATCAAAATATTCAATTGCTTATGGATCATCTTTAAAAGAAATGAAGGACGGTCAATGGTATTGATAAAAACACATTTGATAAAAATAAAAATTAAGTTTTTCATATAAACCTTCTTCTGGTTATGAATTTCATTCGTTGTTGTCGTTGTTCATTTTTGTTTCATTATTTTATTGAATGATATGAAATTAGAAATGAACTGATACAGTTTTATTGATGAATTTAATATGATCGGTTGATTAATTTGATATGATGAAAAAAATCGGCAATATATCTAAAACAGTAAAATAGTGCAACAAATATTGGAAATGGATAATATATTCAACTATCACGTATTGTCAGTGGAACCATAATTAATTTAACTTCGTCATTCAATAATCACCTGATTGGGTTAAACAATTCATTGATTTCATTATTGTTCAACAATTTCCCGGACCATTATCGCAACTTTTTATTTTTTATTGTATTATTATCCAAATTTAAAAATCGCGTAGACCATTGGCACACATTTCGATTATGTTGTGTATTATTATTCATATTCAACGATCGACGGGACCATTGACACAACTTCCGGAGGGCTGAAAAGTTGGATCAACGGGCATTAATGGGGTGAGTGAAACATTTTAATTTTTAAATGGAGTAATCGTAGTTAAAGTGGTGTGTATCTGATGGTCTTGGTTCCTCCGACTTTTGCGGTCGTCATAGTTCCTATTATTTTCTCATTGAATCCATTTTATAATGAAGCTTTTGCGTGCAATTTAGAATATATTTTGGGCTGAGTGTTATGACACAATCCGACATGAGTTAGGACCAATAGCATTTATAAGAGAATCTACCCCCCTCCAAAACGAGGGGGGTAGATTAAGGTTCTGTACTGGTGGATTGAATGAAATGTATGCTTTAGTAGTTGAGGTTTTAATAACCAACGAACAGTCAAAGATATATTTCCATCCAATCGCCACACTGTTCTATTTTTTCTCCCTTATAATATGACTACTTGGTATTTTTAATATCAACATCTGCAATTACACATAACCACAAACATAATACATATTATCGACAATGCATCACATTGTTTATTGTCCATACATTTAACAACAATATAAAGAGTCTATTAATCGGTCCTACAACAACACGGTTTTTCATAATCGTGTTGTTACACGTTCCCTATAACCTTATCAATTTCTTTTATATGGATTCTGTTGAAACAAGCATAAGTAAAATTTGCATAATTACATTTTTTACATTTTCGTTGATATTCTCTGATACGATCTGATATTAAATTGTTTAAAAATTGTAATGGTAGTAGTTATCAATCTTGTTCATCTAGTAAATTATTAACGATTTATTGTCATTTTATTTTTTTCTTTATAATATTAATAACTGAAAGAAAAACCGTATTGATGTGTTTGGATATCTCTTTTTATATAACTAATTCACAATTAAAAATAAATAAAATGAGTTTTTTTTCCATACAATATAAAACTAAAATGCCAATTATTGTGACTTTGTTTGTTTTTTTGTTGAAAACGGAAAATGAAAATAAAAGAGAGAAATATACGAATGCTTTCAGCAATCATTATTTTAAATTCTAATATTATTCATTTTATCTTGTGTTAAACATTCTTGGTTTATTACATTAACATTATCTTTTTATAAACTAAATTTAAACTTTTTGTTGTAATTTTTTATATTATTTTTTAAATACTGTCTTTAATTTGTATTACTTTTAAATTTAAACTTCTTACTGTAATTTTTTATATAATTTTTTAATATTGTCTTTAATTTGTATTACTTCTATACTAGCATGTTATTGGAAATATTTCCGTTTGCTAGTATTTAAATTGAAATAAATAAATAAATAAATCATCTCCCTCACACCTTCGTTTAAAATTATTAATAGAATGCGTTTGCATTTCGAAAGTTAGTTGATTTTTGATATTAAATCAGAAAAACAATAATTAAAATTAACTTCAGTTAGTATTTTGAGTTAAGAAACAAAAAAAATTTAATTAATTAATTTCAAAATCATACATTTAATTGGAAATTTTCGAGTTTTTTTTTTTGTTATTTCAAATGGAAAAAAAATTGATATGGTTCGATAAAAAAAAATTTTGTTGTTCGCAAACAAAAAATATATATTAATTGTTATTTGCCCTTAAATGATTAAAATCAACTCGGACGGGATTTATTATTGAAATTAATTTTAAAATCAGTTTTGTGACATGGTGATTAACATAGAAATAAAAAGATAAACCTAGAATCGAATTTTTAAAGAATAAGATCAAAACCAAAAGTTAATATTAAAAAAAAAAGAATTTTTTTTATTTTTATTTTTAAAGAAGAAAACTTTTTTCTTTAACTTGAGAATGGCAATGTGCCGAAATATTGTGTTTATTTATTAATTTAAAATTAAAAATTAAATTTAAAGACTGAATAGTGTAAAAAAATAAAAATAAATAATAATCGAAGTCTGAAAGAATTTTTTTTTTTTTTTTTTTTTTAAATATAAGAATTTTTTTTATTAGAATAATTATATAAGATAGTGAAAAAAAATTGTTAAAACTATTGATAACTCGATGGATCTATCGTGTTAAGGTTCTTTATAGTTTTTTTTTGAATCAAAAATAAATACAGTTGTGATTTGATGTATCTATAAAAATAAAAACAACATTGATATAGAAAATAAAAATCAAATTGAGTGAAGTTGTGGATTTTATTTTGTGTTTCTGTCCTTACCGGCATAAAATATTACAGTTTGGAAAGTTTTGAAAAGTACAGCAACTCATACCAGTACATGGTGTTATAAATGAAAATAAATTAAATGGTGGTTGAGACAACAAAATCTATTTATGTCACCTGATATATATATATATATATATATATATATATATATATATATATATATATATATATATATATATATATATATATATATATATATATATATATATATATATATATATATATATATATATATATATATAATACATATATACCAGGCACGAAGCTTGGTTTGTTTCTCGACGGAAGCAGTAAATGGTAGAAACGTTTTTTCTTAATATATTGTTTAAGAATAGCGAATATACCTATATTATATGTGTTTTTGTTGTTGTTGTTGTTAATGTTTCTTAGTTGGTTTTCTTACATGTTTTTATTTAACTTGTAGTTTGACTAGTGGTTGTTAAAATCTAGTCATGGTTTTAGCAATGAAATTAGTTTCAAATTAAAAAAGGTTTTTTAAAACCTTATACATGTTTCAAAAAGGTTTAGAATTAAGATCATAACACCTTATACAACTAAAAAACCATTTTCAATTTTTGAATTATTTTTTTCCGTTCTATAAAAACTGCATCAACTACATCAGAATCCATAAAAATTCAAGCTATTAGGGGTGCGTTCCACTAAGCACTCAAAACAATCACGCTCACGACCTCTGTGTTCCCGTTCCACTTTCTTCTGAACGTTACAATTGTATAATCAAGTGGAATGAATTATGTGATCAGTTTAGGCGTTGACGAAAAAACACAAATGGCCAGTTTGAACAAATAGAATACAAGCTAGAGGTTAGGTTACAATTGCATAGTCTTAACAATAAACATTAATAATTAGGATACACGCACAATAAAAAAACTTTTACTCATGAGATCCAAGTTTGTATGAAAATTATTTTGCGAAAAAAAAGATTTATTTTTAAAATACGTACTATGAAAAAATTAAAGAATTTTTAACTTTTTCCTCGTGATTAATAGAGATTGACATTTAAATAATCTTGTTTCCACTAGAATATCACTTCCTGCATCATACAAATTGACATTTGTTCGCGACATCTTTATATTTTAAAAATGGCGCTGAACTTATCAACACTCACTTCAGCCCACCTTTTAAGATTGGTCGTTGTGAGCTTGACGTGAGCAAAAATTGTGACGTCATTAGTGACGTTTTAACTGCAATCGCCACGACCGTCGTTGTCAAGTGGAACGGAGGAAAGGTCATTTTGAGCGTTGTAAACGCTTAGTGGAACGCACCTTAGTTCATACGACGCTATAATCAGTTTTGCAATTATTTCAAAACCATATTAACAAACCATATGTATTGTTTAATTAAAATTTAGTGAACAAAAATAAAAAATTTGAATGAACATCAAATAATAGATTGATGCTATAGAATACTTATTGAAATAATCCAGTTTTCAATACATAGTTGATCTATTTTTTAATTTGGTCTGATATAGAAAGCAAAATTAGATAACATTTTACTTATCATGTCAGTTGGTAGAAAGCACCATAAGGAGAGTTTTCTGTTTACATTCTTGCCGCATCGTCGAGACCAATAAAGATAATAGAAAATATTTCAAAAATTTACATAAGATTTTATGTAAGCTCCACTAAAAACTTTTTATAAAATTATCATATATAATATCACGAGTCGTCAAATAATAGTCGATTATTTTTCATAATCATTATTATGAATGTCATTTGAGGTCAATTTTAACCTCAAATGGCATGAGTGGTAATGTTGAAAAATAATCTACTAATAATTTGGTGACGAGTTGTATTTAGCAGACAATTTAACGAACAGAAATAGTAACATTATTTCATACAACATAATCCTTTGTTGTCATTTTTTCTTCTAACAAAATTAAATATTATTTTATCTTAGTAGGCGCATAAATGTTATAAATTTGTAATTTATTTTTGACAAATAAACAAAAACATGCAATCATTTATGAAAGAAAACGGACATTTTTATTATTAGCAAATTGCATTTTTACATAATTTTGTATTATTGAATAATTTGTAGAAAAAAATTTATTTAGAAACTAATAATTATCTTTTAAACAAAATTATAAATAAAAAAAAATTATCTCATTAAGAAAAAAAAATTATCTCAATATCTCTAGTTTTAAATTAATATATTAAGTAGGCCGAAAATAGTCACTATAATTCGCTGTTCCTTCCCATCAGAGAAAAATAATCCATATAATTCGTTTTGATTTGTTAAAAAATAGTAAATGAAGCGTTTTTATTGGACCTTATCGAAACTTTATTTAGTGAGTTGAATTGTCAATAAAATTTCATATTTTACTGCAGTTAAATAATTAAAATTAGCTTATGAAGTATTGATCACTACATATCAAGCCTATTGTTTTGCTTGAAAACTTATTAGGCTTTATATGGTTCGAAGACTTATTTTCAATGATTCATATAACTTCTGTTCTGGTAAAGATAGACACTTTTTTTGTTTAATTTTAAAGTGAAAAGATGGACTTTAAAAAATCTGTTATCTATAAAAATTATTAACAAATTCCTATTGTTATAAACAAATAAAGTGTTAAAATGATTTTTAGTCACTGCACAACAAACATACAAAGTGGTTAGTGTAACCATCGTATGCTACGGTCAATTTTTTCTAACAAACGTATATTTATTTAATGGAGAAATGAGTTTTAATGTTACAAATAAATTAATTTATCAATAAAAAATTCGTATTTTATAGAAAATATAACGTAGAATGCAATGGTTATGCTAAACACTCTTTATTTTTGTTGGGTCGTGACTAAAATAAATATATTAATTTAAAAAATATAAAACTTTAACTGTAAACTAAAACAAAAAAAGTGTCTATCTTTACAAGAACCGAAGTTATGAATCTTTGAAAATAAGTCTTCAAGCCGAAATGATCGAAATTTAGATCCGCTCTATTTCACCCCAGTCCCCCCTCCCACCACAAAAAAAGAACAATTCCTCGAAGACGATATATTTTAACATATAGAACCCGCAAAAAAATTTAAGCTTAATCAAAAACGTCTTGGCCAGATTTTGTCCTAATCTGTTCGGTATGTAAAAGAATGACCCATCTATGAAATTTTTTGTCGTCCCACGCTCGAAAAATTGATTTATTTACGAATACGATGGCCATACTAAAAACTCATTAGTTGGGTAAAGAGTTTTTGGGGCTATGACGAGGGGTCTATGACTAAAAATCGATTTTAACATTTATTTGTTTATAACAATTGGAATTTGTCACTAATTTTATTGAATTTATTTTTTTTTAAAACCATCTTTTAACTTTAATCATGCGTGAAAATAAAAAGGTAACCAACAACATCACGTTAGCCTTGCATGAATATTACGGTGACCATACTTTGTCGACTTAAGTCAAGAAAGCCTCCCCACAAACACTGCCAACAACCTGTTGGCAACTAATTTTAATATCTTGGATGCCAGGGGCTCCTCCTGGAATCATTATAACATACCTGGTCTTTTTATTACGAACCCGACTTCCCCTCAACCCGGTTTTTATCTGCCGCGTCATACCTGAACTACACTAAACCGAATAAAAACAAATCATGGACGTTGTACTGACTCTTTCTACAAGTGGGGCATTTCAGAGTCCACTCAATGTTACTGCGGAGCACCACAACATACCATAAAACACATTGCAACTGTGTATCCAATTAACGATACAATGGCGACATCTCAGACATCCATTTGGCAGCCCCCGGTGTAGTAGCATGGATAGACTCAATCGATGTAAACATCTAATGTGCAAATGTACTGCCCATGTCCAATGTTTAAATATTTTACTTTTTGAGTTTTAACTAATCAAATCGATCAAATTGGTGTAAGCTCATTTAATGTCTATTCTTATTTTGTTTTAGGGAGATTTCATAGAAAAAATTTACCTATTTTAAGTTTTATTGGTCTTAATTTGTTGTGTTTATGTGTCACGAGAAAAAGCCGTACGCTAAATAAAATAAATAAAAATCTTTAAAATAAAACAAAACAGAAGTTTCTATCTTTAATAGAACCGAAGTTATGAATTTTTGAAAATAAGTCTTCAAGTCAAAAATTAAGAAATTCTCGAAATTTAGAACCCTAAAAAGAGCTCCCAAAAAAATCTCGAACATGTATATTTTTTCTTTCGATTAAAACCCCTAAAAAATAGTCAGCCAAATCAAAAATGTGTCGGTCAGATTTTGTCCAAATCTGTTCGATTTGTAAAAGATATGTGCGTAATGTACGTAAAAGATTTTTCTAAATCGCTTAAACCAAAATCACCTTATCTCGAACAAATTCAAATTTGAAATGTATTTAATTTTACATCAAAATATCTCTTAGTTTTAACTTTTAAGAATTAACAATAAAGAAAAATAAAATGAGATCTAAAATAAATTAAAACAATATTCTCTCAAACAAAAGAAATTTAAAACCAAAATTCTCTAGGAATGATTTTTTCAATTCATTATTTTTCTCAAATTTTATATGAATATTTTAAGAGGAAATATACAATATTTGTTATTCTTGTATTTTATTTTGTATGAATAGATGAATGAATTTAGCGAGCGCATTATTTTGCATTTATAAGAACTGTTTAGTGTATTTAATGTTTTGCGATTGTTGATTGCGAATGCGTTGCGTGTTTGTTGAAATCATATAAGTATGGTAGCAAAATAGCAAAAGATATGTAAATGTAATTTCAAATTAAGCGAAATTCTAAATTTTTAATTGTTTCAAATAAAACATGAAATGATTACGGAAGCACTCATTCCAATCAATATATGGAGGACTCGTGCCTGATATATATATATATATATATATATATATATATATATATATATATATATATATATATATATATATATATATATATTTATATATATATATATATATATATATATATATATATATATATATATATATATATATATATATATATATATATATATATATATATATATATATATATATATATATATATATATATATATATATATATATATATATATATATATATATATATATATATATATATATATATATATATATATATATATATATATATATATATATTAGACCGACCCATTTTTGTATGGAAATGCAAAATGTTGTTTTTTTTTTGTGCTCAGGGCTTGATTCGTTTATTGGTCCATACTGAATATCCACACAAAAAATTGGCCCAATTGGTGCATCCAAGAGCCAGCGTTTTTGCATATAGTAAAACAAGATTCGAAATTTCATAGCTGTAAATACTCATATCTCAAAAACGCTTAGTGATATGAAAAAAAAGTTGAAGCAAAGCTACGTTATATTGTGATTGTCTAACTTTCTTAGAACAAACATTTATTCTCAGAATAACAACAAAAAAGTTTTAGTGGAATTTTCTGAATTCGTTCTCAATTTTTCAAAAGGCCACATTGCCTCCAGTGACATTTAGGAAAAAAAAGTTCCAAACAAAATATTAATATTTTTGCTAAACTAACATTTATTTAGAACATACTTATAACTTTTATTCAAAAATAAAAAAGTTTTAGAACAAAAGATCCATTATTTTAAGTATTTCTTCAAATTTTCAGTTTTGCTTAACAGTGTATTACTAAAAATATACAAAATCTATTAAAATTAGTTAAACACAATATCATATTAATAAAAAAATTATTTGCCTTTAAAAATATTTGCAGAGTCACTTAGGAAAAATAACTATTATGGCAAGTGTCAGAATATGAGCATCGATCAATGCATTCCTGACAGTGAAGTTTATCGAGAAAAATTTTTGAAAATCGGATTTCTACGGTTTTGTGTTAATTCGTTAGTATTCTCAAAATTTGGATGCAAAAACTAATTTTTTAAGAAGCAGTTCAAAAAATTTAAGTTATAAACTGTTAGAAGGTCTTGAAATTTGCATTTGCCTGTAGAGAACATTATTTAATAATTCACTAAAATGTCCATATCTTTTGATTAACTTAACCCAATTTCGTGATGTTATACTTTTGAAAAATTGAGAACGAATTCAGAAAATTCCACTAACATTTTTTTGTTGTAATTCTGAGAAAAAAAGTTTGTTCTAAGAAAGTTAGACAATCTCAAAATAAGGTGAGCTTGCCTTAACTTTTTTTTCATATCACTAAGCGTTTTTGAGATATGAGTATTTATAGCCGTCAAATCTCGAATCTTGTTTTACTATATGCAAAAGCGCTCTTGAATACACCAATCGACCCAATTTTTTGTGTGGATATTCAGTATGGACCAATAAACGAATTTAGCCTTGAGCACCAAAAAAAAATCAACATGTTGTTTTTGGGTCGGTCTAATATATATATATATATATATATATATATATATATATATATATATATATATATATATATATATATATATATATATATATATATATATATATATATATATATATATATATATATATATATATATATATATATATATATATATATATATATATATATATATATATATATATATATGTATATATATATATATATATATATATATATATATGTATATATATATATATATATATATTTTACCTGGACGTAAAAAAGGACCAGACTACCGAATCGGAACGTGGAACGTGCGCAGCCTGAGCGCTCCTGATGCTCTTATAAGTCTAGAAACAGAGGCTGAGAGGTATAGGATGGATATTATTGCTCTACAAGAAATTAGACAGCCGATAATCGGAAAACAAGATTTGGATAGTCACTCTCTATACTGTAGTGGTCATCCTTCTCGAAGAGAATTTGGTACTGGCTTTCTTGTTGGTGCACGTATACAAGAAGCCGTGATGAAATTCATCCCGGTCAGTGAGAGGATCTGCTACCTACGTGTACGTGGTACATATAACAATATTTCTCTTATTGCCGTGCATGCACCTACTGAAGCTAAGACCGTCGACGAGAAGGATAATTTCTACATAGCACTGGAAGAGGTTATGAAACAAACACCAACACGCGACTTCATTATGGTTCTTGGTGACTTTAATGGACAGGTTGGAGGAGATATCTCTTATGGAAATGTGGTGGGTCCCAACAGCCTGCATTTGAATTCGAATGATAATGGTGAGAGAATGACTGAGTTTGCATTATCAAATAATTTGAGAATTGCCAGTACGTTCTTTCCGCATCGATCGATTCATAAACAGACTTGGGTCTCACCGAATGGAAACACTCGAAATCAAATTGATCACGTTCTAGTAACAGCACGTTTCTTTTCGAGCGTTCGGGATGTGCGATCCTTTAGAGGTGCATACATTGGAAGTGATCACTTCCTTGTATGTGCAACGATAAGGTTCCACTTCCCAAATCCAGGCATTCCAAAATTCAATCAACGGAATCGTTTTAACATCTCATCATTAAAGAATGCTGAAACAGAAGAGAGATATCAAATCCATATTGCCGAAACATTGGAGAAATCAGAAACCATTAATGGAGACGTCGATAAGTCATGGTATTTGCTCAAAGATGCTGTTTTAAGCGCTGCTGAGGGAATACTTGGACGACCACAGAACCACTCCCAGAAGCCATGGATGGATCAAGCATGTCTTGACGCTATTCAATACAAAAGAGATTGCTATCTGAAGTGTCTACAAGGACGCAATACCAGGTCCACGAAGGAGAACTATAAACTGGCAAGACAAGCCGTTACAAAGCTATGTAGACGAACGAAGAGAGAATGGTGGAAGAGACAGTGTGAGGAGATTGAAAGCTTCAATAAGGAACATCAATCGCGTAACTTTTTTCAACAGGTTAAAACCTTAAGGAAGGGCCCTCAAACTAGATCGACTGCTATTCAAAACGAAGATGGGGAGCTACAAGTAGACCTTAAAAATATTTTAGATACTTGGGCCGCTTATTTTGAGAATCTTCTCAACTTAAGTGACCAGCAACAAGTCGGGCGACGAGCAAAGCTTATTCGTGCGTCAAAGGTACATGTAGACGAACCCACCAAAGAGGAATTCGATGCGGCGCTGTCAAAATTAAAATGCAATAAAGCACCTGGTATCGACGATATAACATCCGAAATGATTGTACATGGTGGCGAAACTCTATCCTCAAGATTGTTTGAACTTGTTCAAATGATCTGGAGGACTGAAACCATGCCACAGGACTGGAACAAAGCTATGCTGATACCAATCCATAAAAAAGGTAATCGCCTACAATGTGCAAACTACAGAGGAATCGCTCTCCTCTGCACAGCATATAAGATCTTTTCCTACATTTTGCTATCCAAAATCAATCCTTTTGCTGAACAACTATTTGGAGAATATCAGTGTGGTTTCCGGCGGGGCCGAGGTACCACCGATGCACTTTTCTCGATAAGGATGATTTTGGAAAAGTGTCGAGAGTTCAACATACCTGTGCACCAACTTTTCATTGATTTCAGGCAGGCCTACGACTCTCTCGAACGAGAGACTCTATGGTCTGCTCTGGTGTCAATGGGAATTCCTGGTAAACTGGTATCACTATGCAAAATGACAGTACAGAACTCTCAATGCTGTGTGCGAGTAGAGAACGAAATATCAAAATTTTTTAAAGTCGACTCCGGATTAAGACAAGGTGATGCTATCTCTCCTATACTTTTTAATCTAGCCTTGGAATATGTGTGCCGTCGAAAGAAACTACCGACTAATAACAATATCTTGTCAATAAACTCAGTACAGATGATTGCTTACGCTGATGATGTTGTCATCCTCGGCCGAAGTGAAGCTGTTATGAGTGAGACTTTCAAGTCGCTTGAGAGTGGTGCTAGGAAAATTGGTCTGCAAATTAACTACAATAAAACCAAACATATGAATGTTTCAAGAGAGGCTGAGAAGAAAGATTTGATGTGCGGCGTTGAACGAATTGAGGGAGTTGAATCTTTTAAATATTTGGGATCAATGCTTGACTCAAACAACAGCATACTTACAGATATTAAAGCTCGAATCGCTGCAGGTAATCGAACTTTCTACTCAATTAAACCTCTCCTTGGATCACCGTATGTATCAACTAACACCAAGCTCAAGTTATACAAGACATTGATTAGACCGGTTGTGATGTATGGGTCACAAACGTGGACCCTTACACAAAATGACGAATCGCATTTATCTGTATTTGAGCGTAAGATCCTACGCTACATTTTTGGTCCACTTAAGACAGACGATGGAGAGTATAGAACCCGGTATAACTTTGAGATCAGAGACCTTCTTGAGGGTCACTAAAATGTCCATATCTTTTGATTAACTTAACCCAATTTCGTGATGTTATACTTTTGAAAAATTGAGAACGAATTCAGAAAATTCCACTAACATTTTTTTGTTGTAATTCTGAGAAAAAAAGTTTGTTCTAAGAAAGTTAGACAATCTCAAAATAAGGTGAGCTTGCCTTAACTTTTTTTTCATATCACTAAGCGTTTTTGAGATATGAGTATTTATAGCCGTCAAATCTCGAATCTTGTTTTACTATATGCAAAAGCGCTCTTGAATACACCAATCGACCCAATTTTTTGTGTGGATATTCAGTATGGACCAATAAACGAATTTAGCCTTGAGCACCAAAAAAAAATCAACATGTTGTTTTTGGGTCGGTCTAATATATATATATATATATATATATATATATATATATATATATATATATATATATATATATATATATATATATATATATATATATATATATATATATATATATATATATATATATATATATATATATATATATATATATATATATATATATATATATATATATATATATATATGTATATATATATATATATATATATATATATATATATGTATATAATATATTATGTGATTTTTGGCTTGTATTATATAAATAATAAGTTTTTTGGTTAAAGCCAATTAATAAAACAATATTTTTAAAATTGTTTATCCAACAATTGTTTCGGTTTTAATAAACCATCTTCGGGGATAATTTTCTTTCAAAAAAATCTTATACAAAAAATAAACAATAACTAACATAAATATGAAAAACTTATTATGAAAAACTAACAGTCAAAAAAGAAAAAGCTAGCTATATATAAAAATAAAGAAAATAGAAAACAATAATACAATGAAAAAATTAGAAAACGATAAGTAGTAAAGACTTCTCTAAGTTTAATTTTGGTTAAAACTTTTTTAACTTTGTAAAACAAAATCGTAAGTGTTTTGCAGAAAATCTGTATCAGTTTGTATATTGATACAATTTTTATGTTGTTTTATACGAATCATTTCCAAAATTCTCCTTTTGCTTAAATTTTTTTCTTTGTCCAAAATTTTAAAATTTTGAAGTGGTAAATTTTTGTGACAGCTTCTTTTATGGTTGGATAATGCACTCATATTATCATTACTATGTTTTTTTGCGTCATTTAGATGTTGCTTTATGCGTTTCCCTAAATATTGCTGTGTTTGGCCTATATAAGCTTTACCACATCCACAATCTGCTTGATAAACCAAATTAGATTCAATATTGATGGGTGTTTTATCTTTTAATTTTGAAAAAATTGTGTTATATAAACTGTTATTAGCTGTTCCAACTACTTCGAAATTAAAGTTTTTTAACAAATGTTTTATTTGTTCAAAAAGACTTTTCACATAAGGTATAGTCATGTAAATTTTGTTGTTGTTCTTTAAAGATGATTTTTCTAAGATAGTTTTTTTATTACAGTGAATTTGTTGATTGACTAATTTGCGTATAAAATTTTCTGGATAATTATTTTTTTGGAGAGTCTCAAAAAGTAACTTAAAATTTTTAGTATGGAATTTTGGATCAGATAGGCTCAAAATTTTTTCAACCATTAAGGTAACGGTATTTCTCTTATAAGATTGTGGTAGCCATGAATCAAAGTTCAAGTATCTACCAGACCATGTTTTTTTGTGGAACCAATCAGTAATTAATTTTCCATTACTTTGACGATGTATGATAAGATCCAAAAATGGTAGACAGCAATCAATTTCTGTTTCAAGCGTGAATTGGATATTGTTGTTAAAATTATTAAATTTATTAAGAAATTCTTGTATTTTGTTTTTGGGACAAGCAGTTAGAATGTCATCAACATATCGAAAGAAAAAAGGTGGTTTGAAAGTCATATCTTTTAAAATAGCTTCTTCAACATATTCCATTATTAAATTAGCACAAGATGGACTTACAGGTGAGCCCATTGGACTACCAAAAACAAACATAAAAATTGTATCAATATACAAACTGATACAGATTTTCTGCAAAACACTTACGATTTTGTTTTACAAAGTTAAAAAAGTTTTAACCAAAATTAAACTTAGAGAAGTCTTTACTACTTATCGTTTTCTAATTTTTTCATTGTATTATTGTTTTCTATTTTCTTTATTTTTATATATAGCTAGCTTTTTCTTTTTTGACTGTTAGTTTTTCATAATAAGTTTTTCATATTTATGTTAGTTATTGTTTATTTTTTGTATAAGATTTTTTTGAAAGAAAATTATCCCCGAAGATGGTTTATTAAAACCGAAACAATTGTTGGATAAACAATTTTAAAAATATTGTTTTATTAATTGGCTTTAACCAAAAAACTTATTATTTATATATGTATATATATATATATATATATATTTTACCTGGACGTAAAAAAGGACCAGACTACCGAATCGGAACGTGGAACGTGCGCAGCCTGAGCGCTCCTGATGCTCTTATAAGTCTAGAAACAGAGGCTGAGAGGTATAGGATGGATATTATTGCTCTACAAGAAATTAGACAGCCGATAATCGGAAAACAAGATTTGGATAGTCACTCTCTATACTGTAGTGGTCATCCTTCTCGAAGAGAATTTGGTACTGGCTTTCTTGTTGGTGCACGTATACAAGAAGCCGTGATGAAATTCATCCCGGTCAGTGAGAGGATCTGCTACCTACGTGTACGTGGTACATATAACAATATTTCTCTTATTGCCGTGCATGCACCTACTGAAGCTAAGACCGTCGACGAGAAGGATAATTTCTACATAGCACTGGAAGAGGTTATGAAACAAACACCAACACGCGACTTCATTATGGTTCTTGGTGACTTTAATGGACAGGTTGGAGGAGATATCTCTTATGGAAATGTGGTGGGTCCCAACAGCCTGCATTTGAATTCGAATGATAATGGTGAGAGAATGACTGAGTTTGCATTATCAAATAATTTGAGAATTGCCAGTACGTTCTTTCCGCATCGATCGATTCATAAACAGACTTGGGTCTCACCGAATGGAAACACTCGAAATCAAATTGATCACGTTCTAGTAACAGCACGTTTCTTTTCGAGCGTTCGGGATGTGCGATCCTTTAGAGGTGCATACATTGGAAGTGATCACTTCCTTGTATGTGCAACGATAAGGTTCCACTTCCCAAATCCAGGCATTCCAAAATTCAATCAACGGAATCGTTTTAACATCTCATCATTAAAGAATGCTGAAACAGAAGAGAGATATCAAATCCATATTGCCGAAACATTGGAGAAATCAGAAACCATTAATGGAGACGTCGATAAGTCATGGTATTTGCTCAAAGATGCTGTTTTAAGCGCTGCTGAGGGAATACTTGGACGACCACAGAACCACTCCCAGAAGCCATGGATGGATCAAGCATGTCTTGACGCTATTCAATACAAAAGAGATTGCTATCTGAAGTGTCTACAAGGACGCAATACCAGGTCCACGAAGGAGAACTATAAACTGGCAAGACAAGCCGTTACAAAGCTATGTAGACGAACGAAGAGAGAATGGTGGAAGAGACAGTGTGAGGAGATTGAAAGCTTCAATAAGGAACATCAATCGCGTAACTTTTTTCAACAGGTTAAAACCTTAAGGAAGGGCCCTCAAACTAGATCGACTGCTATTCAAAACGAAGATGGGGAGCTACAAGTAGACCTTAAAAATATTTTAGATACTTGGGCCGCTTATTTTGAGAATCTTCTCAACTTAAGTGACCAGCAACAAGTCGGGCGACGAGCAAAGCTTATTCGTGCGTCAAAGGTACATGTAGACGAACCCACCAAAGAGGAATTCGATGCGGCGCTGTCAAAATTAAAATGCAATAAAGCACCTGGTATCGACGATATAACATCCGAAATGATTGTACATGGTGGCGAAACTCTATCCTCAAGATTGTTTGAACTTGTTCAAATGATCTGGAGGACTGAAACCATGCCACAGGACTGGAACAAAGCTATGCTGATACCAATCCATAAAAAAGGTAATCGCCTACAATGTGCAAACTACAGAGGAATCGCTCTCCTCTGCACAGCATATAAGATCTTTTCCTACATTTTGCTATCCAAAATCAATCCTTTTGCTGAACAACTATTTGGAGAATATCAGTGTGGTTTCCGGCGGGGCCGAGGTACCACCGATGCACTTTTCTCGATAAGGATGATTTTGGAAAAGTGTCGAGAGTTCAACATACCTGTGCACCAACTTTTCATTGATTTCAGGCAGGCCTACGACTCTCTCGAACGAGAGACTCTATGGTCTGCTCTGGTGTCAATGGGAATTCCTGGTAAACTGGTATCACTATGCAAAATGACAGTACAGAACTCTCAATGCTGTGTGCGAGTAGAGAACGAAATATCAAAATTTTTTAAAGTCGACTCCGGATTAAGACAAGGTGATGCTATCTCTCCTATACTTTTTAATCTAGCCTTGGAATATGTGTGCCGTCGAAAGAAACTACCGACTAATAACAATATCTTGTCAATAAACTCAGTACAGATGATTGCTTACGCTGATGATGTTGTCATCCTCGGCCGAAGTGAAGCTGTTATGAGTGAGACTTTCAAGTCGCTTGAGAGTGGTGCTAGGAAAATTGGTCTGCAAATTAACTACAATAAAACCAAACATATGAATGTTTCAAGAGAGGCTGAGAAGAAAGATTTGATGTGCGGCGTTGAACGAATTGAGGGAGTTGAATCTTTTAAATATTTGGGATCAATGCTTGACTCAAACAACAGCATACTTACAGATATTAAAGCTCGAATCGCTGCAGGTAATCGAACTTTCTACTCAATTAAACCTCTCCTTGGATCACCGTATGTATCAACTAACACCAAGCTCAAGTTATACAAGACATTGATTAGACCGGTTGTGATGTATGGGTCACAAACGTGGACCCTTACACAAAATGACGAATCGCATTTATCTGTATTTGAGCGTAAGATCCTACGCTACATTTTTGGTCCACTTAAGACAGACGATGGAGAGTATAGAACCCGGTATAACTTTGAGATCAGAGACCTTCTTGAGGGTCCTGATATAATAGGTTGTATCCATTCTAACAGGATTGCTTGGTTTGGGCATGTTCTACGAGCCGATTCACAGTCTGGAATGATTAGAAAAATGTACGTTAGTACCCCAGGGAGTGGTAGACCGCGAGGAAGACCACGACTACAATGGGAGACTGACGTAATAAACGACCTTAAAAAAATCGGCTGCCATGGTAACTATGTCGCTGTTGCGAATGACCGTGGTGAATATTCGAAGCTGATTAGCCTGGCAACGCTCCTACATGGAGCATGAACGCCTTAAAAAAAAAGAAAAAAAAAAAAAAAAAAAAAAAAAAAAAAAAATATATATATAAATATATATATATATATATATATATATATATATATATATATATATATATATATATATATATATATATATATATACAAAGAGCTACATGAAATTATTGTAATAAACTTCGACCAGAATGGGTTAATTTATTTTACTCATACATAACCAATACATTCTGCATAAATGTTTTCCACATTCAAACTATTGCAAAGATGGATTAAAGAATGAGTTAACTAATACATTTTGCATAAATTAATGCAAATTAAATTTGTTATAGAATGAGTTTGCTAATACAAATGTTTACATTAATACAAGTATGAATTAAAGGAGGTGTGGCCAATCACTCATGATACTTCGAATATTGTTTTCTAAAAAAGTACAGTGGGAAACAACAACTGATTATCAGAAGTTTCTACTTATTTATTTTTTGATATAAATAAGCGAACAAAATATGAGATCGGCAGTTTAATTTTGGAATTGAAAGTGTTTATAAATATTCGCAAGTATAAGGAATAATCAGGTGGTACTTGAGCCTGGGTACTAATAGTGAAAGAATTTGAACCTAGTGGAATAGTAAATACAGATTTTATGATTCCGAATATTATTGATTCAAATTGTGGAAAAGCGGTGAAATTTATCGTACATAAATTGGAGACCCTAGAGTTTATTGTAATTAAAATCGGAAGCTGCTGTAATTTGTTGATAAATAAAGTTTGAGATTTTGTTAACCAAAGATCCGTCTTTTTACTGTCGTATTTGCTCAATCATCGAAAAGAACCAACACAGAGTCGTTACATTATGTTGGAGTCTTGTTTCTTATTTAAACGCTAAGGAATTAATACATGTTCTGGATTTCTAAACAAATTATCCAAAATTAAAGCGACACGTCTAAATAACAGTTTTTGGAACAAGTTGGTTGAATGAGTTTGTGGGAAGTGTAATTGTTCACCGCGAAGGTCAACGATCATTAGATGCACTGCTCTGTCAAACGGCACGGCCAACATGGAAGTTCACCATTCAGCAATCACATGCAAGTTATTTTTATCTTATTATTAGTAATTCTTCTTCTTTTTATTATTATAAACATCTTTGAATTTTTGTACTTAAATTATTTCTGACCATAATGGACTTATAGGTTGTTTTTTTTTGCACATTAAAGATTTTTTCAGGGGCTAGGGTCCACATCGATACTTAACTTAAGTTGTTATATCCGCGGCATAACTGTTCCCAAGAACAGTTATTATATGAAGAAAGGCATATTTGAATTTAAAAACTGAAGCTAATCGGAAATTGAAAATTTCATGGCACGCATTTCCTCTAATGTTCCTGATAGTCCCAGATCCCATTATCAGGATTTCACTGTGTTCATTACAAAATATTTAGCTTTATTGTGGCCATTTAAGTGTCATGGTTTTTAGAAGATAGGCTTCATCGAGGTCAGTCAAATAGGTCAGATAGTTTTTTTTTAAATCTGGAATGTTTTTTCTATAACATCATATTCTATTCAGAATGAACGTCAAAGACTGTTGGTATTTTCTCTATTCGATCACAAATTTTTGGTTTTTGAATCAAAGTTGGGGATGCTTTTTAGTCCTAAACATTTATTTATCCAGTTTCTTATATATTTATTAACATATTTAGTGATATGATTTATTCAATGTCTGGCATCCATATCTCATGTAAAGGGTCCAGTAAGTGAATGATTATTGAAAAAGATCTATATTTAAAAGCACCTACTGAATATTCCCTATATAAGTTTGACAGTGAAGAAAATTGGCAAAACAAGATTTCGTGAGCATTATCGGCGGTTATATGAGTCACAAAAATTTCTTTTTTGATAAGATTATCTTTTATTTAATACATGTTGTGAAGGGAAATGCAACGTGTCCTTAACGGTGATTAAGATTCGTTATATTAGCCACACATAGCACTGACTATCATTGCGGTATATAGATAGCGGTATATAGGCCTACATAGCAAAGTGTAAAAAAATTTGCTTTCTCATTATCGTTACTGACTTTTTCATAAAAAATTTAAAAAATTTCTAAATAAAACAAGTTAAACTACTTAAAACTCACAAATAATTGTCAAAGTGTTGCATGTAGACTATATTGACGTGGTTCTGAAGCTGCATTTGTTAACAATATCCTGAGTTCCATGTAGTGATGCCGCAGTCCTGATTGATTCGGAGGTGGTATTATCAAAAGTGCCTTCTATATCTAAGAAAACACCAAAGCGAATTCTTCGGCATCAACTGCTCGTTCAATTTTAGTCACCAAATGATGCGCAGCAATTTTCACCGTTTTTCCAGTCTGGTATGCATGCTGATTGGTACTTAGTGGAAACTGTAGTGAAGCGGTGTCCCTTATATAACGGTCGACCGGTTTTTCCAGAGTTTTGAGGACAAAGGAGTTGGATTCTTATTCGTCGAAATGAATTCACCATAGTTGGTTTTACCTGGTTTCTGAGATTTGAACGGATTAAAGGTATCTATGACCCATCTCAAAGATCTAATGTTCACCACATTCCCAGCCAAAATCCACCTATCTTTATATGGAGTAACAGTCGGATGTTCATAGATTTCAGCAGTGAAAATTCTGCCTGGGAAATATGTACACATCAGATGTTGCGCTGTTTCTTCCACAGATTCCGTATACCTCCCAGTTGGCATAAGCAGTAAGCCTGGCTGGTATTAAGGTTCTTTTGAGAGTGCATTATGAAGTCTTGCTGCCACAGGATAGCTCTCAATCGACTCACAAAGCTTCTTCCAAGCACTCTCTCTAGAGCCCCGGATGCTGTATTTGTATTCCCTTCAACTAATACGATAGGCGATCCAGTCATCGGGATTATTTGTCCACTTAGCTTTCCTTAAAAGTTTCCTGACTGTAGATCTAAGCTTTTTCAGTTTTCTATTCACCAGGCTGAGTTTCCATCATGATGGAACACTCTGAGTGGACAAGATTCCTCAAAAGCTTGGACCAAGCCCGGATCAATGTCCTGTATACAGTTGATCGATGGGTCAACGTCCAGAAACATTTGGCTAAGAAGTATTCTGTACATATCCCAATCAGTTGGTTTGGGATTTCTAAAACTTTCTTTTACCAACGTGTCTGCCATATATTGAAAATTTATGCAATTGTGGTCTGAGGTGAGAATATCTTCCGATACTTTCCAATTTCGAACCCTTCTCACCAAAGCTAGGCTAATGAGGGTGACGTTAATTACTTCATCCCTAATTGCATTTGAAAAAGTGGGAGTATTTCCCTTATTCAGAATTTCAAGATCTGTACCATCTGAGGAGGGTTAAGAAAAAAGTAACATCACAAACAAATTTTTTTAACTTATGAAATAAATATAAAAATCTTGAAAAAAAATTTCAAAACCATTTCCATGTTTGTATAAACCACTCTAAATACAAACGTTTTTGTTACCACAACAACACATAAATTCTTTTTAAACCTAGGTCCCATAAGAACATGTGTTCTGAAGTGTCAATATGTACGCAATTTTTTTGCTTTTTTGAGGAATGGATTACTGCACAATGAATCCTATTATATAATAGGTCCAGTATTCTCTTCACTTGGTCGAAAAGAAAACAGTTGCTATTTGTGTTTACAGTGATTACTGCGGTTACAGTAGATTTTTAATTGATTTAAATCTAAAGTTTAAATTTAAAGTTTGTTTAAGAAACCCTAAAAAAAAGCTATATTATAACTGTTCTTTAAAAGTTTCTATAATAACTTACAGGTTGCTGTTTTTTCTCAACAAATGCGGGCTGACCAACAACTTACAATTGAGGCATCTAATTATTCAAAGACAGCCTTCACCATTGGGGTATGAAGAATAGATAGACCCCTAGCGCTACACCCTGGATAACGCAAAAATTCTATTCAATCTTGGTAGCCACTCACTTTATTTCGAACTGTTGGCTGTGATACAAACAAATAAACATAAACCAAAATCAAAATCACAATAACAATGGTACTTCTCAGCACAATAAACTAAAAGACGCGCAATCAAATCGATTGTAAGCTCATTTAATATGTATTCATGTTTTATTTTTGTTTAAGTTTCATTGATTTTAATTTTTTGTGTCACGAAAAAACCAAACGCTAAATAAAAACTACACCATTAGGACTTTTTACTTTACCCGTATAGGATTCAATTTGCGGAAACGCTCGTTAAACCATTGAGGTCACCAAAGATCTTAATTACAAGTTGTAACGACGGAATATTTTTAATTTTTACTCTAAAATGATAGTATTCATATTCAAAGAAATTCGCTAATAATTTATAAATTATTCTCTTCAATTGTAATAAGCGTAGGGACTTTGTTTGTGCTATTGTTGACGGTTTTTCTACGTCACTCAATTTTAATGTCAATAATAAATGTTTTACATGAATGATTGTTTAATTTCAAAAAGGAGAATTGATGTCTGTATTAGTAAAAATTGCTTGGAGAGGGAAACAGGAAGCCTAATAATATGTGTGTATAAGCGATCAAATTGTTTTGATCGAAGATTAGTACATAAATTTAAATCAAAGATTTAGTAGTGAATTAAAAACAAAACAAAAATATTATTGTGTAAGTTTAATTATGAAAGAAAAATGTAAATTTTTATTATGAAAAAATTAAATTATTAGTTTTGATTGTGATATCAAATTTTTTTCATTTATTTATTTTTAACGTAATGAGTTTTAGTGAAAATTTTTTTGATAAATCATTTAGTAAATAAAATGAAAATGAAAAAATTAGTCTAAAAAGGTCACAAGTTCATATACAAAAATGTGAAAAGAGTTATTCAGGTAAAGTAATAACGAAACCGTTCAATAAGCTTTTTATACTCAACGGTTACGGTGACGCTTCTCTGTTCCTAATTCAAAAACTTTTACAAAATTACCGCAGCTCAACTATCAATCGGCCGAGGTAACTATGTCTTCTTTGGCTATAGAAGTAAATAACTAAATTCGTAAGCTCGTATCTGGAACTACCCAAGGTACATTTCATTTCTTGTGAGTCTCCCGGCGCATTCTCTGTTTCATGCGTTTTCTTTCAACTGTACTGTTTGTGTTTACACTGTTAAATGTTAAACTGCTTTGTTTTTATTAGTGCAAGGTATTGAAATAAGTCTTAATAATGTATTCTACTCCAATCCTTGTACATTTCAACCATTCCTTATAATTTTGTTAGTCATTCTAATATCTGTATGTCCTGTTAAAAAAAAATTCTAAATAAATTCACATAAAATTATATTACCAATATGATTATTATTTTCATTTTGTTATTCTGAACTTTTAGTAGTTAGCAGTTTTTTGTGAGGTTTGTTTAGTTGGATGAAATCTTTTTAAATTTTTTTTATATGTTTTGCTCCATTTTGTTAGTTATAAATCCATTGTTTCCGCTTAAGTTTTTTCTGGAAAACCTACAAAAAACAACCAAAAACTGAAACACCCGAAAACCAAATGAAACAATAAAAACAAAAGTTGTGTTTTGCTATTTCGAATAACTGAAAAACAATCAAATTGGAGCAAAAAGTTTGTGTGTATGATGGATTGGTTTTAGCAGTTCGAGGTAATAGATAGACGGTTAATTATAGAAATAATGTTGATGGTTATTTATGGTTATGAGATTTTTTGTAAACGGTGTGAGAAAAAGGATAACCTCATATATTATGATAATAAATATTTTTCATACGTTGAAAGTTGCTACAAACCACTCTAGGTTGAAAAACTTTCACGAATTGTGAAGCTTTTTGAAATGGAATAGGTTATTATTGAGAACACAAAATATGTTATTCATACACGTCATTTAACGAAATTTAAAACTGCATATGGAACTGCAGGCAATCGCAATATGGCAACATTTTTGCAAACAATCTCAAAAATTTCTGGCCACCGGTGATTTAAACTGTATTTTCAGGTACCTTTTTCAAATGTATTAAGCATCTATTCAGGATAATATTGAGAAAACGTGTGACGAGATTTTTGAGGAATTACAAGGCGAGTACTTGCAGATAAATATTAAATTACACTTTTATTTAAATCATATAAAATTTTTGCATTTTTTTTCTAATTTAAAAATATAAGTTTATTATATTCAATTTAAATTATATATTTAAGTGTAATCGAAATTACTGAAGTATTAGGTCAATTTTGTCCAAAATGATGACTCCAACGTTGGTTTATTGCTCATACAATAGTGACTCGTACTTCAACTCAGCCGTTTGAATCTTCATTTATAAACGTTGAGGCAGCGGTGAAGTCAACTAATGATGTACTGAGGACCTGGAAATTACAGTCCTGCTTATCCAGTCTAATTTTGGAAAACGCGGCGTTTTTCCGGAACCGGCAATTTTTTCATTACCTCATACCGGGGAAAAATAAAATAAAAAATGTCTAAAATTTATTCTTTTGTAATATAATAATAAAAAGAAAAAGAAAAAATTCGTAAATAAAAATCAACATAATCCACTGTCATAACTATATAGCTGGGTATTTACATGCGAACTGTGATTGACAATTGATAATATGACAACAATTGATATTTTGGTATGTTTTGGTTGTCGGACATGACAATAGCAGTCAAATTTTCGTAGGAAAAAGTAACCCTCGTGTTCTCAAACAAATTTCCAACCCCCATCCAGATCCCGGACAATCGAAATTTTTCGGAGTTTGACTCACAAAAAAAAAGCAGCCAAATCGAGGAAAAATGGGAGACCAAAAGTTTTCAAACTCGTCAAAGACGAGTGTTATAGGAATTACAATTTGTGTCACACCAACATATAACTTTTAAGACCTAGGTCCCACAAAAACATGCGCTTTAAGGTGTTGATGAACGCTTTTTTTAAACCTCTTTGGTTTAAACGCCCCCGAGACTATTGATTCAGGCAAAGCATTCCATTTGGATAATTTACGGACAAAAAAATCTCTCTGTGTTCTGTCACTATGACAGTGAGTGATCTCCACAGTTTGACTGTTTGCATAAACCGATTGACGTGTGAAACGGAGAATCATCAAATGAAATCAGCGTAGGCTCAGGGACCATATATTAAAATATTTGTTTTAAAACGAACGTCTTCCAAAACAGGATATTTAGAAAACAAACGGATGGGACATTATTGAAGATCTTGTTTATCGATTGTACTACGCACATGACGGAAAGATGCATTAAATTTTCCGCATCATAGAAGTACTATTTATAGTATATGGACAGTTCGGCAACATTTTTTAGTATCATCTCAAAGAGTCTATAGATATTTCATTGTTGACTCACAAACACCTGCCCAAATATGACAACATGATCAAATAAATTACCTTTAGATCAACAGAATTTGTTTACAGTTACAAAATTTATTTTATTGGTGGCTGTTACACGAGATCGATCAATGTTTAGGAGAAATGCTTGAGTGGCATACAATGATCTGTAATCAGCCAAATTGTGAATTCGGGTGCGGTGCGAAAAGGATGAATCTAGTACCATATAGAACCTAGATCAACATGAAGTTAAGAAATTTTAAGAATACTATGAGTTTGTGTGACAGCAAAATCATCTATGCCATAAGATTTAAAGTTAGCTAGAAGATTTGTTAATTTTGGAAATTTGTTCATGGCAATAAGTAAAATTTTGTCTCATCGGGTTAGTTTTTTGTCAAACCAGGAGTCTCGAAATTATTGGATCTACAACTAGGAGATTTCGAGTTAAACTTGGCGAGGTGGTCACCATAAATGGGAAATGAAATTTGCTTGTACTAAAATTAGTGATATTCATTTATTCAATTCGTATTATTAAATTTACTTAAATTCAATTCAATTAAATTCATTTTATTCCCTTAATGTAATTAAATTGCTAAAAATTTAATCATATATGTGAACAGCCGGCCAGGCATAGGCCGAGAACCCGATACCCAGCTTTTTGTACTTTAAGGACCCAGTGCATCAAAAGTGCAGACTTTTCCACGTTTCGCTCAGTCTTTGAAACGTGGAAGCCAAATGCTCTCAAAGCATCGATACGAGCAAGTTGAACTTCTATTTTATATGCATTCCCAAGTTCTTTTGGTTCATTATCATAATCCATTTGTAACGTTTAGCAGTGCAAACTAGACCCCCAGATAGGGTAAAGATTGCACTTACCAAAGTTAAAGATTTGTTTACTTGACCACATCTAATTCCCGCTCAATCGACTTGGCTCAGTCTTTTTCTGTCGGGGGATTGAATCAGTAGTCAGGTAATCCTAGAAGTGAGCGGTTAGGAACACAAAACATAATATATAAAATAAAACCAAAGTTGTGCATTTTCATGTAAAGAATAATTCTTTACATTTTTATGTAAAGAATTTTTTTTTTTTTTATTAATTAGTTGGACATGTTTAGCACACTAAATATGAAATATTCATTATTTAGACTCTTTGAATATCCGAAGATACCATGTCAACTATAACATAAATTAAATTAGTAAAGAATAGTTTTTTACGTAAGGAATGTAAAGAATGTAAAGAATGGTTAATAAATGTAAATAATTTTACTTTCAAGTGATTTTTACAGTTCATTTAAGAAGACAAAACTTGTGCTCAATTCCAACAACGGTTATGTAAATTTTGAATTGAAAAGAATAACGAATTTCGGTACAAAATATTTTCCCGAATTACTCTATTAAATATTTTCCCGCTTTAATCATATAGGAAAAGCAAGGATTTTAAATCATAAATTATGTATTAAAATTTAAAACTTATTACAATAAAACTAGGGGGTTTTTATTCATTGTTTTATTATTATTAACTTTAATTTTTCTTTAAATTATTCTTGTTATTGGTTTATTTTTGTCAATGTAATATTTTTTTAAGTTTATAAGAGATCTCCTAAGCCGGATGCGCTTGTCACAAAAATCGGTTTTGTTCTATAAAAGTCAACGTAACAACACAACAGCTGAAGCGCCAAATTGGAGGTTATTTTATTTAACACCAACAACATTACCTCAAAATTGTCTACAATGACTGCAATAATTTAGAACCTGCTTATAATATTTTTTCATGGGAAGTGTGTTGAAACGTGAAATGACTGCAATAATTCTTGCAATATTTTTTGTCGCTCATGAACAAGGATATTGCGAACCGTTTACACTACCATTGCACAAATATATCACAGTTCTGAAAAGTCTATATGCGACTTAAGAAACGTATGATTATTTTGTTATATCAAAATAAACTTCTCTATACATAACACTTAATAATTTAATTACTTTTCTTGTTAATTAAAATTAAACCAGACATCATTGTACAATGTACACACATGTACATGTTTTCCTTTTAAAACTTTTGTAAACATTTGACTATCATTACAGTTCTCTTCCTTAAAATTCCCACTCTGATTTTATGATTCTTTTAAGAAAATCTTGAAACATCGATATTTTGTATTTTATTGTTTGTCTAAAAACTCTTATATTTATTTATGGATTTGTTATGTTTTCTGTTTATTTTTTCTATTATCTTAATTTTCATCTTAAAACGACGACAATCAATAAATAAACATAATAACAATAAAATCTGGAGCACAAGCAGAAATCTTATAAAACGATTCAGCATTTTTTTTAATACTTTCGAAATGTTCAAATTATTATATTGGATGTGAATGAAAAGTTATTGTGTCGAATGTGGTCGTTTCTTATTCTAATATCAAGAAGTCAAACGAATCTTATAGTTGATTTTATGATAAGTCGTTGGAGAATATAAAGAAAGTCGATAAATTTAAGCGGAAGAGTCCTAACATAATGATAAAATATAAAGGGATTGAAGCCGCAGTCGCAGAGTTGCGACTATTGCGATCTGGGATAGACATATAGCAAAAATAAAGATTGTGCAAAAAAGTCAAAAGAGATAAGCGATGAAAAGGTGTAAAAATAAAAAGAAAAAGAAAAAAGGAAGAAAAATATTTAAAAACAAATAAAAAGAAAACAAAAATAACAGGATAAATGAGATTAAATTAACATCCTTTCCCCTACCTTACCGCATAAAACCCATAAGGCATACTTTGCCGGAATTTCGTCAAAATCAATTGACTCTTAGAGTAAAACTTGTAAAAACTGGCTTTGTGTTCAATTTTTATCGCTTAAAGTTTAGCACCAGTATTGGCCTCTCCAAGTGGACTGGTCATCTTCTTGTAAAATAGCTTAGATTGGAGGTCAACAAATGCTATTGAATGTCGGAAATTTTCAAATCTTAATTACGAATACTTTTAAAACTATAAAATGCAGAACATCTGATTACATTTAATTACTACCTTGAAAACTTGTCATTTTTTGTATTAAAGTCACTTTTCTTAATTATTGTTATAAACGAACTGAAAGTATGTCAAGAATTTTTATTCAAATTTCTTAGCAGTAGTTGTTTTTTATTTTAGAATTCATAACTTTGAATCTAAAATAATTGCATATAAAGCAACTTTAATTTAATTTTAAGTGCATAAAGTTACTTTAATTTTCTAAATAAAAAAAGGAAAAAATATTTCATGATTTATTTTAAATTCTTGAGACGTAGACTTGTGTATGTGTGCTACTATGTTTGCATTTTCATTTGGAACACTAAAATAAAAAATTTTCATCTATTTAGAGAGAACGATGAAGAAAAAAACATTTTAATTACAAAACCAAGATAGAATCAAATATAAATTAAAATGAAAAGAAATTTTATTTTTTTTACTATAGAGTGGGAGTACGAGTGTGTAAGGAAATGAATCTGAAAAATTGTAGAATTTATATTTAAATTTTTGATGTGAAGGGTTAACATGAATAATTTATATATATTCTAAAGTCAAAAAGGTTCTAATTAAACTGAAAAATATATCTAGTTTGTTTAATCAGAAAATTCAGTGCAGCCTGGGAAGAGATAAATTCTTTTTTTATATGTCAAATATTTGTTTAAATATGATGGACAGACGTAATCAGCAAACAAATTATTCTGTATTTTTTTAGTGCTGGACATGTGAAACAAAAAGGCCAACGTTTTATAAATTTATGCTTTATTCAAAAATTGATGCTCTTTAACAGCACGTATGGCACTATGTATTACTCGAAACTTGCAATAATCTAAATGATAATGTTATTCATTTCAGTTTGGTTACGGTTTAGCTTTAGATTTAAAAAACATTTGCAAGTGTATTGCAATATGATGCTAGGAAATCATCTGTAAAATATGGAGGGATTGAAATCTCAAGGCTCTGAGATACGTTAACCTTGGTCTGTGTTAAGTGTTTTTACAATTACTGCGGCACAAGGTTATTTGTAAAATGCTGTTGTTTCCTTTCAATAATTACAACTTTTAACCAAAATGACATTTAATTTATTAAAGTCGAGTGTAATCGATTAATTTTTTCCCCATCGAAGTCTATTTGATCATTGTCAGGTTTCCGCTGAATATGACAGTCAATATATCTAGGTTGTCATCGAGGACCTCCAAGGACTCACAATTTTATCTTGCCACCCTACCCAATTGTGCCAATATCACCCTACCCAATATTTATCTTAACACTAATAATAATAATTGCAATTGGGTGATGCTCAAATCAAATTAACCTGCAGTCATTAGAACGTCGTCATTGAACTAAACGGAATATTGGATGGCATTTAATGAGCAGTTCTCCTAAAAATTTTTAATTATTGTAGCATGAACTTGTTAAGACAACTGCTAAGACAGTTGTCCTACATGCTAACCGCATAAATACAGAACTAATTACGGTCAAAATGAGCCATTTACAATCTAATGTGAATTCTTATAGTACGAGATCCAGCTGCAGGATTAGTGCGCTCATCGATTTTTTGCTAAAAATTAATTATATATAAATATATTAATTATATATCAAATTAAAGCTAATTTTGTTCTATTTATTATCATATATGGTTGCCTCATTAAATCCGGCCGCAAATAAGGGTTGCTGGCTGTTAAAGATGATAAATATTTAAGGTAGAGTGAAAGAGAGTTAGCGCGTAACATCATTTGTCAGACAAGGATAGCGATTGCCGGCTGTGCGACGCTTTTAAGCCATTGCGCATGCGTCGAATATTAGTGTTCTCAACTGAACAGCTGCGGCATTTTTATTCTAACATAAAAACCACGCTGCTTAGGAGTTCGTAATACACAACGCTTTATATTTACATTGTTGTTTTATTTGTGCATCTAAAAATTATTAAATTAATTAACGTAAAATAAAATTGATAAAAATGAAGTCATGTTTTCTGTGTAACGAAAAAAGCAATGTACTTGACTTTAATAATGCATCATTCAAAAAGTGCTCGCTAATGTTATTGTTTCGTCGTAAAAAAAAATATAAATATCATGACACTTTATTAACAATGGAATCTTTTAATGATTTTGGATATCATACAGAGTGTTTAAAAAAATTGTAGTTCTAAAGCAAAAAGATAAAAAAGAATTTGAAGATTTTTGCAAAATACAAACCGTAAGTAAAATTTCAATTGAACTTAAGAATAATATAGGTTATAGTTACAATACAATATAAATGAACTTTAAGGTTTTTTGTTAAAAAATATTTTTTTTTTAATTTCTTATTATTATAAAAATAAATTACTGCATTTTTGAAAAAATTAACAATTTAACAAATATAATTAATACATTTTTTAAATAATTATTAATTTAAAAAATAAAAAAATGCCCTTTTTTCAAAATACAATTAGTAAACCTTTTTTTTTTTAATTAATGATTTAAAAATTTAATGTTTTTTTTTATTAAATTATATATTAAATTAAAAATACTGGCGGCCAAATTTTGATAGGCAACCTGGTAGATATAAATTCTCCTAATTATAAACATACATAAAAATTTGGTTTTTAGCAAAAAATCGATGAGTGCACTAATCCTGCAGCCGGATCTTATACTATCACTACATTTTTGAAGTAAAACTTCTTTAGGAGCGTTATGAGAATTTAGCAACGGAAGTGTAAAAAACGAATATAATATTCGGTTAATATACGATACAATTCGATTATGACACACATATAAATGTCAAGTCATTTATTTGTTCATTTGTTATTATATTTTTTATTCACTTATTCAGTCTCGTACTAAATGTTATATGAGTTGGAAGTGTCGATTGTAGATGGTGGTCATGGTAGTCATGGTGGTAATAGTGCTCATGGTGGTCATGGTGGTCATAGTTGTAATGGTGATAACGGTGTTCACGGTGATCATGGTGGTAATGGTGGTCATGGTGGCCATGGTGTTCATTGTGGCCATGGTGGTCAAGGTGGTCATGGTGGTCATGGCGTTCACGGTGGTTATGGTGGTCATGTTGTGCATAGTGGTCATGGTGGTCATGGTGGTCACGGTGGTCATGGTGGTCACGGTGGTCATGGTGTTCACGGTGGTCATGATGGTAATGGCGGTCATAGAGATCATGGTGGTCATGGTGGTTGGGGTGGTCATGGTGGTCATGGTGGTCATGGTGGTCAGGATGGTCATGGTGGTCATAGTGGTTATGGTGGTCATGGTGGTAATGGTGGTCACGACGGTCACGGTGCTCAAAGTGGCCATGGTGTTCATGGTGGTTATGTTGGTCAAGGTAGTCATGGTGGTCACGGTGGTCATGGTGGTCACGGTTGTCATGGTGGTCATGGTGTTCACGGTGGTCATGATGGTAATGGCGGTCATAGTGGTCATGGTGGTCATAGTGGTTAAGGTGGTCATGGTGGTCATGGTGGTAATGGTGGTCATGGTGGTCATGGTGGTCATGGTGGTTATGGTGGTCATGGTGGTAATGGTGGTCACGATGGTCATGGTGGTCATGGTGGTTATAGTGGTCATGGTGGTTATGGTTGTCACGGTGGTCATGGTGGTCATGGTGGTCATGGTGGTCATGGTGGTCATGGTGGTCATGGGGGTCATAGTGGTCATGGTGGTTGTGGTTGTTATGGTAGTCACGGTGATCATGGTGGTCATGGTGGTCATGGTGTTCACGGTGGTCATGATGGTCATATTGTTCACGGTGGTCATGATGGGTCATGGCGGTCATGGTGGTCATGGTGGTCAAGGTGGTCATGGTGATCGTGGTAGTAATGGTGGTCACGGTGGTCATGGTGATCATGGTTTTCACAATGGTCATGATGGTCATGGTGGTGTCACGGTGGTCATGGTGTTTAGAGTTTGCACCTCGGGCTTTCCCGGGCGTGAAAAAATATTTTAGTTGATTAAATTTGTTTTGTTAAATAGAAAAATTAAAGCGTGTAATCTTTGCACGCGGTTGAAATAAATTTCTTTGGCTACTGTGGCAGGTATTAATAAAAAGATGAAATATAAAATAAATATGTCATATTGTAATATAGAGTTGCATTTCTTGATAATATAATTTACAGCATGTGCAATAAAAAGCAATATTTACATAATGTATTACAAAGTCAATTCAATTATTAGCATAATTGAAATATGAAATTATAGGTTTATGACAAATTTGCTTAATTTATTGAAAAATGCATCATAAGTGGACATGTATTCATCGTGAAATTTAATTTGTAATACGTTATAAGACTTTGTAAAACATGTAAATATGGCTTTTTATTACACATTGCCGTAAATTATATTATCAAGAACATTAGAAAGAAACTCTAAATTTCAATATGACGTATCTATTTTATTTTATATTTAATATTTTTAGTAATACCTGCTGCAGTGGCCAAAGAAGTTTTACTTCAACAGCGTGTAAAGGTTACGCACTTTGTTTTTTTATTGAATTTTATGTAAAAAATTGAGACGAAAAATTGTTTTTATATCAAAAATACTAATAACCAAACATCTAACGTTTATATCTGTGCCAAAGTGTATCAAATACTGTTTAAATATTTTTTTTTTCTTCTAACAGTTTAAAACAAAATATAATTATAAAACAAATAACGTTTCTAGGAACATATCATTTGTTCCTTTGCAACATAACGTTATGTTTAGGGATTGCAATGCCGGGATCCCGAACCCTGGGATACCGACACATTTTTGTGATCCTGATATCCAAGGATTAAAAAAGGAAAAGCTCGAGATAACGGGATCGTCATATTTGCCGGAACTAATCAATGAAAATACGGAATCCTTTTTGAAAAATAATGTTCGCTCGGAGGAAACAGTTTTTTTTATTAGAAATTTTATTATTTTTAATTAATGGATATTACAATCCCAAATCCTTCAGTCCCTGTTGATGGCATATAAATTTTCGTAAGATTTCATATACCACATGGCAATAGCAGTAAGATGTCACTCGCCAAGGTAATATCTTAGGAGTTGTGCCGGATGGACTATATTTAGTTAAATGTAGCACCCTACATTCTATCCTGAAATATTAACATATACCGATGCATTCTTCAGTTTTTACTCCGTAAGCTAGCAAGCCAATGGAACCCATTTGCTAACGAGTTGACGAATGTCTCAATAACTCGCACAAAGGAGATGAGAACCAAACTATCTGAGCCAAACTGTATTTAAACGAAACCAAACAGTATTTTAGTATTTGAATAATAAAAACGCTGCTTTTTGCTGATGACCTGTCAATTATGTTTACCGTTGCAACTCGAAACTGCATAAAAGTTTTCAGTAACGACTTTTTAACGTTACATGGAGCAGCAAAAATAGAATGTGAAATGGATGATTGAACTTTTCAAGCCGCTGCACCAAGGAGCACATATAGAGAACAGCTATTTCGAAGATTTAATTCACGCTTTAAACATAATAAAACATTTTTGGTCAAGATACAACAATATAAAATATTAAACTGGTCACCACTATCAGTAGAGAACTAAAATATTCAAGCAAAGCAGTCATAGAGAGTCCAGTGAGTTAAAAATGTTTTTCTTATTTATTTGTGGTTTTCCATCCAAATTTTAAATCCCGTGATTTAAAATATATGAATGTTGTAGTCCTAGTTGTTTCAAAGCAAAATTAATTTTTTACTTTTTAGTTCGTTTCCAAAAAAGTGTGATTTTTATTTTTTTTAATTATTTTTTGTTTGCTTTGTTTGTTTTTATGGTTGCAGAACTGTTTTAAAAAACAAAACGTGGTGTGTTCTGTTGTTTTTTTACATTGGTTCAATTCCAAAGAAATTGGAGGATGGATCAGTTATTCATGATAAATCAGCTGTAGATATTATACTGAACTTCCACTTTATTAACTGTCCGTGACCATCCACCGAATGTTTCACAAACGACATTCATTCGACATTATGGAGTTGATATGAACTGATGAAGGACTTATTATTAAAACTTATTATTAACTTATTATTAAAAAGTTAAATAAAATATCTGGGAAGAGGTATGATGGAGTATCTACCAAATTTAGTACTAGATTCTAAAATATTCAAGCGTCAAACCCATTAGAACTTTTAATTACACTTTTAGATCAAATCTCTTGAAAAAAACGAAGATAAGATCTTTGCTCTCAACATTTTCAAAAATTTTTTAGAGCGATACACACTCAAAAAAAATTGTTAGAGCAATTTCCAAAATAATATCAAAAAGCGGGATTACGTGCCCTAATTGCTCTAATTACCACTATCATTATTGGGAGATATTAACTGCCGTTTGCACTAAACCTAAAGTTAATAACAGTTAATATCAAAGGAAAATAACAAATTGAAGTAGATACGTTTGACATAACATTCTCCGGGCATTGCATAGCGCCTAACACAACAACATATACGTCGATTCTATCAAAGAGGTTTTTTGGCATGAATGGCACGAAATACAACATTAGTCCGTGTTCTGGACTATCCATATGCAACCCTTAGGACAGCAAAAATATTGAGGACTGATATAAAAGTTTCACGCTACTTAATACTACAGATACGGATGACATCATCCTTGCAGACCGTCAACAAATTATTGACTTAACCATGCTATGGTTGATTTTGATTTTCATAAGCAATTTGAATCATGTCATGTTCTTAGAAACAAACATAATCCTTATACCTCAGAACAAAATTGCACTCTCGCTGGAGCACCCAAGACCTTAGACCACTAAAAACGCTGCAAAAATGTATAGAACGCTGTTTAAGTATCTCAATTGAACCTGCATTATAAAGTGATTAGACGTGCCTTTATTGTGAGCAAGCAACTCCTGTCAGAGAATTTCTACCCCTCAGATTTTTTGTACTCCGTTTGAAATATTTGTTTTCCTAGTCGTTGTCTGACTAAAAACATATAGTCTCATTTTTCAAGCTGAAGTCATATATTAAGCTCACATCCTCAAATTAGCAGACAGTTTTTGGGATTAAAATTTTCTTTTATTCGAAACTAAGCATAATATGAATACTAATGGGATATCAGAAAAACGTAATATGTGAGAAAAGGCTATTGCATGCGTTACTGGCTTCTCACACCTGGCTATCGCGGGATAGTTTCAGCATCCAAGGTTTTAAAAATAAATTAAGCCGGTAGAAACAAAGAAATTGTGTGAAATAAAAACGTTTTTTTATAAGACATTTCCAAAGAAATTCATGGGAACTGCTACGTGGGGACGGATCAAGATCACTCTCACGTCTTGATCACTAATTATTTATCTAGCTAATCATGAAAACCATGTTTGTATGATTAGCTGCCGCAACCAAATTGTTGCTGTATGTGAAAACGATTTAGTGCCCAGGCCTTATTGTAAAGGTTAATCAGAAACACTTAAGCAAATTTATTAGGTTATCCTCAATATATATTAGTAGGACCCTATTGAGCACAAAATCCAAACAGTTAGACATCTTGTAACGACGCCCTACTTTGATTTTTACCTTAAAATAAGAATATTTATATTTAAAGAAATTTGCTAATGATTTGCTATTATGTTTTGGTTCAGGTTTTTAAATTTCAACAAGTATAAAACATTTTTTTTTGTTAATTGCTATGTTGCGTCACATTAGCAATTAATAATACATGTTTCTATCTATATAAATAATAAACAATTTTTTTGAAAAATTAAGTCATAGTATTACGTGTAGTTATAATACGGTTGATCATTTTTATGGAAGAAATTATTGTCTGTAGAGAAATTATTTATTGATATGATGTATGGAAATGGGTTGACTTGCATTTTATATTAAGTTGAGATGAATTTTAAATTTATGTGCAATGAAAAGAGTAATCAAAGAGAAGCAATAGATGTAGAATCTTACTATAAATAATCGATAAACTGTTCAATCGGTGTATTATATATTTTTACATCAAAGGAAAAACGTTAATTATAAATTTTGATAGAGGTGTTGAGATCAATAATATTAAAATTAAAAATTGTATCCGGTGGAAAACATATTAAATTTTTAAATTATTTCTGTAATAAATAGAAATAAAGTTTGTAATTGAAAAGCTTCAGCAATTTTTTTTGTCTGAAAGTGGCTTAGAAGATGGGTGTTGTTGTTTTTCCATGCCAGTTGAGGTGTAAAGGATAAAGCGAATTTTGAATTGGATAAAGAGTTTGTTTTGGAAGGAGAAGATATTATTGACATTGGTTGTTCTTCAATAACTTAGAAGGTCAACATTTGTTAATGTTATTGCATCTAGACAAATAAGTGAATATATTTTACCAACTGTTGGACTCAATATAAGAAAAATTACAAATTGGAATGTAACAACCAAAGTTTAAGGATATTGGTGGACAACTAAAAATTCATATTTCATATGATAGATTTTTAATGTGGTCACAAGGAGATACAAACAATTCTAAAATGATTTAAAGTGGATCATTAATTATACAACCATGATTTGTTTTTTGTTTGGTAAAATTTGAAAAAATAAGAAATTTTCCAATTCGGATTTCCAATTATTATTATAAAACAAAAGTTCAATTCTTTCAATCTTCTTTCATCAAACTTATATCTAACAACTCTTAAACAAACAGTTACATATACGGCCGTTAGGCACATTGATTAATCAGCACATTGATTAATATATGGCACTCCTTCAGTTCTTAACAGAAATATCCATTCAATTAAAGCCAATTTGATTTTGAAAAAACCTTAAGAGACGGGCTTAAGCGCTGCTTTTTATTGGGCAAAGGGGGGTCTGGCAAAGTGAAATAAATAGACGTCAAGGTGTTTTCCATGCAAATCGGTCGAAAATAAATAGGAAAGTTCGGTTGAAATTTTTAACTAAATTCGTCGTCATTTTGGACCAGTTGTTAAAATACTAATCTAAACGGAGAGCAATTTTCGTATAAATTATTTTAGAATGTATGTTTTCAGACCTGTTCGCTAATCAATCATTCTGAATGTACAGTAAAAGCAAACAATTCAATTCAAGCTAGTGAGTTAAGTGGTGAAATTCAATGTTGATTTGAATCATAAAAAAAAAGATTTACAGCATTTTTTGCCTGTCTTATCACAGCTGTGTTATAAAAGTTTAAATTGTAGCTATAAAAACGAATAGAATAAAAAATTTGAAAGCAATATTGTTGCACATTGCCAGCTTTTTATTTATTATGTAGTCCAAAGCACAACAAACAAATTTGTTAGTATGAGTTTAAGAGAAAAATCTGTAGGAGGTTACCCTCTCGTCTGGATCACTAATTTATTTAATGAGACATATTTCACACATGTAACACTTGTCGTCACTAGGATTAAATGACTTAATATTAACTTAATATTAATAATTAACTTAACTTAATTTAATATTAATAAAAATAAATAAAGACTTACAAAGTAAATTTCTAACGGTAGGTTGAGGTAGGTAGAGCGGTTGATTTTACCTAAGACCTGAATTTTAATATGAAATCTAAGGGACCATAATTGTTTGTAGCTCAGTCTTATCCATTTGATTATCAATTTTGATGTTGACCAATTAATTCTAGATTCTTGAATTGTCCAAACAAATGTTGTTGTTGAACATATATTATTCTGGTGATCATAGTTAAACCAACCGTAGGATGCCTCCATTACCAATATTAACAAAAATTATGCAGTCAAATAAATTAACAATAAAAAATAAACACTTAGCTTTCTTTTCTGTAACACAATTTTAATAAAATAATTTTTGTGGCAATTACAACTACCCATTTTTTTCATTTTGTTTTAATCGTAAGGAACTATCACATGTTGGAAATTTGTAGTAAATTATTAATAGCATATTTATTTTTATTTCGTATATTTTTGCAATGCCACAATCAATATGAATGTTTTTATGACTTTCCTTTTCAATTCTCTCATCCATACTGTTGAATTTTTAGTGTGATAGACCTCAATATATATTCCTCACATACTGGTCCTTGTTTACTTCTTTATAACTCTGTCTCCACACTTGTCATTTTCGAACGATTTATTATTCAATAAACATTTACCTATAGATGGCAGACGGGCTCTTATATAAACAATATCTCTCCAATATATGAGGACATATATTGAGGTTTATCACTGTATTTTTTGACAAACGTCAAATTTATTTATATTTTGCTCTATTATTTTATAATTTTCATGGTAAGGTTTTTTGTTTTATTCTATAATTTAAAGAGTTTCTCATATATCATTTCAGTTTTTGATTTATGCAAATCGACACAAAAATCCCATTGTTATCAATTTGTAATTAAAATAATATGTTTACTTATTTATGTTTAAACAGCTTTGTACTAAATTATAATTATATAAATATGTTGTATTAAATTATGTTTTTTTTTAGCTTAAGGCCATCCGTTCTACTAGATACATGGGGTGCCATCTACTTACCACCGTACTTAACTCGACTCAGACTCAGTTTTGAAGAATATAGCATAAACAAATTAATTAGATTGTACTGAATTAGAACATTAAATAAAGTTATTGTGATTTCATTGCAGATCCGAAATCGACAGCAATTTTATTCAGTTAGCTTGAAACCAGAACACACAAATTAAATTTTCTGTAATGTGTAGAAAGAAATTTACTCTTGATATAAATTCAGTATGATGCATTTTAATTACGCTTATGTTATCTTCTATAAAAAACAATTTTTTTGTGATGATGATGATCTCAAATAAACTATAATAATAATAATCATCACATAATCGTTTTAGCACTTTAAAGTAATAAAAATATAACAAAACAAATCCAATTTGTTGTTCATTGCTATATAGTGGTTTTGGTTATATTTTTTTGTATATTTTTTTATGTTCGTTTAGTTTGTGGTTATGAAATGTGGAAACATTAATTTTTATAATTCTAAATAAAATCTCTAATGACTTCTGTTTAACATTTTTAATTAATAGAATGTTATGTTTTTATTGTGTTAAGTGTTTGGAATAAAATGAGAATTAGATTGCATTTTGCAATTAACATAATGGCATCTTAAAAACTTGAAATATAAACGTAAAGTTTAAATGGACTATTATTGTTGCAAATGTTTGGACAGTAGACGATATCAAAAATCTTTCAAAACTTTAATTTAAATTGTAATTGGTGTTTCGACTGAGATATGTTTTAATTGGGTTATTTATGTTTGCCTGGCTAAACAAAATTGATGTAAATGCAATGTCTGTTATTCACAGATATGTTGGTGCTATAGCCAAATCTTTACAGGCAGGTTTTTTGTATTTTCTGTTTATTTTGACTTGCAAGAACACAATTTGTACACAGTTTTACTTACTTTTTTTATTGGAAGTTAGGCATGTTAAGTGTTAATAATAACGAGTTATAAATTAACGTCTCTAAATATCTGAAGATACCACGCCAACTAGGATTGGGATTCTAAATTATGTTTCCTTTAGGAATTTATGAACGTTGATTTTAAAATTTTGATGATTGAAATTGTCAGGAAAAACCCACGCCGGCAAGGAATTCCAAGAGTGTGAAACTCGATTAAAAAGATCACGCTGTAAGGCTACAGTTTTACACTTTGTTATTTGAACCGCAAGAGGATGGGCCGCTGTTGATGCTTTGACATGACCCGAAAATAATGCAGATCTTGGTAAAATCGATTTGATCTCTTCAGAAACCAGTTCATCCATAACGTATTTATAAAAAATCGTTAAATCAGCAACATTTCTCCTGTGCTGCAAAGAATCAAGTTCCTTAGTAAAACAGCATCAAGGCATTTCAAACTTGTTACGTACACCTCCCCTTCCCCTCCAAATATGCGAACAGTACTCCACGAAAGGATGAATAAAAGACTTGTATAGACCAAAACAAACTGTTTGCTATTGAAAAACTTTTTACAACGTCTTAAAAACCCAAATTTTTGAACAGCGTTGTTATAGCTAGCTAAAAAAATTAAAATTCCACTTCATATTATTTTCAACCTCAACCTCCAGAAGTCTGACAGACTTTTTCTCCACAAGATCTTTTGCATCAAACTTTAAAGGAAACGGATTAGGTGAGCATAATCTAGTAAAATGGTAAACCTGTGTTTTTCTAGCATTAAATTCAACACTGTTTGCTAAACCCCAATCCATAATTGTTTTAAGATCAACATTTAAAGAAATAATTAAGTGTGATCTCGTGTCATTAACTGTCGAGGGTGAATATTGTGTCAAGTAGCTGAATTAATTGTATAAGTTTATGTCTGTTTAAGTCAGTTTTGTAACTGAGCCTAACATTTTGGATTTTAAAAATAATACAGCATTTTATAAAGTGAAAGATCGTATTTTCAATTAATAACATCTTTAATTTTTCATTAGAAGTGGGATAGCCCGAAAACAAACAGAATTACTAAATTGGATAGAACGGAATGGATAATGAAGCGTGGCGGTGTTTTTATAAAGATAGCACAGTAATTAACATGGACGACAATATAGCTGATACAAGTGCTGCACCAGGATTTCAGGCAAGTGCTTTTGTGAATTTTGATACGATTAGTCATCCGGGTGTAAATTTCCCTGCGGGTAACCAAACGAGTTTTATTGAGAATGATTATTTGGAAAAGCAATGGAAATTAATCAATCGGGAAAAAGATTTGCTGAAGCGTGAAAGGGATTTTCTTTCAGGCTGTTGCGTACGTGGAAATGATGAGCGCATTTTGAGTGCGAATGAAATTTCGCGTATTATACCGGTTTTTGATCCCGATTTGACAAATCTGGTAAATGTAAATCAATGGCTCGACCGTGTAGGACATTTAAGCAATCGACAAGGTTGGTCGGAATTATCGACAATAGATTATGCTTCGATGAGATTACAGGGTACCGCAAAATGGTGATCGCAATCTTGCGAATTCCAAAATATAAAATTTTCCTCTTTTTTGCATTTTCGACGTAATTTAGAAATGAGTTTTAGTAAAAGGTTCGATGAAGTGGACGTCCACCGTAAACTAACAGAAAGAAAAAATGTATGGACGAAAATTTCAATCAATATTTTTTTGAAATGAAATGCTTGGCCAATGCTTATGTTCTGCAAATCCCTTTCTTGTATGATAAATAGAAGATTTTAGTGAGAATTGGTGCTAATTCTTTAGGAAATTTTTTGAGTATAATACAATCAGATCCAGATGCTTTATTAGTATTTATTTGTAAGAGCATTTTTCGAATGACATTTTTACGAAATATAATCCGCATTATTTTATAAGAAGCACTAGGAATTGGTTAAGGTAAAACATTGGGTTTCTTTAATATAGAATTTATAGAGAAATAATTACCTTGAAGGTTAGTTTTTTCTTGAGTTTTTTCCTGAGTTTACAACTGGTACATCTTTTTCTATTAGAGGAGGTAGAGAGGGATTACAAAAATTGCCTTGCACAGTCTTAACGGCTTTATAGAAACCGCGTGAGCTGGATGTTGATGCTTTTAGGAAGATTTCATATAAAAATCTACCTATTGCAATGTCCGTCATCTCGGAATTTCGGAAAAATTTTGATGCCAAACGACTATATATGCAAAGCGGAGACGGAAAAAAAAAAATTATATATACATATATATATATATATATATATATATATATATATATATATATATATATATATATATATATATATATATATATATATATATATATATATATATATATATATATATATATAAATATATATATATATATATATGTATATATATATATATATATATATATATATATATATATATATATATATATATATATATATATATATATATATATATATATATATATATATATATATATATATATATATATATATATATATATATATATATATATATATATATATATATATATATATATATATATATATATATATATATATATATATATATATATATATATATATTATTTTTTTTTTTTTTTTTTTTTTTTTTTTAAATATATAACGATATGAGGTATAACGGAATTTAGCGGCACTCTCACAGTCGCATTTTGCGACCTAGACCAAAAATTTTTTCTGAGCGTGTTGCGGCAAACAATTTTTTGGATAAATTCGACAACTGGCTATATCCGGGTACAGGTTAAGAGTCTAGAGCCTTAAAACTGTCAAAAACAAAGCGTTATAACGGCCGTTTGGGGCAAAATATGTAAACAAAATTTATAAATATTAATTATTTGAACATATTTCTATCATTTTTAAAAAAATCAGACATCTGCAACAAAGGGTTCTTTAGCTATCTGCAACAAACTGCGTGAAGTACAACGGCATTTAACGGCACTCTCACGGTCGCATTTTTTTACTTACGCTAAAAATAATTTCTGGGTATGTTGCGGCAAACAGTTTCCTAAATATGTTTGATAATTGGCCATATCGGGGTACAGGTTAAGTGCTTAGAGCCCAAAAACTGTATAAAATAATGTTTATTTTTAAAGTTAGTTTAATACCTCTGTTTTTAATTAGTGTTATAAGAAACAGTAATCTGATAAATCCGATTCTAATTGCACACATAACTGTCTGACCCCGAAATCTACCTATTTCTAGCGGATATACCTGCCGCTCGGACTTTTTTTCTGTTAAATAGATTTTTTTCTACATCTAATTGTTTTCTGCATAAATTTCGCTTTATTCTGTATTGGTTAAGGTTTTCATCATTTTTGTTCTGCATAAACCTTTTCAATTTGATCTGAAAGGAAAAAAGATAATGAGAAGTAGAAAAAATTTTCAAATTCATTCACTTATTTATTCTTAGCAAATTTCCGAACCCAGCTATCTGGCTCTTTCGTATGACAGTTTTCAAACCCTCTTGACATTTGTCGGCATTTTCCATGTGCCGGCAAAAAATTGCTGAATAATAAAAGTTTCGAAAATGCCAAAAATGAAAACAGACTCATGAAAATGGAGGGGACTGATATATGAGGGATATATATCGAGGTCCATAACTTTAAAAATCCAATTCTGTTGTAAAATTTATGTTCGCTCAATTTGGTTTTTCAGATGATAAAGAATGGTTATTCCCACCCTAGGTAGTGAGCTTATTAATTATAAATAAAATTGATTACTATGCAAATGTAAAAATAAATCATTTAAAAATTAAATTATTTAATTGTGCAAAAACAAACGAAATAAAAGTTAATAATTTTTCATTCATTTTTAAAGAAAATAAAGATGAAAATGAATAATTAGTAACATAAAGATATACAAAAAAGGCGTTTTTTCTAAAATTTTGGTCAGTTCAAAATGTGTGGATAATTGAATTTATCTCACGACATAAATGATATGCTAAAGCTTGGTGGGAATAGAGATCAGTACATAAGATACGTTATCCGATACTAAAAACTGGAAAGAGTAAGATAATCATCACTATTATTATCGTATAAACGAAGCTATTTAAAACTCGAAAGCGTTTGCAGCTAACATTCATCGTTCTCTATACGATCGTCAAAAATATTAAGAATGCTGGATGGATGCTATTCAACTCTCAAGACTGGAACTTGTGAGTGGCAGGCATATCACTTCTCAACATTTTTATTATTTGAAAGCTTCAGCTTTAAGATTAAATATGTATCTATACTGAACAGCCAGAAAAACGTGGAGCTTTAACTTACCAATTGGGTTATGACTTACATAAATTGTACGTATTAAAAAATAAATTTTTATATTATAGATTTGGAGTGCTGACTTTTCATTTACTATATAAAAATAGCAATTATTGGACTATCTATTTAACACGGATGTTCTTAGGATGTTACCTAGCAAATTAAATATCTAAGTTTTTGTTCAACGATACTTTTCTGATTATGATGTGCGGTAACATGAACATATTCCGCCCGTTATATATCAAAAACAAAACAGAATATCATTAAATTAATTAAAATCGTCAATTAAATTAAATTTAATTAAAACAAACAAATCAATCCAATTTGAAATGTTTTCCCAAAAAACAAAACAAAAATTAAATTTATTATAATTTAAATCCTCAAACCAAAATAGAAAATCAATTCTAATTTATCTCAAAAAATTCGATTCCTCCAAAACAAAAATTTTTTAGAACAAAATCAAATTCTCCCTCACTGTTGGATTGTGTTTATTCGTTCAATTGTGATCAATTTTCTAATCAACGAAATTTTCATGGAAAAGCAACAAAAAGAAAATCGAAGAAGATGAATGAATGGTGGTTGGATTTCAACTGTACAATAAACACGAAACATTTTGAAATTATTTTGTTTTTCAATTTTAATATAATTGAAACATATTTTGTGAATTTATATAATTTTCTAAGAATAAATTCAATTATTACACTACAAACCAACATTTCACTTTGTACACTTTTGACTGACTCTCCCTATAAAATTTTGTTATGTTGTTTTGCTCGTACATATTTTATTTTCATATTGCTTCTTCCGTGATGCATTTGAACAATTCACAGTAATTTTATTAAGGAATATAATTAAATAAAAGTGGGGAGAAAACTGGCGGAGCTGTTATATTTGATTATCTTATTGAATTGAACCATTTACATAATCTTATTCAGCATGGCGAAACACTTTGCAACATCTGATCTGTTTTCAACATAGAATTTGTTTTTCCTAGAATTCACAATTTTTAATTTTTAATGAACAGTAGAATTTGTTTCTGTCATAATTTCGTTTGAAATACCCGGAGCTATAGAATTATGATGTACAGTAATTTGTAGCTACTAAAAAATTTCAAGAATCACTGAATTTTGAAAATTAAATGTTCTATTGCTTTGATTTTTCCTTACTTGCTTTTATATTTTTATTAGATACTTGTAGGGATTTTGGCCATAAGCGTATTTGTCATATTTTTCCTGACCAAAAAATGCATATCTAAAATAATTGATTTATATCACGCATGGTGAGATCTTTTGATGCATTTTTGTTTAACCTGATCTAAAGGTGTGATGACCTCCGTACCTCCGTACCAACGCATGGAGGGATCAGTTTTTATTGTTTTGAAAATTTTTTTATTTTTGATCTACGGGTGTGACAACCCCGCGTACTCCAGTCCCTGCTATTGACATACGAGTTAACGTGAGATATCACATACCACTGGCAATAGCAGTGAGATATCACTAGCCAAGGTGACATCTTAGGGGTGGTGGCGGATGAACGGTATTCAGTCAACCGTAGCTGTGAAATAATCCCGTGATCTTAGCTGTGAAATAATCCCGTGTTGGAATTTTATTTTAGAACACAAGGGTAACCTTGTCCGACAAGCTTACCCTTGTCTTCTAAAACAAATTTCCAGCCACCACAGTTAAAAAAAATGTGGTAGCAAATTTACAAGATCGCGGCCCATCGACATTTTTCGGAGCGAACGAAAAAGCGGCCGATTTGAGGAAAATGGCAGAACAAAAATGTTGGGACTCGTCAAGGACAGGCACCTCACGAGGTATAAAATATGTGGTAATAATCACATGAAATCGGTGACGGCCAAGGGACTATTCTCTCTATTTACCTAAAGTCTATTGCTATTCACCATTTCTTAGTGGCATAAGGTTAATGTCCTTTGGAACGATTACTACACCTGAGTTTTAGGGGAATGTAATTTTGTTCTCTTACGTAAATCTATCTCTTATTTGATGGCTAAAAAACAGAACTGATTTTTTGATGATTCAAAACTGCATGTCTGAAATCAGAACTGTGAAAAACGATAACAGTTACACCCTTAAAAAATCTCTGAAATAGAGTATATACAATGTGTATCATGAATTGATTCTCTAGTTCAAACGATACATCTTGCAGCAGTTTTTAACTATTGTCTTCTCAGATTCTCAAATAAATAATTCCAAATAAAATTTTCGTTTTCTCTATTTTGGAATCTAAAAGCAATAATCTATTCGAATATTTTAAATAAAGATATATAATTTATAAAGAAAATAAATAAAAAACAAAAGTTTTAATTCCGAACTTCCGAGTATGATGAAACTCTGGGCTCGAATCACAATGGCAACTTTCTTGGAGCTCTTGAACTTTTGGCTAAATTTGATCCTTTCTTAAAAGAGCATAGTGATAAATTTGGCAACAAAAAAAAGGCAAAATGATAAAAGTGATGGGATATTTATTGGGATATTTTTATGAAGAACGTCGTACCTCTCAAGCACAATATGTGACAAATTTATTACCACCATGGGGCATAAAAAATCGTATTGCAGCCGACGTCATTGACGCAGTTTATTATTCGATTAGTGTTGACTCCACTCTGGATGTAAGTGGAGTGGAGGATTAGTGGCGGTTTTCAAGCGTTGATTCGATTGTTGTAAGGATTGTTGTAAAGATTGTTTGTAAAGATTTTTGATTATTTTTTTTTTGCTATGAAATTAGGCTCGATGTCAATACTGTTACCGTTACCGTTCCCAGCTGAACGATAACTTTTCAAAATGAAAGTAATCAATAACATATTTACAACGAGAGTTGCGCTTCCAAAATTTCCGTTTTGCCAATACTGGCAAACTTTTTCACGTTACCGGTGTAATACCGACACTCTAGAAAATAGATAACTGTAATACTTTTTTTTAGAAAAGTTAGTGAAATAAATATAAACAAAATATTTAAATTAGACTTTAGTCAGATTTATTTTATTTCAATTAGTAAAAAGAATACTTTCAATTATTATTTTAAGTAAAAAAACACACAAACAATTTTATAAAGATTAGTGTTGCAATAAACTTTTAATAGAATTTCAATAAATATTCTTCTATCTATCTTCTTCTATCTTCTATCTTCTTCGATATAAATAAAAATGTAAATGTTCGTTTGTTCAAAATAGGTAATCTCCTTAAGTACTGGATCGATTACTCTGAAATTTGGACGATTAGTTGCATTGCAATAAAGATGGGGTTTTACATGATTTTTTTTAGCTGTATATGTTTCATAACATAGGCTGTCAACAAGTACAAGTTTTTCACCTGTTGTATTCTCAATTAACTCAATGTTATGGTCGAGTTTCACGTCATGCTTAATTTGATCGATTAGTTTTGTATAGTGATCAGCCCATAGATTATTTTGTGTCCTCTTTTCGGTAGGACTGTCTTCCTTTGGAGCAAGAAGGTCCTCCGTCCTCATTTACTATAAAGATGTCCTCTTCATTCGTTTTATTTATTTTATCAATGAATTTTATTTCTAAATTAAAAGATGTTCTCTGTCGGAAGAGTAAAACGTCGTATTGCTTTCGTGTTTAATGAATTTTATTTTCTTACAAATTTGCAATGCTCATTGCTCGCTCGCATTGTAAACTTTTGATCGAAAATAAACTAGTTCATTAAACATCTCAACAATAAAGTACTATTATACAGTTAGTTTCTAGGTGCCTTTGCGTGTCAAAACATAGATGCAATGAAAAATGCTGGAAAATATGGTCGAAAATTCACTGAGTTTCATTTTTATAGAAAACTCACAAATGCAACAAAAATTAAACGAGATTGGCTAATCTATTCACCGTCAGCCGAAGCAGTTTTTTGTTTTGTATGCCGTTTATTTGGTGATTTGAATGGAAAATCGCAAGCATTTTCATTAAAAAGATTCAATAATTGGAATAATTCATCACATTTCGAAGCATGAAGAATCTAAGTATCACAGGAACAATAATTTAATCAAAAATGAACTTACTTTCGAGAAATCTTTTAATAATACAACTAAAATTGCATCACGAGGACTTGCTTTTCGTGGTCAAGATGAAACTTTAGGATCAAAACACAATGGAAACTTTTTGGATCTCTTGAATTATTGGCTAAATTTGATCCCTTTTTACAAGAACATATTTCTCGTTTTGGCAATAAAGGAAAAGGTACACTCTTTTCATGTAACATTGACAAATGATTTTTTTTATTATTCGGAATATTTTTAGGAAAAGTATCGTATCTACCAAGAACAATTTGTGAATAATTCATCTCTATCATGGCAAAACATGTTAAAAATCACATTGTTTCGGAAATTATAGAGTCTCGATATTATTCGTTTAGTGTCGATTCCACTCAGGATGTGAGCCATACAGACCAGTTGTCTTTTTGTGTTCGATATGTTAAAAGTAATACCATTTGTGAACGATTTATTTCATTTATTGAAATCGAAGGTTATACATCGAATCATTATGCAATTCCACATCATTATGAAATTCCACATTGAAAACGAAATAAACATTGATAATTGTAGAGGCCAGTCATATGACAACGCTTACAATATGGCAGGTATTTATGGTGGCCTACAAAGATTGATTCGTCAAACAAATGAAACAGCAATTTTTCTCCCTTGCTCTGCTCATTCATTAAATTTAGTCGGTTGAAATCGATTACAAGAACAATTAACCGAAAATAGCGAATACATGTTAAAGAGAGCAACTGGAACGAGATGGTCAGTTAGATACGAATCAGTTCACGTTTTACATTCTTGTTATTTAAAAGTGTTGCATGTTTTAAAATCTTTCCTACATGAGGAAAGCTTCAGTGATGATAACAAAGCGGTGGTAACAGGTTTGATAAAAAAACTATGCCAATTCGAAAATATTTTGATGCTAACCAACCAAGTGTACTAACCAAGATTAATTTGTGAATCGAGTATTACAAAAATCCAATTTAACTGTCTTGGTGACAAAAAACTGTTTGATTTAATAGTTACAGATTTGGAAAATAAAGATTACAACAAAATTTTTGATGATGCCCTGTTTCATCTAATATTCAAACCGCAAATAATATTCAAACTTGCTCAACGTCACAAACACTTTGTCTAGAGGAACAAAAAGACCACCTTGAAAAATCGTTGTTCAAGCCAATTATAAAGACTTTTCTTTTCAATCTGAGGGAGCGTGCTAAAGATTATGAAGATCTAGATAGTACTCGTTCTTGATACATCTAAATTTAATGAGTGATGAAGAGATTGCTTATTCTTGCAAAACAATAACCGCAAAATACCCAAAAGATCTCAATGCAAATCAATTGATTGACGAATGTCAATTTGCCAAAAATTATTTCACATTTGATAATTTAAATTATGAATCGATGTACAAAATAATGTTCAATAATAATCTTTCCACCACTTTTCCGAATATCGATATTTTATTACGAATGTTTTTATGCATGTTTGTCGATTATGTTATAGGCGAACGATCATTTTCAAAACTGAAGTTAATCAAAAGTTATTTGCGTAATACCATGAGTAATGATCGTTTGAACGGTTTATCCATTCTTTCTATTGACAATGAAATTTTGGACGAAATTAAATTCAATGAAATTATAGACACTTAAATACAGAAAAAATGAAATTTTAATGACTGATAATAGATATATTTCAAACTTGTCTGGTTTTAGTTTCTTTTTTGCTTATGCTTGGGGCCCCCGAATCGCGGGGCCCTGGTGCGGTTGCCTTAAAACTTGTATGATAATCCGCCACTGATATATATATATATATATATATATATATATATATATATATATATATATATATATATACATATATATATATATATATATATATATATATATATATATATATATATATATATATATATATATATATATATATATATATATATATATATATATATATATATATATATATATATATATATATAAATAATAAGTTTTTTGGTTAAAGCCAATTAATAAAACAATATTTTTAAAATTGTTTATCCAACAATTGTTTCGGTTTTAATAAACCATCTTCGGGGATAATTTTCTTTCAAAAAAATCTTATACAAAAAATAAACAATAAATAACATAAATATGAAAAACTTATTATGAAAAACTAACAGTCAAAAAAGAAAAAGCTAGCTATATATAAAAATAAAGAAAATAGAAAACAATAATACAATGAAAAAATTAGAAAACGATAAGTAGTAAAGACTTCTCTAAGTTTAATTTTGGTTAAAACTTTTTTAACTTTGTAAAACAAAATCGTAAGTGTTTTGCAAAAAATCTGTATCAGTTTGTATATTGATACAATTTTTATGTTGTTTTATACGAATCATTTCCAAAATTCTCCTTTGTACAAAATCTTTCTTTGTACAAAATTTTAAAATTTTGAAGTGGTAAATTTTTGTGACAGCTTCTTTTATGGTTGGATAATGCACTCATATTATCATTACTATGTTTTTTTGCGTCATTTAGATGCGTTTCCCTAAATATTGCTGTGTTTGGCCTATATAAGCTTTACCACATCCACAATCTGCTTGATAAACCAAATTAGATTCAATATTGATGGGTGTTTTATCTTTTAATTTTGAAAAAATTGTGTTATATAAACTGTTATTAGCTGTTCCAACTACTTCGAAATTAAAGTTTTTTAACAAATATTTTACTTGTTCAAAAAGACTTCTCACATAAGGTATAGTCTTGTAAATTTTGTTGTTGTTCTTTAAAGATGATTTTTCTAAGATAGTTTTTTTATTACAGTGAATTTGATGATTGACTAATTTGCGTATAAAATTTTCTGGATAATTATTTTTTTGGAGAGTCTCAAAAAGTAAATTAAAATTTTTAGTATGGAATTTTGGATCAGATAGGCTCAAAATTTTTTCAACCATTAAGGTAACGGTATTTCTCTTATAAGATTGTGGTAGCCATGAATCAAAGTTCAAGTATCTACCAGACCATGTTTTTTTGTGGAACCAATCAGTAATTAATTTTCCATTACTTTGACGATGTATGATAAGATCCAAAAATGGTAGACAGCAATCAATTTCTGTTTCAAGCGTGAATTGGATATTGTTGTTAAAATTATTAAATTTATTAAGAAATTCTTGTATTTTGTTTTTGGGACAAGCAGTTAGAATGTCATCAACATATCGAAAGAAAAAGGTGGTTTGAAAGACATATCTTTTAAAATAGCTTCTTCAACATATTCCTTTATTAAATTAGCACAAGATGGAATAACAGGTGAGCCCATTGGACTACCAAAAATTTGTTTATATGCTTGTTGATTATATGTGAATTCACAGTTGTGTAAAACCATTTCTAATCCTTCTATAAATTGTACCTTTGTTAATTTTAGCTTGTTCAGTTTTTTGATTTCCATCCAATTTTGTTTTACAATTTGAACAACAAGATTACTATCTACGTTTGTAAATAATGACACGAAATCTAAAGAAATTAAAATGTAGTCATCAGGAAGTTGATATTCACCTAATTTTTCTTTCAAATCTTCTGCATTTTTGATAAACGTGTTAGTTCTTCCCACAAATTTATTTAAAATGTTAGACAAAAATGACGACAAATTATAAAGTGGTGTTCCTATAGAACTTACAATTGGTCGAAGAGGCGTGCCAGCCTTATGAACTTGGGTAACCCGTATAAATTAGCTGGGACACCGTAATAAGATCTCAGCCATTTTCCTTCATGTACAGATATCCGTTCTTCAGTTTCCCAAGTCATTACCATTTTATTAAGATGTTTTTGAATACTGGCGCTTGGTACTTTAGCGATTTTCAAATAAATTGTGTCATCTTGTAACAATGTTTGGATTTTAAAATCATAATCACTTTTTTTCATAACAACTGTGATATTTCCCTTATCAGCTTTTAATATAATTATGTCATCATTTATAGTGAGAAAATTTTTGGTATCTTTCAAATCATGAAGTAACTTTAGTTCTTCATTTGATAGTAATTTTTTATGGTTATGTTTATGTTTAAAATTTGTCAATATGTTGACAAAACGATAACGTAAATTTGACTTTGACAAATCGTCAAATTGATCTTCACAATTCAGAAGAATACTTTCAACACCACACACTATTTTATCAAATGGTATTCTTTTTAGAGTAACAGGAGGAGCAAATTTTTCTCCGAGTTTCAAAACATTTTCCACATTTTCTGGTATTATTTTTTTGGAAAGATTGACAAACCATTTACCATCTGATAAAGCAGTAACATGATTTTCAGTTAAAGTTGTGTTCAGTTAAAGTTGTGTTTTCACGGTCTATTTCAACAACGATGTTTTCTCGGTGATTTACTGAATTTATTGGTTGTGGTCTTAAAAGCCTATCAATTTTACGACGATGATTAATTTTTATTTCTTCGAAAACATTTTTTAATTGTTCTTCTGCGCGATCAAAAATTAAAGAAGATAGATCAGGTGGTAGATTTTCAATAATATAAATTCTAAAATATTCAATTTGTTTCTCATGTTTTTTAATCATGCCAAAAATTTCAGTTATTTCGCGACTGAGAATGGTGAACAAAAAACGTTGTTCTGCATTTTCAAAAATTTGTTTGTCTATTTTTGATGTGTTCTTAAGATGTCTATTTTTTGGTAAAACACCTTGCTTTCTATAACGTAGTAATAAATACTTTTTTATTCGCCTATATATTAAAGTGTTACTTTATTACTGTGATTTGCGGCTTTACAGTATCACTTTTCAACTATTTATTTTGTCGTCATAGCTACGTCCAAAAAAGTAAAAAGCATTTGTATTTGTTTAAATTCTATGAAAAATAAATTTTTTTATCAAAGCAACCCGCAAATTCAAAATTTCATTATCCAATTAAAATAGTTGTTATCATTTGTTGTCATAGAATTTGGAAAAAATAATAAATATTTTTTCAAAGGTTACTTGTTCCACATATTTTTATTTTAAAATTTATGAAAATTTATAATTTTAATTTTGAATAAACAACTTTTCTTAAGATATTTTGCTTGCGGCGAATAAAAAATAGTATATGATGCACGGACGTAAGCTATTTTGGACTTAATGTGGGTGCAAATCTCGGCTAGCGCCTCGATTTGCAAACTCCACATCCGTCCAAAATCTTTAGCTTTACGTCCTAGCATCATAATGTACTATTTTATTCACCTACATATTAAAGTGTTACTTTATTACTGTGATTTGCGGCTTTAAAGTATCACTTTTCAACTATTTATTTTGTTGTCATAGCTACGTCCAAAAAAGTAAAAAGCATTTGTATTTGTTTAAATTCTATGAAAAATAAAAATTTTTATCAAAGCAACCCTTAAATTCAAAATTTCATTATCCAATTAAAATAGTTGTTATCATTTGTTGTCATAGCTACACAATAATTTGGAAATTAATAGAAAAAATAAATATTTTGTCAAAGGTTACTTCTTCCACATATTTTTATTTTAAAATTTATGAAAATTTATAATTTTAATTTAGAATAAACAACTTTTCTTAAAATATATTGCTTGCGGCGAATAAAAAATAGTATATGATGCACGGACGTAAGCTATTTTGGACTTAATGTGGGTGCAAATCTCGGCTATCGCCTCGATTTGCAAACTCCACATCCGTCCAAAATCTTTAGCTTTACGTCCTAGCATCATAATGTACTATTTATTCAGGGCTTTTGCTAACTTTAATTTTTCGCTAAAAAATTGTGCAACAGTTTTCATTGTATCATTGTTCGTTTTTCTTTTTAAAAATTTAAAAAAGTTTTTGTTTAAATTTGTTCTGCTTCTTTTTCCCATGTTTTCACCAAATGGGAGTAATATTTAATATATTATGTGATTTTTGGCTTGTATTATATAAATAATAAGTTTTTTGGTTAAAGCCAATTAATAAAACAATATTTTTAAAATTGTTTATCCAACAATTGTTTCGGTTTTAATAAACCATCTTCGGGGATAATTTTCTTTCAAAAAATCTTATACAAAAAATAAACAATAAATAAATATGAAAAACTTATTATGAAAAACTAACAGTCAAAAAGAAAAAGCTAGATAAAAATAAAGAAAATAGAAAACAATAATACAATGAAAAATTAGAAAACGATAAGTAGTAAAGACTTCTCGTCTTTTTGAACAAATAAAACATTTGATAAAAACTTTAATTTCGAAGTAGTTGGAACAGCTAATAACAGTTTATATAATACAATTTTTTCAAAATTAAAAGATAAAACACCCATCAATATTGAATCTAATTTGGTTTATCAAGCAGATTGTGGATGTGGTAAAGCTTATATAGGCCAAACACAGCAATATTTAGGGAAACGCATAAAGCAACATCTAAATGACGCAAAAAAATATAGTAATGATAATATGAGTGCATTATCCAACCATAAAAGAAGCTGTCACAAAAATTTACCACTGCAAAATTTTAAAATTTTGGACAAAGAAAAAAATTTAAGCAAAAGGAGAATTTTGGAATTGATTCGTATAAAACAACATAAAAATTGTATCAATATACAAACTGATACAGATTTTCTGCAAAACACTTACGATTTTGTTTTACAAAGTTAAAAAAGTTTTAACCAAAATTATACTTAGAGAAGTCTTTACTACTTATCGTTTTCTAATTTTTTCATTGTATTATTGTTTTCTATTTTCTTTATTTTTATATATAGCTAGGTTTTTCTTTTTGACTGTTAGTTTTTCATAATAAGTTTTTCATATTTATGTTAGTATAACGAACGATACGAATTATTAGGCCAATAGAATTACGGATTGTACGTGTTGTTGTCGGTAACAGCTCCGAAATTTTTTTAATCTCTGGGGTAGGGTACTCACATAATGCACATGCCGAGTCCACTCACCCGGCACCTGGGGACTGGAGTTATACAACAAAGTGTGCTTGAAATTTTTTTTTGCTGCCTTGTAAGCGATATAACTCGTAAATGGTGCACTTTAGGATACTGGGGCCATGGAACTTTTTTGTTACTTAAATGTTTTTCTATAACTTAAAATAAACAAAAAACAAAAATAATTTGTTTTGTTTCAAATTTTTGCGATAAATGGCGAAAAAATGCCTAAAAATCGATGTTTTTCAATTGAATTTAGTTATTTGAAAATAATTGTTTATAACGTAATTGACACCTTTATCTTGTAGCAAAAACCTCAACAAAAAAAGTAAGCTTCAGAACGTTTCATTCGGCCTAATAGTTTTTGCACAATTCCATTTTGCACTTAATGCCCCTAAAAAAGTTGTTAACTTTGGGCAGGCCGCAAGGTCTGAGTTTTCATCCGATCGCAATCTGCTTGACGAGAATTGAAAGGGTGTAGTGTCAGCTTTAAATAACACCTATGTTGCCTATACCCATATTCAATATTAACAACAATTACAGTGGTTCAAAAAACCGCGAAAATTCTTTAGTTGTAAAATTAAATTTCTCAACGGATTTTCAACTTAACGAGATACGTTTTTAAAATTTGCAAAGTGCTTAGAAAACCTCAGATTTTAGAAAATAGACCTCTCTAACATGATTTGGGACATGATTACACATAAGTAGTTCATTACTTTTTCATTAAATTTATTTGTCATTACAATAATACTCAATTATACATCGTGTCGCTACGTACGTTTTACGTATACTATACAGGACGTTTTATTTTTTCATAGAGTACGTTACAAGCAGTAGTCAGAGTAACCAATCGCGTGTTGAGTAGGCACAGACCCAGAATCTTGCGAGCACAACAGTATCATTTTGGAGGGAAATTTTCGGTTCCTGTCGATATATGACATACAAAATCAATGTCACAATCGTGGTTTCAAAAACAAACTGGGCCATAACTCGATCCAAATCATGTTAGAGAGGTTTCTTTTTAATTCTTCGGTTTTCAAAGGGATTTGCAAATTTTAAAACCGCATCTCGTTAAGTGGAAAATTCGTTGAGAAATTTAATTTTGCAACTAAGGAATTTTCGCGGGTTTTTCAAACCACTGTAGTTATTGTTAATATTGAATATGGGTATGGGCAACACAGATGCTATTTAAAGCTGACACTACACCCTTTCAATTTCCGTCAAGCAGATTGCGATCGGATGAAAACTCAGACCTTGCGGCCTGCCCAAAGTTAACAACTTTTTTAGGGGCATTAAGTGCAAAATGGAATTGTGCAAAAACTATCAGGCCGAATGAAACGTTCTGAAGCTTACTTTTCCCGTTGAGGTTTCTGCTACAAGATAAAGGGATCAATTGTGTTATAAAAAATTATTTGCAAACAACTAAATTCAATTGAAAAATATCGTTTTTTAGACATTTTTTCGCATTTTTTCGCAAAAAATTGCTACAAAACAAATTATTTTTGTTTTTTTTTTTATTTTAAGTTATAGAAAAAGATTTAAGTAACAAAAAAGTTCCATGGCCCCAGTATCCTAAAGTGCACCATTTACGAGTTATATCGCTTACAAGGAAGCAAAAAAAAATTTCCAGCACATTTAGTTGCATAACTCCAGTTTCCAGGTGCCGGGCGAGTGGACTCGGCATGTCCATTATGTGAGTACCCTACCCCAGAGATTAAAAAAATTTCTGACCTGTTACGAGCAACAACACGTAAGCCATATCTTTTTCCGTTATTCTATTGGCCTAATATAGCTAGCTTTTTCTTTTTTGACTGTTAGTTTTTCATAATAAGTTTTTCATAGTTATGTTATTTATTGTTTACTTTTTGCATAAGATTTTTTTGAAAGAAAATTATCCCCGAAGATGGTTTATTAAAACCGAAACAATTGTTGGATAAACAATTTTAAAAATATTGTTTTATTAATTGGCTTTAACCAAAAAACTTATTATTTATATAATACAAGCCAAAAATCACATAATATATTATATATATATATATATATATATATATATATATATATATATATATATATATATATATATATATATATATATATATATATATATATATATATATATATATATATATATATATATATATATATACATATATATATATATATATATATATATATATATATATATATATATATATATATATATATATATATATATATATATATATATATATATATATATATATATATATATATATATATATATAAACGATATGAGATATAACGAAAACGACCGGCACTCTCACGGTCGTATTTGTTGAGGTAGATCAAAAAATTTTCTGTGCATGTGTGTTCTATTAATATCTCAGACGATTTCGTGAATCAGCAAAATCCGACACGTGGTTAAGGAACTACAGTCTTTTTTCTAAAAATAATTGATTTTTTAAAACCGTTATAACGGTCGTTTGGATACTAAAATTTTAAAAAAGCTAACAAATTTAGAATCTTTGAAATCTTTTTTATCAATTCGTTTTAAAAATAGACCTCTGCAGTTAGTGGTTCCTGAGTGAGCGGCTCCAACAAAAAAGTAAAATTTTTTTTTGAACCAACAGGCACTCTCACGGTCGCATTTGTAAGGCCCGATCAAAAAACCCTGGTTTAAAAATGTGCGATTTATTAATATCTTGGACAATTTTGTACATCAGCCAAATCCGACACATGGTTAAGAAACTAAAGGCTTTATACTAGAATAAAACTCTGTTTTTTAGATCCGTTATAACGGCCGTTTAGATTCTAATATTTTTAAAAACTTCATAAATTTAGAATCTTTGAAACCTTTTTAATCAGTTTATTTCAAAAAAAGACCTCCGCAGTTGGAGGTTTCTGAGTGAGCGGCTCCAACAAAAAATCTTGTAAAACACAAAATGCGTTTGAATCAACCGGCACTCTCACGGTCGCATTTGTGGAGCCAGATCAAAAAACCTTTCGTAAACATGTGTGTTTTATTGTTTTATTAATATCTTGGACAAGTTGGTAAGTCAGAAAAATCTGACACATGGTTAAATAACTAGAGGCTTTATACTAGAAAAAAAATCGTTTTTTTAATCCGTTATAACGGCCGTGTTGACGCTGGATAAGGTAGGCTAAAAATAAAAACCAAGAAATTTCTGTTATGCAAAAAAAAATCATAATTACCCGAAATTGCCTTCTCCATCGTCAATGTATTCTCAGTCTACATTATTAATTCTGCTTATAATTGGTTTTTTTTAAACCCTCGTTTCATTTATCTATAAAATATAAAAAAGAATTAATGATAGTACAGAATTGTAAAAGAATTAGATATTTAAGATACTTACATCGATTGTTTATGTATAATTATCTTCGTCATTATTCCAAGTGCTATGAATATCAGCCACAGCATCTCTGAAAAGGAAGCGATAGTTCGTTGTTAAAAGTATTTTAATAGATAATTTTCAACTTACTTTGTTTGTTTTGATTAACAATATTTACATGTCATTTTGACATGTCACTTTGATGATCAGTTTATCCAACAGCAACAACTTAAAAACCCAGTATTTTTATAATCGAAATATTTTGAGCAAATACAATAATTCAAGGTTTGGATCATCGCGACGCTGCTGACACTTCAGAGATTGGTGTGGATGATATAAAAGTATGGTATTTTTAAGGTTAAAACCTCTTTTTTAGTTTATATTGTATTGTATCAAGTTGGTCACTTGTCGGAGTAGACATTTATAATCCTATGGGAAATTAATATAAAAATATTGTAATTCGTGGTGATATTATTAAAATAAATTAAAATGTATTATGGTGTTATCATTGTGTTCGAGTTTTGAGTTTTTGTGTTCAACGATATCGTCAAAAAATCCAGGTGATTTTAATCGAATTATTGCTTTATTATAGTGTTGTTTCTTCGTAGGCAGCGGAACATGTGTTATGGTACATGCGCTTTGGTTTGCGCGATTTTTACATCAAGTTGACATCATCTACATAGTCACAATTTTATACTAAAACTATCAAGTTGGTGACATATTCACGCATCGCTAATTTATATATTTATTTATCATTTGAACCAACTATAAGCGGCGCCATTATTTAACGGTCGTATACAGAATTATCAAGTTTGGTGAATTGTCTACTCTTCGCTACTTCATATATTCATCAATTAGACCCAACTATAATCGGCGCCATTATTTAAAAGTAGTATACAGAATTATCAAGTTAGTGAATTGTCTATTTATCGCTACTTTATTCATTCACCAATTTATATGAACCATCGTTAATATTTTTACTCATTGAAATTATACATAATTATCAAGTTGGTGAATTGTCCACCCATCGCTACTTTAAATATATATTCATCAATTAAAACCAACTATAATCATCGTCAATATATATAATTATATGAACCTTCGTTAGTAGTTGTAATCATCGAAACTATACACAACTATCAAGTTGGTGAAATATTTATTCATCGCTATTATATACATATTCATCGATTTAAATGAACTTTGATCATCGGCATTACATGTAATAATTATATGAGCCGTCGTTACTACTTGTACTCATCGAAATTATACACAACTATCAAGTTGGTGAAATATTTATTCATCGCTATTATATACATATTCATCGATTTAAATGAACTTTGATCATCGGCATTACATGTAATAATTATATGAGCCGTCGTTACTACTTGTACTCATCGAAATTATACATAATTATCAAGTTGGTGAAATATTTATTTCGCTATTGTATCCAGATTCATCGATTTCAATCAACTTTGATTATCGCCGTTACATATAATAATTATATGAGCCATCGCTAATATTTGTATTCATCAAGTTTATACATAATCATCAAGTTGGTGAATTGTCTACACTTCGCTACTTCATATATATTCATCAATTAACACCAACTATAATCATCGCCATTATATATAATGATTATATGAACCTTCGTTAATATTTGTACGCATCGAAACTATAGATAATTATCAAGTTGGTGAAATATTTATTCATCGCTATTGTATCCAGATTCATCGATTTCAATCAACTGTGATCATCGCCATTATATATAATGATTATATGAACCGTTGTTACTAAATGTGCTCATCGAACTTATACACATAATTCAAATTGGTGAAAACATTCACTCATCGCCAATCTATATATATTCCTCGATTGAAACCAACTATAATCATCGGCATGATTTTAACAATCGTATGAATCATCACTACAGATTTTGAACATATATATTCATCAATCTAAGGACCACTTGTCAACTCTCTGATGTCACCACTATCATCATAGTCAACAACAAAGTTATACAGTCCACTGCTACATTGGGGAGTGCGACATTTTGGTCCTTCGAGCCGAATTTAAGCCAAATTCAAGTCGGATTCAACACAAGGATTCATCACCTTCAACAACCATCGAACACCAGGTACTCTGATAAACTTTATTAACTAATAACTTTCGTATAGCTTATATTTCTCGTAAAAAATTGGATTTAAAGTCTAACCAATTTATCGAAAATTCTTTGGAAGATAAGATTTGGGTCTAATTCGAATTTGAATTTCACTAGCTGGTTGACTGAAACGGTTTAACGGAAATCTAAGATTATCTTAATGAAATTTGATCCAATCAATTGAACATATTCAAGAATTATTTAGGATTAATCAAAAATTTTATATCGTTAATTGATAAACCCTTTGGAATAAAAAAAAAAAAATTTTTTTTAAATTGACTCTAGTCATAAATACGCACATATATCTCTATTATATTTTTATCACGCTATATAGGGTATCAAACTCTGTCTCACCCTAAGACCATACAAGTTATTGATTCGCGATTGACCCAAGTAATCCAGGTTTGGTTCTGTCATTGTCAATTGGGTGATCGTCACAGGTTTGTTGTTCTCATTGTTGTTGATATTTACGGGTATACTGTGAGTCGTCTGGTTTTAATTCAATATACTTAACACAATGGAAGCCGAGCTTCTAAAAAAGCAACGAGCTGCATTCAAGGGCCAGCTTACACAATTTAAGACAAAAATTACTTCATCAGCGTCCATTGGAGAGTTCGAATCATTGCTCCGTCGCGTACAAAAGGTATATGATAAATATGACTCTGTTCAATCAAAATTAGAAGCCTTGGACGACTCAGCCTTCGCAGACCGTTCTACATTTGAAGACGACTATGGCGCGTTAGAAACGAGTTTACGTAATAAACTACATGACATAAAAAAGTTAGAAGACACTGCTCTATCAACTTCATTCCTCAATGCCTCTCACCATGATGCCAGTACAACTGGAAATATTTCCGCTGGAATCAGACTCCCGGAGATTACGTTACCATCTTTTAACGGGCGCGAAGCTGAGTGGTTGGCCTTCCGCGATGTTTTCGTTGACTTGATTCATTCCAAAACCCTGGAACCTACCGTAAAGTTCCTGTATTTAATTTCGAGTATTCGGACAGGGACTGCCTTTAGAGTAATTGAAAGCCTACCGGTAACGGCTGGTAACTATGAATTAGCGTGGAAATCATTGTGTGACCGATATGACAATGAAATAAACATCCAAAAACTGCACATGCGAGAGCTATATGAAGTACGTTCCCCATCCGAAAATTCTGCCAAGGCTCTTGAAGATTTTCTTGATAGAATTTGTAAGCATTATAATGCTCTACAATCATTAAAGGTAAATGTGGCAACTTGGGACCTGATGCTGGTCTACCATCTAACCCAAAGGCTTGATAACTCCTCTAAGGTCTATATTGTGAAGAATTCAAAGTTAACCTCGCTATTGTCGTTCTCAGAGTTCGTGCAATTGTTGCGTACTCGTATCAGGGTTCTGCAAGTGATGCCAACCAACTCTACTCAACCAGCCACACGAAGTCCTCGAGAAGGTAGAAGAATGACTCTAAACACATCCCTTGTCGCGCCCTCCAACAGCTATGCTGACGCGTGTGTATTTTGTTCTGGATCACACACACTTCCTGATTGTCCAGGATTTACCGACGACAAATTTAGCCCACGGATGAGGTTCAACTTCATTAAGGACCGTAGGTATTGTGGAAATTGCTTGGTGGAACGGCATTTGGTGAATGAATGCAGGGGACCACCATGTTCGAAGTGTAAACTCAAGCATCATATACTGCTACATTTCTCGTTCGCAGACCCTGCTGCCAGAATTAACCCACTTCCAGCGACTGGGACCCCATGTCTATCTCACTCGCACTCTAGCAATGATACGCAGCCCGAAGAGCCCTGTCAATTTACTTCATGTTCCGCAGCCATGACGAACGTTACGTTATCCGCCCATCCAGAAAGACAAACAAAGAGTGTTGTATTACTCGGTACAGCGTTGGTAAAGGCATCAGTATTCGAAGGGACACAAGTCGAGCACTACTTGATAGTGGGTCCACCTTAAATTTTATCACTGCCAGTACTTGCTCATTACTAAAAGCCAAGAAGGTCCCAACATCGAAAACGGTTGCCGGGATTGGAGCTTCACAAACCTCAATCAAATATAAAACATATATAACTGTTTCATCTCGTGTGTCGAACTATCATATTGATCTGAAATTTTATGTCATTCCTAAGATTACTACGGATGTACCTTCTGTAAAGGTTGTCATTCCTTCATGGTCGGTAACGACCAACATAGATCTGGTGGATCCGCAATTTAACATTCCTGGCCGCATTGACCTATTACTAGGTGCCGATATTTATCATCAACTTTTTAAGGGCTCATCGATGCAAGTTCATGAACAACTTCCATTGTTTCATCTCTCGGAGTTTGGGTATGTCGTCTGCGGCAAATCCAGAGTTACATCACCTGTTATCAGACCGTCACTACCAAGTGTCAGCATGTGCAGTCTACAGTCACTGGATGACAATATCAGCAAATTTTGGGAATTAGAAGGGTTACCGTCAAAGCCGGTGTGGTCCAAGGAAGCAACCATGTGTGAGGAGCATTACCAATCAACTGTTTCTCGGCAAGAGAATGGAAGATACATCGTGGTCCTTCCCACAAATTCCAAAATCAATTCATTGGGAAATTCAGAATTTTCTGCACATCGCCAGTTTTTAGCCTTAGAGAAACGGCTGAATAATAGACAAGAAACCTACGAGAAATACCGAGACTTTATGGACGAATATATCTCCCTGGGTCACATGACTCCCATCAGCGCTGTAAGTCGAAAGCCTTCATATTTTTTACCACATCACTGCGTGACCAAAGAGCAAAGCACTACCACAAAATTGCGAGTGGTGTTCAACGCCTCGTCAAAAACTTCATCACAACTGTCTTTAAATGACTGTCTTCTCGTTGGTCCCACTATACAATCGGATCTGTTTTCTGTACTACTTCGATTTAGGAAACATGTCGTTGCGTTCAGTGGCGATATAGCGAAAATGTATCGTCAGATCCGTGTTCGTAACGATCAAATAGACCTTCAGCGAATTTGGTGGAGAAACCATTCTTCTAAGAAACTTCAAGCGTTCAATCTGTGCACAGTCACTTATGGAACTGCGTGTGCTCCCTTCCTTGCGACCCGCACATTAAAGCAGTTGTCTATGGATGAACATAATCGATTTCCACTCGCTTCGGATATCTTGCAAACCGACTTTTATGTGGATGACGTTTTAACAGGTGCTGTGACCTTCGAAGCAGCGCGTTCTATAAAATCCGATCTTATAAACTTGTTGGCTTTAGGAGGTTTCGAACTTCGTAAATTTTACTCTAATGTGGATCAACTTGCATCAGAAGATCAAATGGAATCATCCACTACGTTAGTCTTAGGCCTGATTTGGAACACTAAGTCGGAGACTGCTTAGAAACACCACTGGATAAATTGTCGACGGCAACCACTTGCACCAAACGAGGTATATTGTCCGAAATTTGCAGGTTATTCGACCCATTAGGATTCTGTGCTCCAATAACGTTGACCGCCAAGCTATTAATGCAAATCATTTGGATGCAAAAAGACATTGGTTGGGATACTAACTTACCATCTGACATAACACTGAAGTGGATGACATTTAAGAAAGAATTATCTGAGTTAAATCGAATTACAGTACCACGACTTGTGATAGCAGCAGGTAGTTCACAGATTGAGCTTCATGGTTTCAGTGACGCCTCTGAGAAGGCGTATGGTTGTGTGCTATATATTAGAAGTAGGAATGCTTCGAGTGAATACGTAGTAACACTATTGTGCGCAAAAACGAGAGTCACGCCACTCAAACGAGAAACGATTCCTAGACTGGAGTTGTGTGCCGCGGTCTTACTTTCTGAAGTAGTCCATAAGGTGATAAGTGTATTTGGAATAAAATTTGATGCGATTTACTACTGGACAGACTCAAAGGTAACTTTGTTCCGAATTAAGTCCGAAGCGTATAAATATGCCACCTTTGTGGCAAATAGAATCACCAAGATCCAGGAGTTATCATCTTCTACAGACTGGAATTATGTAGGTACTAAGGAAAATCCTGCTGACATTGTTTCGAGGGGACTTATGCCTTCTCAGCTCGGTTCAGCTTGTCTGTGGTGGAATGGGCCTGATTTTCTTAATTTTCCAGCTGCATGTTGGTCGTCCGAGTCGCCACAATGCCATCAAGAAACCATAGACCTCGAACTGCGTAAAACATCTAATCCAAGTCTGGTCCAACAAGACGATCACGAAATATTCCATCGATTCCAAGCCGTCAATCGGTTATTTAGGGTCGTAGCTTACGTCTTTCGTTTTATAAACAATGCGAGACATGCAAATGTACGACAAAGTTCAACTTCCATTCTTCTAAAACCACCTGAAATACACTACGCATCAGTAAGACTTGTAAAAATGGTTCAGAATCAGCATTACGCTAACGATATAAGATGTATTGCTGCACGTAAGCCTATTCCTAACAACAGCCTGTTACTACCTTTGTCCCCATTTATGGACGATGAAGGAATACTTCGGGTAGGGGGTCGGTTACGAAACGCAGAAGTTACTGAAAATCACAAACATCCAATTTTGCTACCAAAACATCACATCCTAAGTTCAATGATCGTGCGGAATGAACACATAAAACTGCTCCATGCAGGTCCACAAGCTCTCCTCTACAACCTTCGTCTGACATACTGGATCATAGGAGCTCGTAGTTTGTGCAGAAACATCGTTCACTCTTGTGTAACGTGCTTCAGATCTAGACCTAGAATGCGACATCAAATCATGGGGGACTTACCAGCTGACCGAGTGAACAGAGTCAACCGTGCGTTTACTATTGTTGGAATTGATTTCTGTGGACCCTTTCTATTATCTCAATCCGTTCGTTCCAAGAATAAGGTTAAATGTTATATTTGTGTTTTCGTATGTTTCGCGACCAAGGCGGTTCACATGGAAATAGTAATGAACTTATCAACTGAAGCATTTATCGCATGTCTGCGTCGATTTGTTTCTCGAAGAGGAATCTGCCACAAAATTTACTCAGATAGCGCTACAAATTTTATCGGAGCTCGTTCAGAACTTAAGGAACTCAAACGTCTATTTCTATCTCAATCTTTTCAGTTTAGTACTCTTGAGTATTGCAATATCCACAACATTGAATGGCTAACCATCCCGCCGCGGTCACCTCATTTCGGAGGATTGTGGGAGGCCGCAATTAAGAGTAGCAAACATCTTCTCGTTCGTGTTATAGGAAATGCATCGTTCTCTATCGAAGAGTTTCTGACTCTAACAACGCAAGTAGAAGCCTGTCTTAACCGTTGACTCCAATGTCAAGCGACCCATCCGACCTCGGTGCGTTGTCTCCTGGACACTTTCTTATTGGTTCCCCGTTAACTGCAATTCCGGAACCATCGCTTATTGATCTAACCACTAATAGACTTTCCAGATTTCAAAAAGTCCAACAAATGATGCAGAATTTCTGGGCTCGTTGGCACGTTGAGTATCTTTCGGAACTTCAGAAGCGTACCAAATGGAATCAAGGATCTTTTCCAATACGAGTTGGCGATCTTGCCATATTACATGAAGATAATCAGCCCCCAATGAAGTGGGTGTTAGGTCGGATAACGGCAGTACATCCTGGGTCTGATGGTGTTGTTAGGGTGGTTTCTCTAAAAACAGCACGCAATGAGCTAAAAAGAGCGGTATCACGGATTAGCATACTTCCAAACCAATGATCTTGAATTATGACATTAGTCATCAAAGTTAAAACTGTGATTACACTTATTTTTAAACCAATTATCATGGTTGTGTTTGTTTTGTCTTCATTCCTTTTCCTCAAGCTATGATTTGCCGCTTACTTAAAGCAGCACTACAGAAGAGACATCATTAGTATTCCATGTCTCTACAACTTAATTCTACTAATTTCGTCAAGCTATGTCCAAACAGCATAACAAACACTTTCGAGCTGTGTCTACTGTTGGGTTTATTCTACTAGAAGCACCCTAAACCTAAAGTTTATTAACTTTTTCATGCTATGTCAACTCAGCGTATACATATACTCAACGTATATTTCAGTTGCGCCAACTAAAATGAAAAATTTAAACTCTTAGCATATGTTAATTATCGTTTAAAAATAATCAATTCAATCATTATAATTTGTAGAGTGTTTTACCATCGGTAAATCATGTCAATTCTCCACGGTTAATTGTTCAATGATTTGTTCAAGCTGATTTTACATGACACATTATCAGTACATTCGCTTTGAGTGATTGATTACATCTTGATCACAATGTGTCTTTACTGTGCTAAGCACAATCCCTGATAGTTATATTATTTGAATAACCAGCATATCGGTGGTATACACTGCACCTTCAATTTATACTGAGCTGTTCACTTGTGCTCATGATGTTTCGTAGTACACCGCGAATTAAGGAAAACTACAAATTTTCGGTTATTTAGCATCATAACGTGTATTCGCTTGCATTATCCAATTGACTTTGACCGTTCTCAGAATTAATTGCCTTAGTTCTATCCATTGTGAATGAGGTACATATCATAGTATTTCGTCGTTATATATCGACATTTATCGTCGTCACATATGAAGATTATTTCATGATCTCTCGTCGTTACAAAATCATGAAGTCTCTTCGTTTATACATGATTAATTATCGTCGTCACATATTAAGATTTCATGATCTTTCGTCGTTACAATATCATGAAGTCTCTTCGTCTATTCATGATTATATTTTTGTCGTCATCACATAATTGTCAGATCATTTCTCTGTTTATATATGATCTTCATCGTTTCATTCGGATCTTCGTCATTTACTAAGTTTGTTTGATCCAGTTCCTCGATAGCCTCACTCATTTGGAGTTAATTCTGAGTTGTTCAATTTTAAGATTCAATTCTTCGTCTACCCACAGTCATATTTTCTCCACAATTTCAATTCTTCGTCTACATAGTCACTTATTCCAATATTTCAACTATTCGTCTAAACAGTTACATCTATTCATGCCTATTCAAGGGGTTATTACATCAACGTATAAACAATTCAACCACAAGGACCTAACCTATTTAAGTCCACGGAGCAAGGATGTTGTGAGCCTCGCGATTATCATTTAGTTTTGCTTCATGTCGACTAGTTAGTGAAATTCAAATTCGAAGAATTATTGTTAATTTTATTATCAGAGGATGTTATCATACATTCTAAAAAATTAAAGTTAAATAGATTCTTATTATTATTATTAAACAGATTCTTTATAATTATTCTACGAATCTTAAAAATTTCAATGTTGTATTCGTTTAGTTAGTAATGCCTAAATGATTTACTGTCTTGATTTGTATAATTTAGAATTAAGGTCTCGGCATGAGACATATTGTTAAAGCTACACTTTAACGGCGGGGAATGTGTTGACGCTGGATAAGGTAGGCTAAAAATAAAAACCAAGAAATTTCTGTTATGCAAAAAAAAATCATAATTACCCGAAATTGCCTTCTCCATCGTCAATGTATTCTCAGTCTACATTATTAATTCTGCTTATAATTGGTTTTTTTTAAACCCTCGTTTCATTTATCTATAAAATATAAAAAAGAATTAATGATAGTACAGAATTGTAAAAGAATTAGATATTTAAGATACTTACATCGATTGTTTATGTATAATTATCTTCGTCATTATTCCAAGTGCTATGAATATCAGCCACAGCATCTCTGAAAAGGAAGCGATAGTTCGTTGTTAAAAGTATTTTAATAGATAATTTTCAACTTACTTTGTTTGTTTTGATTAACAATATTTACATGTCATTTTGACATGTCACTTTGATGATCAGTTTATCCAACAGCAACAACTTAAAAACCCAGTATTTTTATAATCGAAATATTTTGAGCAAATACAATAATTCAAGGTTTGGATCATCGCGACGCTGCTGACACTTCAGAGATTGGTGTGGATGATATAAAAGTATGGTATTTTTAAGGTTTAAACCTCTTTTTTAGTTTATATTGTATTGTATCAAGTTGGTCACTTGTCGGAGTAGACATTTATAATCCTATGGGAAATTAATATAAAAATATTGTAATTCGTGGTGATATTATTAAAATAAATTAAAATGTATTATGGTGTTATCATTGTGTTCGAGTTTTGAGTTTTTGTGTTGAACGATATCGTCAAAAAATCCAGGTGATTTTAATCGAATTATTGCTTTATTATAGTGTTGTTTCTTCGTAGGCAGCGGAACATGTGTTATGGTACATGCGCTTTGGTTTACGCGATTTTTACATCAAGTTGACATCATCTACATAGTCACAATTTTATACTAAAACTATCAAGTTGGTGACATATTCACGCATCGCTAATTTATATATTTATTTATCATTTGAACCAACTATAAGCGGCGCCATTATTTAAAGGTCGTATACAGAATTATCAAGTTTGGTGAATTGTCTACTCTTCGCTACTTCATATATTCATCAATTAGACCCAACTATAATCGGCGCCATTATTTAAAAGTAGTATACAGAATTATCAAGTTAGTGAATTGTCTATTTATCGCTACTTTATTCATTCACCAATTTATATGAACCATCGTTAATATTTTTACTCATTGAAATTATACATAATTATCAAGTTGGTGAATTGTCCACCCATCGCTACTTTAAATATATATTCATCAATTAAAACCAACTATAATCATCGTCAATATATATAATTATATGAACCTTCGTTAGTAGTTGTAATCATCGAAACTATACACAACTATCAAGTTGGTGAAATATTTATTCATCGCTATTATATACATATTCATCGATTTAAATGAACTTTGATCATCGGCATTACATGTAATAATTATATGAGCCGTCGTTACTACTTGTACTCATCGAAATTATACACAACTATCAAGTTGGTGAAATATTTATTCATCGCTATTATATACATATTCATCGATTTAAATGAACTTTGATCATCGGCATTACATGTAATAATTATATGAGCCGTCGTTACTACTTGTACTCATCGAAATTATACATAATTATCAAGTTGGTGAAATATTTATTTCGCTATTGTATCCAGATTCATCGATTTCAATCAACTTTGATTATCGCCGTTACATATAATAATTATATGAGCCATCGCTAATATTTGTATTCATCAAGTTTATACATAATCATCAAGTTGGTGAATTGTCTACACTTCGCTACTTCATATATATTCATCAATTAACACCAACTATAATCATCGCCATTATATATAATGATTATATGAACCTTCGTTAATATTTGTACGCATCGAAACTATAGATAATTATCAAGTTGGTGAAATATTTATTCATCGCTATTGTATCCAGATTCATCGATTTCAATCAACTGTGATCATCGCCATTATATATAATGATTATATGAACCGTTGTTACTAAATGTGCTCATCGAACTTATACACATAATTCAAATTGGTGAAAACATTCACTCATCGCCAATCTATATATATTCCTCGATTGAAACCAACTATAATCATCGGCATGATTTTAACAATCGTATGAATCATCACTACAGATTTTGAACATATATATTCATCAATCTAAGGACCACTTGTCAACTCTCTGATGTCACCACTATCATCATAGTCAACAACAAAGTTATACAGTCCACTGCTACATTGGGGAGTGCGACAGGCCGTTTGAATGATAATATTTTTAAAAACCTCAAAAATTTAGAATCTGTGGAAACATTTTAATCCGTTTCTTATAAATATAAACATCTGCAGTTAGAAGTTTTTGACTTGTTGGCTTCAACAAAAAAGTTTGCAATAATCCATAACTACAATTTCTAAAAACCTTAAAAAAATAAAAAGGTTTGAATAGAAGAAATTAATTTTTTATCTTAGAAATAAACTATTTTGATATTTTGCAGTAGTTGGACGACATATGATATAGCGTAGGTTTGTGTCATAAATTGTCACACACATGTTCTGTGGTAGATTTGATATTTGTTTGTTGCAAAATTGGATATATATATATAGTTTTGCTTATATGTAGCTAATTTTCTTTTTAAAATTTGTTCGATATCTCTTTTAAACTAGTTTGTGTTGTTTAAACTAATCTGATACATCAGATTATACTGGCACAAAAAACTGTCTGATCTCGAAATATACCTATTTCTAGCGGATATACGTGCCGCTTGGACTTTTTTTATCTTTAAATATTAAAATACAAAAACTTTCACTTGCAGATGTCTGATTTAAACGACTACTATGTAGATACAATCACTTGTGTTGCCCTACTTTGATTATTGTGGTTTAGTTTTCTTTGAACTAGGTAAAATGTTGGAAGCCAAGCTTAATGTTGCTCATAATAATTGTGCTAGATTTATTTCTGTACTTCGTAAGTATGAACATGTGACGAATTTTCGTATTCAACTTGAATTTTTTCTGAGAGACGTAAAATGTGAATGTCTGTTTTTCTCTATAAGCTTTTTAAAGCTGGTATTCCATCCCACTTGTTGGATGTTGTTAAGGTTTTAGAAAATGACTATGATACTCGTTTCCGTTTATGCAATTTAAAAGTTACAGTTTGTCACTCAAAGTATTTTAAAGGATCTGTTTGGATTCTCAGCTTCGAAGAACTGCAAATGTGAATCAATTGAGAAAAGAACTGTCAAGTTTGTTTAAGTCTTGACTCGGCGATTTATGTGTCCTTTGGATAGTTGGGGAATGGATTTTCTGTGAATGGGCTGCAATTATTTTTGTTTTTCTTTATAATCGACTTGATACATGTAATATATAGTAACCAAGAATTTTGTATATAATTTATTATAATTATTGAAATTGGGATTATGTAAATAAGATAAAGTATTAATGGAAATAAAAATAAAATAAATAGATCTGAGTGGTGCTGCTATACAAAACCATTTCGTCCCAAATACATTACTCGTCATTGAAAGAGCACTTAATTTAAGAAACATTGCATTTGTTTTACAATTTTGTATTGAACCGTTTTTGAGCTATTGCAAAAAAGAATTATTTTTCAGTATGTGCCCGCTCCATTGACAGTAAAATTTGAAAAAATTTTAAGAGACAGAAGTTTTGATAATTTTTTTACACAAAATTTAGCATTGTGTCTTGTGACTCTTTTAGTCAAAATAGTCTTTTTACTCAAATTAACCTGCTATCGCGTCACACCGCAAACATTTTTACTCGTTGCAAAATCCATCATTTATTGTCCTAGTGAAACAAATATCTTTTTTTTCTAGTAATAAAATGTATAGAAGTTACAATTTGTGTCACAATAACACATAGAACCTTTTAAGTAATAGGTCCCACAAAAACATCCGTTTTAAGGTGTTCATTGACGCATATTTTTTTGTTGTTGCTTACGTTGTTTTAAATAATGGAAAAGTTATAGGAGAGGCTAGCACATAATACATGAAGCTGGCCAAAATTTTATGATAGAACAGAAAAATGAAAAATAAAATAAGAGCTTAAAGGAAACTTGCGTTCAAAAAATATCAGGAATAAAACCAGAATTGATTAAAGCCTACGCAAAGGGTTATATGAAAAGTCGTTTTTTCGAGCAGGCAATAGCGTGAATTATTAAGGAATCGATTATAACTAAGATTGAGATGCTACTTTGGAATAAATATGGTTCATCTGCCAGCAACCGTAAGATACCATTTTAGCTAACACTACTTCACTACTATTGCTAGTGGTATGGGATATATCAATAGCAAAGAATGGAGTACGGGGGTTGTCACGCCTAAAATTATGCTGTGACCTTAAACTTTTCAAAAATGTCAATATATTAAAAATGTGGCTTATTCCATTATTTCGATTTTGATTTTTTAGTTTAGTTCCTTTTTATTGAATATAAACGAACCCGTATTTATATAATTAATGTTGTTCATCGCCAATTATCGCCAATTTTTGGGATACTTTTTTTTGTAGTGCTCCCTGAAAATTGGTCTGCTTTCTGTTCTTATTTATGCACTCATATGAAAAGTACCAATATTGAAAGACGTTAGATAATTCTTAGGTAATTAATAATTAATTGAACAGAAGTACCGTTAGGGGTGCAATTATGCTAAAATAAATGTTTCCAAGTTTTTCACCTTAAGAGGGCGCACACCACTGCATAAAAATGTTTAATATACCATTTGCAAGAAGAATAAGGTCTAAATCCATGTTTGACCAACACCTAGTTTGCCCAACAGAGGGCAAAGATTTTGAAAAGTGAAAAAAATCTATTTTAAATTTAAATTACTCAAAATTCAAAATTTTATAAATTTGATTATTCATCGGAAAAGAGGTTCAACGTTTTCAAAAAATTAGATTTCATGCATGACTGCGCAGCACCTTGTGTGGCAATCAGAGGGCTTACAAGCTAAAAAATGTAAAAAAAATGTATTCTAAATTTATATCATTAAAAATTCAAAAAGTTTGATACATCAAATAACACAGCCTCAGTGGACTTCAGTTTGACTACCTAAAGGCTTTGTTAGCCTAAGTTACAAAAGTAAAAAATAACTTTTTATTTTGAATGTATATCATAAAAATTTAAAATTTACAAAGTTTTATATACCATAGGAAAGCAGGAGTTTCAACCTTTTCAGAAAGTTCAAATTCATGTATGATCAACATCTAGTTTAGCCACCAGAGGACTAAGAATTTGAATAAGTGAAAAAAAATTTATTTTAAATTTATGTAATTCAAAATTTTAAAAATTTGATCGTTCACTGGCAATAAGAAGGTCGTTACAAAAAGTCAGATTTCATGCATGACCTACACCTAGTTTGTCCAGCACAAAGCCTACAAGTTGAAAGAGTGATTAAACAATTTCTTTTTCATTCTAAATTAATATCATTAATAGTTTCAGAAAATTGATATACCATCAGAAAGGAAAACATCCAACATATTCAGAAAATCTGATTTCATTTATGACCAACTCCTGTTTTGGCCACCAAAACGCCTACATATTTTAAAAGTGAAAAAAAATAATTGAATAAATATAATATCAAATATATATCATAAAAAATTTAATATTTTCAAATTTCGATATACCATCGGAAAGGAGAAGATTCAACCTCTTTAGACAATTTAAATTCATGTATGATCAACACCTAGTTGGGCCTCCAGAACGAGTAGAAATCGAAAACTTATTTAATATACTATTCTCTTACACACAAGCCCTCTGGTGGGCAAACTAAGTGTTGGTTATACATGATTTTAGACTTTCGAAAAATAATTGATTCTTCTTCTTTCCGATGGTTTATCGGAAAGGTGGCTGCGCTCTCTAAAGGTAAAAAACTTAGCAACATTTATTTTAGAATGACTGCATGCTTAACGGTACTTTTGTCAAATTTGTCATTGATTACTTGAGAATGATATAGGTTCTTTCGAGTTTGTTGACTAAATATATAATATTTACAACGAATTTATTGACTAATCTTGCATCACGGATTTAATCCAATCCCCATCTTTTGAGATGTCTTAGTTAGATTATGGCCGGTGATGTTTACTTTATCGATTTTGTTTCCATGAGTTGACAAATCAGATGTTTAATGATTATTTTAAAAAAATTGTATTCACGAACTTTGAACTAATTATTATTTGAGCGAACATTCTTGTTCTTGAGAGAAATCAAAATACTGTTGTTTTTTATATCAAAAAACAAAATGTATATCAGTGCTCACATTACACTCATCGTTTATAAGTGATAAAACATGGCTTCATGATCTAAACCTGAACGAGAAATAATTGATTACTTTTGTGACTTTATTGATTTGGTTTGTCACTATTGGAAAAATTTTGTTTTTATAATTTATTATACGTTATTGATAAATTTACAAATCTTATGACTTTTGTAGGTATAGCAAAACCTCTAAGATACAAAAAAAAATATGTATAAAACAAAAAAATTATTGTAACAAGTTTCCTTACTTTACAAAATGTGTCCATTAACAAACCTCCCTTTTCAGTATCCAATCTCCCTACATTTCAATACTATTAATAATGATGATGTTGATCATCATTGACATAATTAAATTTCCCATTAAAAACCCCTTAATAGTATTATCATATTTTTTACGTTTTTTTTTTATTTTAAATTCAATTATTTCAATGTCATTCTTACATCAAGAACAAAAGTAAAATAAATAAAGAAAATAGTCGGTCGGTACATCAACAAAATGATTAATTGAATTTTTATGAAAATATGAGACTCATGAGAAAACTAATACAGTAGCTTAAATTGATTTATGGATCATGAGATTGGGTTAGTGATATTTATAAATGTGTCCCGCCACGAAAAAAAAAATCTGTTGATTGTTTTGAAGCAAATGATATTGAAAATTGTTGGGTTCATTGCTGAAATTGTCAATGTTTTAATTATTTTTTGAAATAATACTGATGTTCATGAAAAGTTGTCTAGAACAAATGTAACGTAGTACAGATGTTAAATGATGTAGCGAAAATGCCACCTAAATAACGAATCCACTTAAATTAAGTTTCAAAATTATCTAAAAAAATCTCCATAAAACACAAACACAAAAAACCAACGGTTAAATCATCCAAAATGAGGTTTGAATAGATATGGTGTGAAGAGAATATTTTTTACAGAGAGAACAATTCTCATTTTCATTCAACTGGATTTGTATCGGAGAGCATGTGATGAAAATTCTGAACAGCTATAGGGCGGAAGATACACCAATTTATATAAAAAAAGTCCAAGCGGCACGCATATCCGCTAGAAATAGGTAGATTTCCAGATCAGACAATTTTGTGTGCCAGTAGAATCTGATGTATCAGATTAGTTTAAACAACACAAACTAATTTCAAACAGATATCGAACAAATTTTAAAAAGAAAATTAGCTACATATAAGCGAAACTATATCTATCCAATTTTGCAACAAAAAAACATCAAATCTACCACAGAACATGTGTGTGACAATTTATGACACAAACCTACGCTATATCATATGTCGTCCAACTACTGCAAAATATAAAAATAGTTTATTTCTAAGATAAAAAATTAATTTCTTCTATTCAAACCTTTTTATTTTTTTTTCATTGACTGTTATAAGGTTTTTGGAAATTGTAGTTTTGGTTTGTTGCAAACTTTTTTGTTGAAGCCAACAAGTGAAAAACCTCTAACTGCAGAGGTTTATATTTATAAGAAACTGATTAAAATGTTTCCACAGATTCTAAATTTATGAAGTTTTTAAAAATATTAGTATCCAAACGGCCGTTATAACGGATTAAAAAAACGATTTTTTTTTCTAGTATAAAGCCCCTAGTTATTTAACCATGTGTCAGATTTTTCTGATTTACGAACTTGTCCAAGATATTAATAAAACACACATGTTTACGAAAGGTTTTTTGATCTGGCTCCACAAATGCGACCGTGAGTGCCGGTTGATTCAAACGCATTTTGTGTTTTACAAGCTTTTTTGTTGGAGCCGCTCACTCAGAAACCTCCAACTGCAGAGGTCTTTCTTTTTTAAGAAACTGATTAAAAAGTTTTAAAAATTCTAAATTTACAAAGTTTTTAAAAATATTAGAATCTAAACGGCCGTTATAACGGATCTAAAAAATAGAGTTTTTTTCTAGTATAAAGCCTCTAGTTTCTTAACCATGTGTCGGATTTGGCTGATGTACAAAATTGTCCAAGATATTAATAAAACGCACAGTTTTGGAAAAGGTTTTTTGATCTGGCCTTACAAATGCGACCGTGAGAGTGCCGGTTGTTTCAAAAAAAAATATCTTTTTTGCAAACTTTTTTGTTGGAGCCGCTCACTCAGGAACCTCTAACTGCATAGGTCTATTTTTCAAACAAATTGATAAAAAGGGTTCTAAAAATTTTAAATTCATTAATTTTTTAAAAATATTAGTATCCAAACAGCCGTTATAACGGTTTTAAAAAATCAATTTTTTTTAGAAAAAAAGCTCTAGTTCCTTAACCACGTGTCGGATTTTGCTGATTCACGAACTCGTCCGAGATATTAATAGAACACATATGTACAGAAAATTTTTTGATCTCCCTCAACAAATGCGACCGTGAGAGTGCCGGTCGTTTTCGTTATATCTCATATCGTGTATATATATATATATATATATATATATATATATATATATATATATATACATATATATACATATATATATATATATATATATATATATATATATATATATATATATATATATATATATATATATATGTATATATATATATATATATATATATATATATATATATATATATATATATATATATATATATATATATATATATATATATATATATATATATATATATATATATATATATATATATATATATATATAAATTTTTTTTTTTTTATTTTTTCGTCTCCGCTTATCATATATTGTCGTTTGGCACAAAATTTTTTCCGAAATTCCGAGATGAAGCCCATTGCAATAGGTAGATTTTTATATGAAATCTACCTAACAGAAACAAACGATAGAAAGTTTTCGTTAATAAAACATTGATCAATCTGTTCGATTGGGCAGTATCGATTTAATTATCAAAGATTATCAATGCAATCAACAATCAGGATTGATCAATTTTACAATTAATATGTTTTATTTAAAATTAACTTATTTGATGCTTAATTGTATTATTGAAATTTTTTAAATAATAAATAAAACAAATTCAATTACATAAACGTAAAATATTTTTCAGACACCCACTTTTATACCCAATGGCTACGGTCCTTGCTTAATTTATCGTCGTTACATGTTTAATGCAAATATTTATAAATTTTATGTAAATCAACAAGCAACCAAATAAATCAATGGTATTACTGAGCTCCGGCATACGAATAGTTAATGGCGTGTAGATAGATTCGATTAGATCCTGAGAGATATATTTCAAACTGATAAGCCTAAATTTTATGTACTGAAAAATAAAAAATCTCTTTTGTTTAATGTAAGAAATATATAAGTGCAATGCAGTTGGCTAATTCTGGAAAAATTATAGCTATGGGAGTCGACAGTGTGACTACGATACTTAAAACTTGAAGACATGTTAGAGTCAGCTTTTTTTTATTGAAATATTTTTTTCTTATTACTTCATTATTATTAACTTAAATTTTTTCTTTCATTAAATCTTGTTAATATTTCTTTTTGTTACTGTAACATTTTTTTAAAAATTTATAATTTATAAGATTGCCCAAAATGATTCCAAAATTTCAATTGTTAATGGATTAAGTCATATATATTCAAAAATAGTGAGCACAAGGACTTTAATTTTTTAATATATCAGATGCTATTGATGTTAGCCAATATTATCATTTATCTTCATTATTGAACCAATTAAGGTTCAATGGGGTTTAATTTTGATTCGTATTTTTTATTTTCCTTGTTTTTAACGAATATAAGCATATGAAAGTCATTGATTCGTGGCAGTCGATGAAAATTAGTTATCAATAATCAATTAAATATTCAATAATCACCTGTATACTTTTGTTGCAACAATTTTAGTATTTATCCAACAATCAACGGTTTCATTTTGGTGCAACAATTTTTGTTTTCATATTCAAATACCGCCAGTTTATTTTTGGTAAACCGATTTTTGTGTTTATTATTCAAAAACCTGTTTAGTTTTAGTGCAATAATTTTTTTATTTATATAACTATCCAACAATCACCTGTTGTTGAAACAGTATTTGCGTTACATATGGTATTCAACAATCATCTGTTTATTTTTGGTGCAATAATTTTTGCATTTTTATAATTATTCAACTATCACCTTGTTTTTATGCAACATTAATTTATTCATATGTTGTATTTAACCTTCAAGTTTGTTTTTGGTGCAACAATTATTAGGTCAGCTGGACAAGGCTTAGGTGAATTTAAGACGCCATAAGCAACAACAAAGAGTCGTTAGACATTTAAATTTGGTCATCAGCCTGATGCTCCAATTAATGCTCCAATTAACCTTTGTATAATTTGTTATGAACGCCAAATTACGTGATGTCTAACAGGTATCGTAAAAATCTACGATCAAATCCTAAACAAGTTTAGGTTCTGTATAAGGGGGTTGACAGGAAATTAGTTCTTTGTAGTTAACGGCTCCGGCTCACTAGAAGTAAAGAATAAGTGTAACGAAGCATTCTGTTTAGTAAATATTTTGTTTTTTTTATTACTATGTAACGACCATAAAAGCCGACCCAAGTTTTATCTTGTTTTAAATCTTGTTGGTAATTTCCTTGTATTGGCATGTTATAGATATAATAATAAATTAAATTATGATTTTTTTTTTTATTTTTAAAACCTATAAAATTAATATGCAAAAATTGAATTGGGACAGTCGAATTTTAAAATCCGAGTTGAGTTCAAGTAATATAATCAAAATAACAATAATAAAAGAAAACAATATATTTATTTAATTAAAAAAATTACACACAAAGAAATTGAAAGAATCTCTAAATGTGTAAGAGATATTCAAAAAAAAAAAATTAATTATCTAATTCCTCAAAAGTTGAGTGTTAAAATTTCATTAGTTAAGTGTTAAATTTGTACTCGAAAGACTAAATACTAATTTTAAAAAAAAATCTAATGTTAACTAATTCCTCTAAATGTGACTTTCATTAGTTAAGTGTTAAATTTTTACTCAAAAGACTAAATATTAATTACAAAATCTAATGTTAACTAACAATGTGATTTATTAAAATTTCATTAGTTAAGTTTGTATTCAAAAGATGAATACTAATTACAAAATCTAATCTTCAAAAATTATATAAGTTAATCGATTATAAACTAAAGAAACAATTTGAAATGTTTTTGAAATTATTAAAAGTTTTGTTATTAAAAATAAAATTATAAAATTTTTTTGTTTCAATTATTTTGAAGAGATACAAAAAAAACGTTATAACAGTGTATCATCATTGGCTATCATAAAGAACTTATAAAAAAAAACTAATAATGCAACCAACAATAACAACAAACAAAAAATTTAAAGAGTTTGCTGTTTACTCATTAACTGTGTTGTGCCAAAAAAATTGCCAAATTAAATATTAACTATATATACAGCAATTAATAAATACACCATTCAGAAATGCAGTTGTGCCATATTCCAATTTTGGCAGAAGAACTATATACTAATTGGGATTTATAAGAGGATCTGGTTCTACCTAAATGGGACGTACTCCAAACGAACCACTTTCAAGAGGAAATCCAGCCACATTTTATCGAAAGGTCATATTTTAATACATATTTCACTTATATTTTTCTATTTTTTTTTCTTTGATTTTTATTTTTTTTATTTTTGAAGCATGAACTAATTAATTAAATTCTTTTGAGATGTACCAGGGTGAAGTGAAAAGTCAATGTTTGCAAAAAAAATGTTTGAACATAATCAGTAGTAAATTATCCCGCGGTTAAAACTGGTTTGTGCATACTCTAATTCCCACGACCTCCACTGACGCATAGCAGGCAATAACCGCTTATGAGTCCCTGCACATCCCCAATAAAATCTAAATTCCACCCTATTCCCATAGGAGGGGTTTTATAAGTTCCTACCCAACCCAAACTTTTCCAGTTTTCATTTATGCGACTACTACGACTACATTGCATTTTTCATTAACATTTTTGTTAACATTCAATCAGTATACCTAAACTTCGGGCACACTGTAAAATATCAAGGTTACAATAGTTTTTGTTATATACCTACATTCTATTTACAAACGTTCCGAATTTTGTTTGTTTTCCTTCATTTGTTTAAATAAAACGAAACAAAAGAATTGATAACGTTGGAATTTCTCTCTTCGTTTTATAATAATAATGAAACAGAGAAAGAATAGTAGATTCTTGTATGAGCTTAGAATGAAGGCAATTCTTCACGAGGATGAACTTTCCCGAAACGAGCGTAGCGAGTGGAGGGAATCATACGAGTTAAGAATTGCCATCATCCTAAGCAAATACAAGATGCTATTTTATCCACGACTGTAAAATATTTCGTTTAATTTCCAGTTTTCATGCAACAATTTGTATCGCCATATTGAAATAAATACATCAAAGATAGCGAAAAACAAAATAATCTTGTTGTTTAATTTGTTAGGGGAATATTTAATAAACTATAGAGCTGTTAAAGAATTTTAATCAAAATCGCTAGTTGTGGAATGAATACAATTACAATGGAAGACATACGCATGGAAAGCATATATTCTTTAGTAGTCGTGGATAAAAGAATTTTTACAATACATGATCATTTCCGATTCTTTTCGCTTGTATTCTTGATTGATGAAAAAGGTGGTCATCTTTTCTTTGCGTGTTTTACGAGTTAATAGACAAACAAGAAGATGTTTGTGTAGTAAATGGAACAACCTGTGGCTTTGTAAATGGTTTTTTTTATAAATGTATTGTGTGTAACAATATGAAATAACGAGCGTATGTTTCATACAATCAACTCTTCTACTCTCTCTTGTTCAGTATATAAAAATATATAAATGACCAAATATTTTTCAATTTGGTTGAGTTGTAATTGAGATTTTAACAACAAATATTGTTTCGAGTCGTTTGTAGATGTTCGAATATTTTAAATGTAATTTGGTAAAGTCAAACAAAAAAATTTATATTTGTTTTTCAAAATAAAAGAAAAAAAATCTATTCTTAAAATCAAATCTCGTTTATATAAAAATATTAATAAGTGTGGTATTATATAGTGTAATATTTATTGTATTTTAAATAAAACGAAATAATTATAGTGTAAAATCAATATAATTTATATATATTATTTATATAAAACTAAGAAAAATTGTAGTGTTTATTTTTCTTTTGGTTTTTTTTTTTCCATCGAATCGATGTATCGTTTTGTCGGTTAATTCACGGTCGGTTCAATAAAATAGAAGTCCATCAGACAGCCGGAATATATTTGCAGTTATACATTTGATTTATAATTTCTTTTATTGAAATATAAAATGGAAGTGAATTGTTTAAGAACTTAAGCACTTTCTCTGTATATACTATAATAGAGTATCACAAATTTTGGAATCCTCAACAAATTATACCGGAATTAAGTAACATTCTACTAAAATAAGTACGCTGAAGAATTTGTTTTTGGACAAATACTGAGGTTTGCAAGGAATGTTAACGACATATGAAAGTTAAATTGGGTGGAAGCTCAGACGACATACAAGGACGAAAGTCGTCATCAGCAGCCAACATTCAACAATCAAATCAATAACAAGTTAAGTTCTTTTTTTTATTATTCTTTTTTTAAACTCTTTGAATTATTTTTGTGAAATTGTTTAACAGACCATCATGGCCTGTTAGATTAAATATGTGTTAATAGCGATTTTTCCTTGGTAGATTCCGCGTAAGTCCGTTTCAGTCATGTATCATTTAAAAATTGAAATTTTCTTGGATAAATAGATATCGTATCCATTTCTTTATATAGTGAAAAGTCCTACGTTTCAAATTTGTATAAAGCAAATTTTCTATTGCTAATATAAGAATGCAGCACACTATGTACGGTCTTAGCACATTATGTACGGGACTAAGTTTCGGCACATTAAATACGGTACTAAGTGCTCCTACCCATTACCTATAGCTTTAATGGTCAGAAATATTTAATTAAACTTATGATAAGTTAACCCTTATGATTAGTGAAAGGAAGTGCTATCTCGTCTATACAGCAGCCCTTCAGTCTGCGTACTTAAGGCAGTATGTGGTAAGAACCGTGAAGACAAAAAACTCTCACAATTACTTGGATATAACTGCTGCATTCCAGGACGCTTTTTCCAGAGGATACTCAGAGAATTTTTTGAAAAAACAAATCCTAATCCCTTAAAGGTGATAATGTTTGATTGTATCTCCTAGAACAATGACTACTCTTGGAGGGATGTTTTTAAATTCACTTCTTATCAATCTTTTTCCCTTGTTCACTATCGGTAAACTCTTCACTTTTCAGGCATCTTCTTTAACTATCATTAACGAGTCACTTTGTATCGAAATGCAGCTATTCTTAAATATTTTAAGGACATAACGTCCAAAACTTATCTGACCATAGATCTCTTATCGCATGTATATGTGGCTACTAGCTCCAGACAAAGTAACCATATCAAAGACGTAAACCAGTCCTTGGTTTCTGCCTCTCCATCTCGATAAAAAAACAACGACGAATGGCGACCTTGCGATTACTATCGCTCTCTTTTTAAGCTCTTTTAATAATGTCGTTAATTGTTAAGCTCTTTTAATAATGTCGCAACGTAAAACAGATAATGACTTTAATTGACTGAGGACAAAATGATCTTGATAGCTAGTCACGAAAATGTTTAAAGCTATGTATGTTTCGTGCAAAGATAAGAGTATCATTCAGAAATCTGGATGCAATTGCCGCAAACAACAAGAAATTGAGACCTGATTCTTATTGGAACACCTACTTTTTGAGTAGAGCTAAACAGGCGTCTGTTCTAGCATAAAAATATATCACTATACAGCCATTTTGTGTACCGAAAAAAAATTACATGGTTATAAGCTCTAGTTGTTCATATGGATTGTACGGTCCATACATTTCTAAAAATAAAATAAGAATTGAAATTTCTTCATTTCAGACATTTTTAGAAAGATTTTGGCTTTTGATAATATTCCAGTGCCACAGAGAGCGGTGAGAAAAAGATTTAACCCAAAAATGTGAAAGAAAAATTTTACCCAACCAATGGATAAAAGGCACAACGGGTAACATTGATGTATGAGATACATAAACCTGAATAGAGGAAGCTAAACTCAATAATAACAAAACCACAAGGTTTTTCACCTGACAGGCTGCATGAACTATCTTTTAAAATTTGTTTTGCCTTCCATTGTGATTGGCATTGGTTGTGAGAAAATCAATAACAAAATTGTAGTAGTTTTAGTTGGACATTTATATAAAAATTTTAAATGGAATAATTTTTTTTTTTTAGAGGGATTTCAAACTTCGTGCTCATAATTTCATCGATACTGTATGTTCAAGTGAACGAACGCTATTTAAGGCTAGTTAGAATAGTTGTGATTACTTCGAAGCTTGCATACAATCAATGCCGTTGCAGGTTATTTATGCTTTATTCTACGTAGAAAAGGGTTTGCAGCATAACAACAAAACAATATTTGAAAACCAATTTCTTGTTAAAAGTTACTATTTCTCTTTGATGATGTTAAAAAATTAATTACAAGTCCCCTTCAAATTGCCACAATCCAAAATTGTATTAAATCACTTTTTCACACGACTATAAATTATTGAAAAAAACGGTGTTACTTCGGTGAATTCATTTATTTCTTTAACTTTTTTTCTCCTTCTGTAATGACGATGATCATCTTGATGATGAAATGTCAATATTTTTATATGACTTTTCTTGATTGAAAAATTAATGGAGAATAAAATCATGAAAATTTTCTTTTAACTTCTTCTTTATGGTTTCGACTACTGGATGGAAAACTTTTTTTTATCTACTCGATTGTTTTCGTTTCATTCTTAAATCTTGGAAAAAAAATGATAAATGAATTAAAAATTAAGTTACAAATAAAAAATCTTCTGCGTTTAAATTGAAAAATGATGTGGAAAATCAAAATAAATAAAAAAAGGAAAATTATTGGTTCTTTAGGAAAATATATTTTTTAAGGAAGATAAATAATCGTCTACTGCATTATCTTATTATTAAGTGATTATTGATCTAGAAATTGTTTTTGCCTAAAAAATTATATTGATACTGAATAGGGACAATTGGTAGATGGATTTCACTATAACTTTAACGAGCTGGTAAATAACATAAAAAACAAAGAATAAAACCATAACATAAATATAGATAGAGTTAACGTTGGAAAATTGAATTAACCATTTCTTAACACAACAAGCATATAACTCCAGCTTTTTACCACTAAGCACCTGCTACAAAAAAAAAAATCAAACATACAAAGCATACCAGTACAATAAAAGCACAAATAAAAAAAGCATCAAACGAAAAATTAAAATTATTTATGTTATATTAAAACTATAATCACAACTATATAGCCAGGCTTAAACGAAAACTCTCTATCAGCAGTACCAGTTAAAATGTATTTTATATGAAATTAATTAAAATTCTATGTGCTTTTATGAGAAAAAAGTTTGAAACTTTAAGTTTAATATTTGTTTATATAGAGTTTTAAAAAGGGATACTTATCGTTATAATTTTTTTTTAATGTTAGTCAAGGGATCGAAAGGGTTGAATTTTGTATTAAAGCGAAAAAAAAGTTTTCGAAAAATTTAATTAAATTTTTGGGACTTTTGTATTAATTGTGCTTTAATGTTATATATGATTGGAAACAGGGTATGCATATATGTTGGTAAATTGTATTAAATATGTTATTAGTTGTTTTAAATTTGCTGGGTAATAGGTTTTCAGAAATTCATGTTTTTTTGTGATCTGTTTGGTTTAATAAGAAACATTTTTTAACATTAATTCCTTCGAGACGTTTCACAGAACAAAAACGGTTGCTCGTTTTGTATTAAAAAGATTTGCTTATTTATTAACTCTATACACGTATTATTTCACACTCATATTTCGCAGCACATAAGACTAGTTATTTGTACCCAAGCTTTGGAAAATATCCATTTGTTGTCGATTTTTTTTAATGTAATAAATGCATTGTTTTACTCACATTTGTTATCTGAAAATGTACATTTGTAATCTGAAAGTTTTTACAAAGCAGCTCGTTAGTCTAAAATTCAATACTTTTAACTGTCAATACCAATTTTACAGAGAGTGCATTCTGTCATCAAATTGTAAAAAGAAATATTAACAATTCAGAAACAGTTAAGAAATAGTTAAGTCCTCTTAGGAATTCGAAAAGAGTTATGGACGAGAAGTGAAATTGATCACTAGATCAGTCACCCCTAGTACTGCTGGTTTCAAGCTATTTTTCTAAACCTTATGAGTTAATTTTAGGTGTTGAAAACTTGTCTTGTTTCTTCTGTTGAATAATAAAAGATAGGTAGAAGTAACAAAAGATAATAAAAGAAGCCAAAACAAAACAAAAAATTCCGAATAACTTGAGGTCTGTTAGTAAAGATGTGGGTAAGGATTTGCGAGTTTTGACTCTAATATATAAAGATGCATAATGAAAGGAGGTTTATGGGTAGTGAACCTATTATTTAACTATTAAAGTTCTACTATAATAAATTATCTCCAACGACCAGATAGTCAGTGAACAACATTTGTGGTGCCTCTCTAGACCTTCTGCAAAAAACGCTAATTTTTGCCTGTTCTAATACATCTGATACGAGTGTGTATCGCTTCAGAATCTAACAAAAGAAATCTTTAGTACAAGACAAATTTTGGACTGTTGACAATTTTAAGGTTTTAAGATCGGCAGGAGTATTTGGAATCATATTCATTCGTGAACAATCTCCAAACTATTGACCTAATCTCATGATCAATGGTAAGAAAGTGCTCTCAATTAAGTCTCGCAAACTTCAGAACCATTAGTCTATCTTCTTATCTCTTCATATTATTGGTCAAATTATTATAAGACTATTTAAAAGTTTCAATCGAAGCTAGAAGTTTTTTTCTTAAATGTTAGGGTGAAATAAACTTATATTTCCTCATTCTTGCAAGTTTCAACTTAAGAGTCTTTTAATTGTAAGAACTACTTGATGGTAACTTCCAATGGAAGTTTCAGTTTCATCAGTTCCAGTTTGATGGACGGACGAGTCACATCAAAACTTCTTTAAATGAATACTCCAATTACCTCTTTGTTGAAACTAACTCATACATAGTCTGTTGCTAAAGTCAAAAGGGAGTCAGACAAAAAAGGGGTTCGTTTATGAGCATGACGTTACATTTTGGTGTACTTCGTATGTATGGTACTCTTTGGCAGTTAATGCAAATCTCTCTTTGCATCATCACTACATGGAGCGACAGTTCTGGGTCTAGCGTAGATCCACAAATTTAATTTTTTTTTAAATAAAGGGAAGTTGTTTTATACTACGCAAAACGCACTGGGGCTTCTCACACCTTGGATTTAAACAGAGTAGCTTCAGCAAGATCATTGAGACTTTTTTTAACTAAATTGTAATTTTACTAAACACTGACTTTTATGATAAATAAAAGAAACTACAAGATTAATAGAAAGTTTAAAATTAAAAACTTAGACAAACTTACTTATTCTATGGCTGGTCAGTGGGTGACGTACATTTTTCTCTTATAAGACAATCTCATGGATGTACAAAAAAATGTATGAACAAAGGAAGCTGTAGACACAGGTCAGATTAAATACCATAGATAAACACTTTCTTTTGCGTAATTAATACTTCCTCTCGTTTTCGAATTTGAATCATAACTCGAGCGCAGCAAAGTATGTTATAGGGATAGCGTTATTTATCGTTTACAAAAGTTGTTCTTATCTTTCAAAACTTTGCGAAAACCAAAATCTTGGTGAAATCTGTATTAATTTTTTCCCACCCCTGTGAATTGTAGTTAACACAGTAACACTGAGAACAGAAATTAAGAGTAAGCCTTTTTTTTACAAAGTATTGTGTTGAGTAATAGGAATTACAAAATGTGTAACAACAACACAAAGATACCTTTCAATACATTGGTTACACAGCAACATGCATTCTGAGGTGAATTGAAAACATTCAAGACTATTGACTCAGGCAAAGCATTCCATTTGTACAATGTACGGACAAAGAAATCCTTCTACATTTTTTCTCTATGACAGTGAATAATCTCTAGAGTTTGCACAAACCGATTGACAAGTAAAACGGAGAAAATAATATGTTTGAAGCATAATTGATCTGATTTCATTCGAGCACTGCTGGTGACGATATTTAAAAAAAAAAAACAAAGAGATCAGGTTGTAAGGAATCAAGATTTAATGTTAAATTTTGATCACCCATAATTCATATAGCAAGCTTTAGCATAATTCTTATAGCAAGCTCTCTCATATCTCATATCTCATATCTCATATCTCATATCTCATATCTCATATCTCATATCTCATATCTCATATCTCATATCTCATATCTCATATCTCATATCTCATATCTCATATCTCATATCTCATATCTCATATCTCATATCTCATATCTCATATCTCATATCTCATATCTCATATCTCATATCTCATATCTCATATCTCATATCTCATATCTCATATCTCATATCTCATATCTCATATCTCATATCTCATATCTCATATCTCATATCTCATATCTCATATCTCATATCTCATATCTCATATCTCATATCTCATATCTCATATCTCATATCTCATATCTCATATCTCATATCTCATATCTCATATCTCATATCTCATGTCTCATATCTCATATCTCATATCTCATATCTCATATCTCATATCTCATATCTCATATCTCATATCTCATATCTCATATCTCATATCTCATATCTCATATCTCATATCTCATATCTCATATCTCATATCTCATATCTCATATCTCATATCTCATATCTCATATCTCATATCTCATATCTCATATCTCATATCTCATATCTCATATCTCATATCTCATATCTCATATCTCATATCTCATATCTCATATCTCATATCTCATATCTCATATCTCATATCTCATATCTCATATCTCATATCTCATATCTCATATCTCATATCTCATATCTCATATCTCATATCTCATATCTCATATCTCATATCTCATATCTCATATCTCATATCTCATATCTCATATCTCATATCTCATATCTCATATCTCATATCTCATATCTCATATCTCATATCTCATATCTCATATCTCATATCTCATATCTCATATCTCATATCTCATATCTCATATCTCATATCTCATATCTCATATCTCATATCTCATATCTCATATCTCATATCTCATATCTCATATCTCATATCTCATATCTCATATCTCATATCTCATATCTCATATCTCATATCTCATATCTCATATCTCATATCTCATATCTCATATCTCATATCTCATTTCTCATATCTTATATCTCATATTTTATGTCGCATCTCAAATTTCATAGTTATAGTTTACGAGGTAATAGTAACCAATAGAAACCCAAAAATTCACCAAAATTGTACATATACGCACAAACACGTCTATTCCTGTTTAAAGCACAATAGAAATAGAGGAAATGTTATCACTTAGTGGGAAGATTTGACATTTCGTTTTTGTGTGGGATAAGCTCCAACTTTCGATTTTCTAGATCGGACGGAATATTTATTTTTTTTAACATAACGAGAACACGGGTAGAGTTTTTTTTTGTAACAGATTATGAATCTAAGGACCCTAATAACACCTCAGTCAAAAAGAAATCAACAATTTTTGCAGCGCGACCGGAAATAGGTTGATTTAACTCATTGAGTCATGTGATAAGTCATTCGAATACATCAATCACAATAAAGTGCCATAATATGTCACAACTTAGAAAGCTTTTCAGCCTCTTATGCTATTCGTTCAAACTTGCAAACTTAGTTCCACTTTTCTATGAAAACTGAAGTTCAGCCGACAGAGGATCAGCAACTTTATTTATTCTGAAAACAAAGGCTCTACTTGGCTTGTAATAGTTGTCTATTTGAGATATGGTCCTTTTTGATATCTTAGACGCCAGATGTCTCTTTTCTAAAATTTTGTTTAACAAGTAACAAATTGTTATTCATGACCGTTTGACTAACCAATTGCAGACCAATAAAAAGGGGATACCAATATGTAAGAGCCATGATACATTCGATCTCATCTAAGCATTGATATTGTGATAATATTTGTGAGCAACATAAGGTGGATAAGATGAAAACAGATGTTTTGTTCCAACCTAAATTTTATGATACGAAATTTTATTACAACCAAACAAAATTCATACACAACATGCAGCATTCTTATCGTTTCGCACATATATAATTTTGAATTGTACAAATGTTTACACAATAATTTAATTAAATAAAACAAACAGTAGTCGAGTTAATCAAAATATTCAATTATAAGCAAACCAATTACTAAACTTAAATAAATTAAAATGTATGTCCAACAACACAACCTGCCGTCAATAAAATTATCCATCTAAATTATATAAACCAACAAATTATTCCACTTACCTTTGCCTTAAAACAGTCATCTTGCTAGTTTATTCCAGTATACAAGACAATCATAAATTCTAAGAAAATCGAAAGAAAAAAATCGTCCAGTCATGCTTTGTAACGAATTGTAATTTAATTATAATTAAGGGTCTTTTTGGAACATTTTTGTTTTATTCTTTTATTCTTCTTTGGGTCAATACAATTTTTTTTTTATTTTTCTCACCTATCGTTCTAATCTTGTTGTTTTTCTTCTATTGTTTCCTATAAATTGAAGATAATTGAATGGCAATATTTTAATAAGGAGATAAGGTAAACTTTCTCTATTTTTTGTGTCGCAGGTTACTCTACAAATAAAAAACAAGACGGTTGTTACCTGGTTTTACTTAAGTTAAGGACTGACTAATTTAGAGTGACTTTTGTTTATTTTAATTAATTAGTTATAGTCATTGATTAAATTTGGTTTGGTAAATGGATGATGATGGCATAATTGTTGTTTATTTTTTTTATATTGAATGACTTGTTTCTTTGGAGAAAAAAAAGATTTATGAATAGAAATTAGTAGCCAATGCTGTTAATAATATGGGTATTTAGTAGTCATTATTTCGAACTTGATCTTTTAAGTTAATAAGATTTATCTTGTTTGTGTAAGATAGAGTTTCAATATTTGAAAAAAATTCAAGGTTTTACAAAAGTGGCACCACTTATTTGTTAATTTTTCGGTCTTTAAATTTTGACATATTACCAAAAATCTGTATTTTTATGTACCTCATCATCTAGACTTTAAACGTAGCCGACAAAAAATATGAAATTCAAAAAAGTTTAGCAATTATCTACTTTGTTTGATCCTACACCATAATCGCCGACATCAACTAATAAAAAAGCAATTCAGAAGAAGTTATCAAATCTGGTATAGAAACTTGATCAATAAGCTCCTCGTATATGGCTTCTATCATTTTTTGAGTTGCAATTACAATTAAATTAACCCAACTTAAATTTTGGTTAATGGGTTACGTTATATCTTGATGTTTCAGAAAAAAAATTGCTTTGCTTGGTATATAAAGAGCAAGGATTATGCCAACAAACACTTTAATTTAATTTATTTGATGAAAAGAAGTCGGTTTTGTTAGACTAAGAAAGGCAGACATTTGTTTGATGTTCCATAATTATTTTTCTATATTCAATAAAACGTTTCTTAGCACCGAAATATTTTAACTATTTTTAAATAAGTCTTAAATCTTGCAGCAAACACCCTATGTTTGTCCAAAAAGTTTCTTTAGACAATATCTATAAAAAAATGTATTGTAACGTCAATGCATATCTTTAAACAATCAAAATATGTCGATAGCTCAAAGTTCCTGAACTATTTCATGCAGCTGAGAAGCTTATTAAAAAATATCCAATTGACTTACATTGTGTCTATTATTATTAACCAAAAAGCCATTTAAATCATAGTGGGGTTCGGATAAAACTCTTCCTTTAATAAATAATTAAAAATTTATTCTAAACTAAACCAAAACAATGAAGTTTTTTAGTATATCAATATTTTTTTTTCTAATATAATTAAAATTTATAGCAACAATTGTTCGATATTATCAAATCATATAGAATTTATTTATTTAATAGTTAAAATATTTGCTTTATACTGATTTGATTGCGGTGACCCACATTTTTGTACAATCAACCACATAGCCATATAGAAAACTTGTTATTGGCAAAATTCATTTAATTTTATATTTTGTTGGAATGTGTTGTATTTTGATCTACATAATTGTTTTAATTATTTATTTAAAACATGTTTTTAAATTAAGGTTTTAACATTGATAAAATTGACAGATAGGTGGAAATTTTGTGCCCCAAAACGTTCCGATTTCAAATATGTCGTCCAAAATCAATATTTTTTCATATATAGCTGTTATTAATCAGAAGAAAGAAAATTTGAAAAACGAATTCATTATATTTTGAGATGTGTGTGACGAATTTTGTCTATTGGAAATTTAAAAACAAAGCGCAATTTGAATATAATTATAATCAAGTGACCTAGACAATTGAGCAAAATGCACAGAGAAAAAGATTTGAATATTAACTGTAGGTTTTTGTTTTTCTGCAATATTGGGAGTGGTGAGGGGTCATGGAAATCAGTCATAGCTTTTTTCCTTTTCCTCCTCACTAAACCACCCGTATTTTTCTTTCTTCCTCTTTTCCTCACTGTAGGAGTGGTTTCAAAAGTTTTTTCTACCAAAAATTGCTGCTCTCCAATTCCAGGTGTACAAGATGGAGGCTTTCCAAAGACCTTTCTAAATGTTTAAGATCTATATGTGGCATGGCTCACAAAGAGTTCGATTATATTACCATCATGATTTGTTAGGTTTGTGAGGTAGTTGTACCCTCTTGTGAACACCGCCTTGCGTGGCGAGAAAATATCGGCTTGTTAGATCATGCCGGTTAGGTCTAAAGTGATAATTTAAACTAAAAGGTTGCCTGAAGTTTTCAGGTGAATCGAAGGTGTTTACTAAGAATACGATCGCCAGCAGGATATATCCCGAATATAAAATTGGAACTCTAAGCCATACACTCTCGGTTAAGCCCAAGGTGTAGCTGCTGTGCCGAGGGATCGATTTACTGATGATGATCTTTCTCAGCTACTAACGGCGCATCTTTGGGGTCGTATCCACTGCAGTATTGTGCATTGGTCAAGCAAGATGAGTCTACGTGATTTGATTGTCTTTCTGATTATTAACCTGGCAATGAAAACGAGAAAAAAAAACAGAAACACACACAAATGCTCACACCAAAACACGAAAAGATTAAAATAAACAACAAAAGGCCAGATTAAGATTCTGTAGATGGTATTTAACACCCACTTTGGCGGGTTGTGAAAATATTTGAATCGTGCCACATATGGCTCTCGGTGATTTACAAAGCTTTATGGATGCTCACCATCTGATACAGCTATAATAGGAGGACATCAAATCTTTCGCAAACAGGATTTTGAGACCACTGTTACAATTAGAAAAAAAGAGAAGAGCAAAGCTGTTTGTGTTTTAGTGAGGAGGAAAAAAAAGAAATCTATGGCTAACACCCTTGACTTATCACTGCGAACAGGTATTGCAGAGTAGTCTCCCACCTCTAGCGGTCTCTTCACACAAATATGGTGTTTGGACATAAGGCCTGTGATAATCGAACAGACTTGTCTACTGATCACTACGATCCAGCAACATTAGGCGAGCTTTTGTTTAAACCATCTCGCTATATGTCCTTCTGGATTTTTGAAAGACACTCCTTTCGTGTTGTGCAATAATTTTTTCCTGCTCTACCTAGACTTTTACTGTAATACGTGACCACATGATCTTCGTTGTTGTACATCTGTAACAATGCTGCTCCTACTCCAACGTTACTGGCATCTGTGTCAACAATGAAATTTTGATGAGGATCAGGATAGCTCTATATTGCTGCCTAAATTAGCTTCTGTTTCAGACTTTGGAAAGCCTGCTCACAACTGGTGTCCCATATGAATGCTTCGTCATCTTCCGTTAATTTATGTAGTGGTTTTGCAACAGTTGAAAATGATTGAACAAACTTTCGGTAATACGTGCAAAGCCCCAGGAAACTGCGTAGCTGGTGTTTGTCAGCCTGGTTTGGCCAATTTTTAACACTTTACTATACCAGGATCGGTGTGGATGCCCTTATCTGAAACAATATGACCCAAATATTTCACTTCCTTACGTAGTAGATGGCACTTCTGAGGACTTAACTTTAAATTAGCCATCTTTAAGCGATATAGTACTTTTTTAGATGTTCGATCTGATCTTCAAACGTCTTCCCATGTACAATGATGTCATCAAGATAAACCATGCAAATTTTTCAAGATAGTCCATTTAGAACGGACATAATTAGCCTCTCGAACGTAGCCGGTGCGTTGCATAGACCAAATAGCATCACGGTAAATTCCCAAAGTCCAGTACCCGTAGTGAACGCAGTTTTTTCTTGATCTTCGGGAGCCGTCTCAACTTGCCAGTAGCCGCTTTGAAAGTCCTTCGTAGAAAACCATTGCGATCCAGATAAGGCATCCTGAGTGTCATCGATTCTCGGAAATGGGTAAGAATCCTTCTTTGTGACTTCGTTCAGCCTACGATAGTCAACACAAAACCTTACAGACCCATTTCTTTTCTTTACAAGCACCACCGTAGAGGCCCACGGACTCTGGGATGGTTTATCTATTCCTTGCTTGTTCAGATTCTCAACTATGGTAGTAACTTTATCTATTTTTGCTAGAGTAAATGCTTCTTTGTGGTTGCTTTATAGGTTGTGCATCTCGTACACCAATTTTGTGTTTAATTCTTGAAGTTCTGCCAAAGTCGGTAGCTGATTCTGCAAAAACTGTACTTCCAAAGAAGCTTACGAAGTTGAAGCTTATGAGTTGCATTGAAATTTTCCGAACTACGTATAGCCATATCTTCTAAGAGTTCTGGGAGCTGTTCTGGAGGAATCTCACCACCATCTATTGTTTCCAAGAAATCGTCTCGTAATATGCATGATGGTTGTTCAAATTTCGCGATGTTTTCACCTTGTTTTCACGTAATTGGCGTCTGAGTTACTTTAACGAGCCTTATAAATGTGCTATCACCATCGATTGAATTAATGCTTTCAACTACGAATAACCCTATAATTGCAAAAGTGGATGTTGTTGAAACTACACCGACTGCTCCGCATCCCGCCGTAGCTCCCACTCGTACGGTCTTCGTAAAAACGGGAGGTACCACTATGTCCTCTAGTAGTACTAGTGATCCAACATCAGTCCATTTTTACACGAAATCGAAATTAGCTTGGCATTTTCCAACATAAAGTGTGTTTTCCTGTAGACTAATTTTACATTGGTAGTCGATTAAAACTCATCGACCATATCCACGATAATCACAGGATGGGTGCAAGTGTACTGACCAATGCGAATCTGTAAAACGTCTTTACCGTATACGGTAGCTTTCTCGCCGGTGATCGTCTTCAAAGCAATATTAGACTGTTGAAGATCCGATTCATTTTTCCGAAATAGTTTCCATAGTTCGTTGCTGATTAGTGTTGCATTGGCTCCAGTATCGACTAGCATATTACATCATACGCCCTTAACATCTCCAGTGATAGTCAAATTTTTATTTTTGAAGCGTAATGAACTAATTCTAAAATCTTGAATGGGCTTAGTGTAGCTTGTCGGGCTCAAACCCTCGAACCTGACGATTGGTCGTTTTCCGAAGGTGGTGATGTTATCCTACTCTCGGTGTTTGAGCCTTTTTCCATTGTAACAGTTTTTGGTTGCCAAAAAGGTCTTCCAGAGCGTCTTATTGGATTTAAGTGACGCCAGTCTTCTTCTCGTTGGTTTTAACCTTCTCTCAAATCCATTCGCTGATCCTGTTCTGTTCATGGTGGTTCTTCGATCTCAGCTTGTCTTATCACTGCGATTAGTACAGTAAACTATCTGAACCTCCAGAGCTTTGTTCAGTGCTTGATCCAAGTTTGCCGGGTTTGACAGTTTTGTCTGAGCTTGCCTCGGGGTCTGCAATGCCATCTGTAAACTGAAGCATAGCTACGTTTTCCTGCGTACGTGTTGGACAATCATAAAAAGCTTCCTGTGCTAACGCTTCAGCTGCCTGTGCACATACTTTTTTTTTTTTTTAATAAAATGTGTTGTGTAGTAGGAATTACAATATGTGTCACAATAACACATAAAAACCTTTTAAGACCAAGGTCCCACAACAACATACGTTCAAAGGTGTTGATGGACGTAAATCTTTCTTTTTTTGTTTTTTTATATTTTTGGTTAAAGAATGGATAACTAAACAAAAAATCCTATCACTGAAAAAATATGACACAGGCCAATATTTTATGATAGAATAGAGAAAATAAAAGTAAATTAAAAAGTAAACAGAAAATTTTTACAAAATTTGCTGAAACAAAACAAAAATGTAGTTGCCAATAATCCAGCCGGTTGCATATTCCTTGATCCTATGACGCACCGTCTTTCTTAAAGATTAAAGCCCACACATAGTTATATGAAGGCTCGTTTCTTCAAGGAAGCAATAACGTCTACAACAACAACAACAACATCAAGGACTATTTTACAGATAAGATTAAGAGTGCTGCCGTTGACTGAATACAGTTCATCCGCCACCACCCCTAAGATGTCACCTTGGTTAGTGATATCTCACTGCTATTGCCAGTTGTATGTGATATCTCACGTTAACTCGTATGTCAATAGCAGGGACTGGAGTACTTGAAGTTCTTCCCGTGATTTTGAGATATCTGTCTTAAAAGAGTATAACTAAGTTGCTCAAGATGTTTCTGCCCATATCGTCTGTCCAATGCACGTAAGCTTTCGGTAGTCAGTTTGATCTTCTGGTTTCAGTAAGCATAGAATTTTGACGGCATCGTCTCGTAAATTAGTGGCTAACTGCACTGCACACTGTGCACCGTCCTAGTTGTAGGCGTTTGAAGCAATTTCAAACTGTATAAAATAATCTTTCCAGGATGATGAGCCATCAAAAGTGCAAACTTTCACTTTACCTTTATTGATGCAGCCAGTCTGACCAGTTACTTCTTCCTCAGGATCTATATGGTATGAAGTTTTGTCTTCTACGTAACATTTGTTTTGGTCAGGTTTTGTAATCGTGCTATTCTGCAAGTGCCCCAGAATAGTAGTTAGTGCTAGTAAGGACAGTTCTCGTTGGAAGGTATCAGAACTCTGTAATCTTTCTTCGAACTGAGCCGTCATCTGCTGCAACGCTTCGCGTTCCATACGTTGTTCTCCAATTATTACCTCAATTTGCTTTACCCGTGCATCGGCATCACCATTTTGTCCAGATTTGCTGGTACCCACATGCAGGGTTTTTATTTTATGGTCTATTTATGGTGAGAGTTGTAGAGAGTCAGCTCGATCTTTATCTCGCTCCAAGCAAAGAGCTTTCCTATCTTTTTTTTTAGCTTCTGTTTCAATTTGAACCAACTTCAACAATTGTTCCACTTTTTGTTCCATCATAGATCCCGGTTGAGCCCCCATTATAACGAAGTTTGGCTGGGATGGTAACGAAAAGGACAAAACAACACAACTCAAAATCAATACAAGTGTAAAATGGCTAAGTTTCACTTTTCTCCTGAAATTATAATCAAAAGTTTGTCATAAGTTTCATAAATTTTATTAACAAAAATGTAAATCTGATTTCCTTAATCTTTAAAAACAAATGCAATTTTGTTTTTAATTTAAAATAACTAGATTCTCCTATCAGCATGAAATTGCAGGCTCACAGTTTCTATTTGACGAAAAAGCCTTATTTTGCATTCAGGATCAACCAAAAGAATGAAGTCCCTGTCATCAAACTTGCATGCCTTATATACCGCCAAATTATATTTCTGCCTCTTTCGTTTCATGTTTTGTTTCTTTTGTTGTAATTGAGTTGTATCGTTGTTATTCCCTACTACAGATGTCATCATGTCGGTAACGCAGCATAACCAGCAATTATAGCACGATGTTGTAATTAAACGCACTTGTTTTAATTGAATTGTCAAAACTGATGTCAAAACAAAATGAAAATATTTGAAACTAACATGGTAATTATTTGTGTAGTACAATTAATTTATTTCTATTTCTTTTAGGTTGTTTTCTTAACAATTTATTGATTTTCCAACATAAACGAGTCCGTGGTACATGGCGTCTTCCGGAAACCACAACAAACAAATTCCGCGGATTTGTAGCCAAGAAATAGCTATAGAACAAGACATTGACCAGCCCTACGGTCTGTTAGGTTGACCTTGTGACAGTTCGGTAGCGGATAGACTAAGACAAAGATCTAAAAACATCTAAACTGATCCTTGAAGACTCGTAATTAAATGGGGCACTGTACAGTAAAGCAAGAAAACTTTACAAAATGCTTAGTTGTATATCCGAAAAATGGACACAAAGTACTAGGATTCGATTGAAACCATTACTGAGGGTTCTGTTCTATTGAGGACCTTGAAAAAGGATCCTCTAGCAAAACTGGATAATTTATAATTATTAAACGACACTTACAATTCTTTAAAGGAGGAGATTCAAATGCCCATAACAGCAAGCGCTCTTGGCACTTTTCTTGACATAGAAAATAATTTCGACCATGCTACTTCTGAGTCACTTCTCAAGGAAGCAGAAAGGAATGGATTGAATAAAACACTCCTAAAGTGGATACAACGGGCGTTGGAAGCCGGTGATTGTTTATTATCTAATTGAAGAACAACACCATAATCAAGGTAGGTGTGAAAATAGGACTTGGGTGTCGTAGGGGATGTTATATTATCCCTGCTGTAGAACATGATCGCGGACCAGCATTTAATTGAATTAAATAATGAAGGGCTAAACTAGTGATGTAAAAGTGTTTAATACTATTGTATAATACGCGGTATTATACGTAAAATACCGTATTGTCCAAAACGTAGTAAAATACAAGGTATTTTATTATAAAAATGTTTTCTATTGTGGTGGCGCGCGAATCAGGAATCTGTCATTTTATTAAGATTTCGCGTGAACTACTTAAAAAATTAATAACTGCGAAATATATATTACTGGTTCTTGAATATATAAACGACGCAGAAGAAAATTGGTTGTTGCTCCTTGTCACAGTTAGAAACGCATTCTTAACGATTCGCAAATTTCTATCGCAACAAAATTGTTGTAATATCAATAGAACATACATTTCAAACATCGAATGCTGCATCATTCCTATTCACCGTTACAGGGAATTTTTTTTTGCAGCAAATCAAAATTATGAGCCATGGACTCTGTCATTCAATTTTATATCTTTGACGACTATTTCTATACCTTCAATTTATTGATTAAATAAAATACCCAAATCTGAAAACTCCCATTCTGAAACCTATGTCAGCTATATATTGATTGTGTAACATAGTGGCAAAGAGTTTGTGGATCTTCGGAATGTTGCATCGTTCCGCATATTCCACTGTAACAGAAAAGTTTTTCCAATCTGTAGCCTAACTCATATTGGAAGAAGTATTTGTCTTAATAATCAACGAGGCGTAAACTTGTTGATGTGAAACATCGTAATAAATCTTCAACAGTTTACCGATGGAAAATGATAAGGCTTCAATATAAATGAAAAAATAAATCCAATAGCTCGGCGCGAATGGATATGATTAGTATAGATACCAAGACGAATCGGATTCAGATGAATAAATAGATCTTATTAGTATTCATTCAAGGAATATAAATAAAAATAAAGATGGGTTTCTTTCCAACAGCCGGGGCAGATATTTAGAAGAAAATGAGTTAGTTCTGATTGAAAATGGTGATGAAAGTAATTTGTTGTTGTTATACTACTAACACTGTATGTCGACTATTCCACTTTTGTACAGAATAGATGGTATTTTATTTTGTATTATACAATGTATAATACCCTGTATTATACAAAAAAAATAAAATACGGTATTTTAACATCTCTAGGCTAAACACATACTGCCATTTCGATATTGTTAGAGTTCTTTTAAAAAATTTAGAAAATCCAAAACACCCAGGAAATTATTAACAGTTGTTGTCAGAAGAATTATCTAACGAATGGTGGTTCTAAGGTAATAGAAGGAAATTCGACAACTTCACTCAACTTCACTTAAAAAATTTCACTATTCACTTGGTGCTCCTCTAGACAAACGACTCAACTGAGCTGTTCATGTTCTGTGGTAGTGCAAGAGGGTTTTTGGCATCATATGGTGGTTTACCACAAAAATCGTTTACTGACTGTTTGTGTGGCATGGGTGTCTCTTGAATGCCTCTCAAAATCTTTTGTTGGGAATACGGTTTGAAAACTAGAGGCTAAACTAAGGCTCACTTGCTTATGTTTCTCAAGTTCTTTAAATAAAACGGCTTCATGGAGTCTTATTCTTCCCTGCATTAATTTCTAATAGGTTTTTAAAACTTAGTTTTATCTCTTAGAAATTACCAGGCGCTCTAGAAAAAGTCATCAAACACTATTGATGGATTTGGAAGACCACCAGAAAGATGTTTTCAATCCAAATGATATTATAGTGCTTCTAACAGCCTTTCGAAAGGAGTTTGCATTTGGAGTTTCAACAACAGAAGACCGGTCTGTAGCTTATTTGTTATCGGGCAGTTCTACAAACATATTGGACATCTTCAAAGATGGATCATTTAGCAAAATTAGTGCTAGAACTGCAGTTTACTTCAGAAAGGAAAATTCTGGCTACAATTTCAACTTTGTGAATACTGTACAGTCTTTCAGGCTGACATATTTCCCATAGTTGCAGCAACAAGGTGACCAACAGTGTTTAAGTGATCTGACATCGTCGCCCAATGCAGGAATACAGAAGGACACATCACATTATGTGACTTGGAGTATGAAATGATCTTCTAAAAGGTTTTCAGCTCGTATACTTTAAAATAACATAATGATCTTAGCAGTATACATGTTAAGTTGTAACTACAAAGCGTCCTCATATAAAAAAGTTTATTTACTTTCATAGAAAAATTATTATCCTAATCAAGATAAAAAAGTTTCTCATTCGTGAACAAATTTCAAATGTTCATTCAAGAAAAAATGTTTATGAAGGTCTGTTTCAAACGATTAAAATACGATATTTTGTCTAAAAAAACTTAAAAACCTAAAACTCTCAATTAGACAACTCTCTAAACCCTTTTGTTGTAAAAGACCAACATCCAAATAAGACGGATCTGCCGCTTCAGATGCAATATCGGATCCGAGTGCCAAATGCGACTGTGTCCATGACAATTGCGTTTCAAACAAATCCAATTTTTCAAGATTTTCGATTCCGTTTCGGATTTACAATTTTTAACTGTATTTTATGGTTTTATTTTTTTCACTAAATATAATAATCAGTCAAGCATTTCATATTTGCAACAATAATAATGAACAAAACAACAAAGTAGTGATGACTCCTAATTTCGTAAAATTGCAAATTATAAACTTAAAGTAATAAAAGTGATATCATCAAATTTTAAAATGAATGCAATAACCAACGTTGTAAAACATAAAAGTTTTCTCATATCTATAGATACAGTATAAATTATTCAGACGGTTATAAATACAAACCGCCAAGTTCAATGAATGACTCCATCAAAATTTGTTGGTTTTGTTTCATTAACTGCAACAATATGTAATTCCATTGGAGTAGAAACAAAGGGAACCAATTGATTGGTTTTTATCACTATAAATCGTATTTCTATCTTTATTATTATAAATTACTTACTCTAAGTAAAATAACAATGACGTTTTTATGTTGAACTCATCACCAGAATGTAGTTCTAGTTTTCTTAAATTACTACAATACAATCTCTATACAAATATTTATCTCGGTTTTCTCTACACGTCACAAAAAAGCACAAAAAATGAGCACTGAATGCTTTGCCTTTATATTCGTCTTCATCTGTCAAAACATTTTAGCACACAAAAAATAAGTTGTTGCTTTTTTTTCACACTTTTAAAATGTTTTTATGACAATCGCATTGAATTTTTTTTCTTTCAATAAAAATACCAACATAAAAAACGAATGAAATTTGAGACACAAAATATACCTTCTTGTTCAACTAGTAATATCCGTTTTGAGTCTCAACAAAGAAACTTAAAATGCTTTCATAATGTATGTACATAATAATGAACAAAACAGAACGCCTGTAAGAACCACATCATTTTTGAAATCCATAGAAGAAAAGAAAATGTTTGTTTTTGTTGTATCTCATCCAAATATGTCAAAACAGATTTGTGAGAAAGTTGCAAGCCAGTCGCAAAAAAACGAGTCAAAGTGCACAACAACCATTGTTGTTAGTGAAGCTGATGGAAATCACTTAAGTGATATAATTCTATGACTGCCAGATGTAAAATAAATTATCCTACCTTTTGTTGCATCCAGGTTTTATCTTAGTCAGTTCCACCTCATATAATTAATTTTATTTTATAAGCTTCAAAAGTTAGACGATTATTTTTCCGGCAGTAAAAAAAATTTAAATTGTAAAATTTAATTGCCCAAAAAAGAAAGAATGTTGAAAGATTCAAATTTTCAAATCAAAAGTTAGAATTTACGTGTTGGAAAGCACAATTTCTTTTTCTTTTTGTTAGGAAAATGTTACGGAAAATTAAATTTTCTATAAAAATAAACAGTAAAAATATCTAACGCATAAAGAAAAGGTCAAATGATATGGCAAAGAAGCTTCGAAAAATATATTTTTTTTATGCTGAGTTTGTCCATTTATTTCGATTCATCTGAATGGTTTTATAGCTGAAGGGTTTGTTTTGATAAAAAAATCTGTTGATAAATGGAGGTCTAATATTGTTAAGATTCTGTCTTATTAGCATTGTTTTAGTATATTTTTATGTTCTGGATGATAAGATATGGATAACTTAATTGGTGTCGTTAAATTTAGAACATTTTATTTTAATGACTCTAGTTGGATATTTTAAAGTCTTGTTTGCACAACGGATTATGATAACATTACAATGATATGGATACCATACTTATCTTTTAAACCTAAAGAGAAAAATAATGTATGTGAAAAGAAAGATATATTGAAATAATATTTGTTGGATTTTATTCTTTCATAGAGGGTTTTTTGTCCGGTTTGTGGTGTTTTGTTTTGTCAAAAATGCTAGAATCTGGCAGAGAATGTCATATAAAGGTGACAAAAATATAACTGAGCGTTTACGCTCTTAAAAAAATATGGGATAGCTCGATATATCTTGTAGTGGTTAATACCACCCAATTGATATTACCAGACAACTGATAACAGTATTAGGTGACATTCTATAAAATTAGGCGTTTAGTTAACTTTTTTTCTCCGTAATATATTTTTTATACATTGACCAGTGTTTTGGATTATGGATTAGGAAAATAAAATCTTAAATTCCCATAATTCAAAATCGACTTTAGATTAAAAACTATTCTAAGTTATAAAATGGCCATCCTGTTCTATAGAAAATTGGTAAAGATTTTAAATCTACGTACTAAAAACCGAAATAAATTTCAATTCAGTTATGTTTAGGATCAATTTCCTATGTGGTATATACACAAAAAGACTTCCCCATTGTCGGGTATACCTCTATTGAAGTCAAGACTATCTGGGAGCAAGATCCATTCTTTATTTACAAAGAATCCCAAAACGTGGGTTGAGAGGGTTTCTGATAGGTTTCAATTAATTAATTGCTTCATAAACAGACACAAACTTCATCGAATGGAAATGTTATCAGCTTTTTGTAGGTATTAAAACTTCAATTTGGTTTTTGGTGAGAAAGAAATCAAACGATTGGGGTAGCATCCTCAAGCATTTTGTTGTTCCATTTGTTTAAGATTATTTTCGTGTTGAGACTTTTGGTCTTATTAGTTCCTTGTTTTATTAAGGCAAACGCCCTTCTCCTTTCGTCCTACCCGGTAACAGTCAAAATATTGACGCTTAAACTTAGTTTTAAATTGCATAGTCTTCTACATACAGTACCGTGCAACCAATAGTATACTTTTTGTGTTTTCTACATGTTTTGTTTCTTATAGACACCAGGTAAGATATAAGGTTAAAAAGGATTCTACTAAAGCAAATACTGTGTACTGTACACTATGTTATCGAAATTTAAGGAATTATGTTATCGTCCAGTCGATGTCGAACTGAAGATCTTATGTCATATGCAATCGGAGATGAGAAAATTTTAACGAACTTTAGTTCAGCATGTGTGTTAAGAGAAAATTTTCACATAAAGAAACACATAAAAAACTGTCGAAAAAGGTATAATGAAGAGTGGCGCTAGAAAGGTTTAAAGTCTGAAAATAAAAAAGCTGCTAATCAGCTATTACCGTTAAGAAACGATAAACCAATCGCATGAACGAGTGTTCGATAGATCAATGTAGTACAATACAATACGATACAATTGTTTTCTTGAGTGATTCTTAAAATCGTTTTGTTTACTGAACAAATCTATTAAGTCCAGGTACCTTAACGAAGAAGGAAGACTTAAACAAATTTGGAGAGATTTCAACGATGTGTTCCTTTTAGAAGACTTTCACAACCTGTCATTGCTAAACCTTACAGGCAACTTTATGCAACAAACTAAGAAGTTAATTTCAGATAGAAAAAAGTTGCGTGACGATATTATGAAAGACAGTCATATCCCATTTAGCTCGCCATTATTAATTGTTCCAAAAAAATTGGAAACTACTAACACACTGGCGAGTTGTTGTTGATTATTGAAAATTAAATGGCATCACAACCTGTGATATATTCCTGTTTCCTAATATATTTGACATATTAGACCAACTTGGCAAAAGTAACTATTTTTTAACCCTAGATTTAGTCGAATAATACCATCAGGTTCCAATGCAGCTGGATGATACAAACGAAACAGTATTTAATATTAACCAAGGATAGTATTATTTCTAGCTGGATGACATTATAATATATGATTACTAGCTAAATAATCACTACAAAAAGCTAATTGAACTGATAAAATATTTTTTAATGTTAAAATTTGCAATAAGGGGTTTGAAAGAATTATTTTATCAATTGCATCACTCAGTTCCATAAAATCAAAAATAACTAGTGGAACGGAGGTGTGACTTTACTGGTCACGTAAGAATTTTCCAGTTAAGCTAAAAATTGCAAATTTTTTCATGCGTCCAATATTAATTGTAGTCATAATCCAAAAAAAATTTATTATTGTTAATAATAATGTTGTAGCCAGTGTAAATAACGGTATTACGATACCGTTATACCAAGATATATGGATAGCCAAATAACGATATGGCCTTTGCCAAGGAAAAAGTTTTTAATTATAAACGGTTTAATAAATCATCTCTAAAACAATCCAATCCATAGAAGATAAGAACAATAGAATAATAATAATACCATAAAAATAATAAAAAAAAATTGATTTAGCTTAGAATGTTTGTTGAATGATGATGGAGACGGCTTTCCACAATCTCCTTTCTTTAATTTTTATTTTTGGCACTCTTCATTCACGCTTCAGCATTTCTTCAATTCACGAAACGTCCACTTATTGGAGTCCGAACAGACTTCACAACAATCCGTTACCATAACACGAACCATGATTGCCGTTATATTCTGTTCTGGTTCACAAAATTATTTTTTTTTCAGCCCACAGTTCGCCTTCAGCAGTAAAATATAAATAAGCTTGTAATGTAATAAAATAAACTACTGTGACAGTCGTCTCTTCAGCCCTCCACGGTTATTTGCAAAGCAATCAACATGTACCAGGCTCTGTTTTATTTTCTTCACAAATAAGAACGAAACTGATTCTACCGATGAACTTGGAAATAAAATGTAACACCCAACAGTACACAGTATATAATTATGTCTTCTTTTTCTTTTTAATGAATACAAATTAAATTTCCTTATTTTTATTTTTGTAATTACATAAGAAACATTTTTTTATTTACATTTTTTTTTATTAAACCATTCAATTTTATTGGTTCAACGCAACCATAACTCAATTTTTTTAATATATAATAAAAGATCTATTATAGAAAAATCAAACAAAAACTGATTCGATATCAGAACGAAAACTGTCACTGATTATAATTTTTAAAATTGAAACTCGACTCGCACGAAAATTAACTTAATTTAATTTTAAATTATAAATCGCGACTCGACAATTTTGGTTTTTGCGTTATTTATTATAAACAAACCAACTCGGAAAATGAAAAGAAATTTAATCATTTCGGATTCAATAAATTGCGATTTAATTATGAGATTTTTGATTGAAATCAAAATTACCAACTGAACAAACATTTTCCAAAAATGCAGCTAAAAATACATTTTTGCTTATCCTAAACGAAAGAGAAACAGTTTGATTGCATAACCATCCTCTCGTTTTTGTAGCTTTTAATACTATTAATACAATCACATCAAATTACCAAAAAATGCATAAATACAGGCTGATTCTACATAAAGCCATATTGTTTTATTTACTGCTAATTGAAAGATATAAACGAAAATAGGAATCAACCTCTTTCAAATATAATTATACCATCATTTAACCTGTTGAAAATATAAATTCACACATAGAAAGAAATTTAAGGTAAACATTTAGAGTTTTCAGGTTTTCATATAGAACGAAAAGAGTTCACACACCTCTCTCTTTTGTTTCGTTTTTATATTAAATAAAAGAAACAATAATAATAAAAATAAATAAAAATATCTATGTAGAGATGATGTGAATATATAACAATAACAAATTTATGAAATCATACTGTTGATGGGGGGATCAAAAACTTCATTGTATTGTAACGTTGTAGAATCAAGGATGGAAAATGGAAAGGTGTTTTGCGCCGGGGTTAGTCTTTACTGTTAGACGTAATTACAAAGAGCTAACTCCTTTGCCAACACCTTTACTCAGAACTAAAATTGCTCTGTATTATAAAGTAGAACTGTAGAATTTTTCAAACGCTACATGTTGGAGATCACACAATTAGTGGTAATAACACCAGTAACGTTCAAGCGAAGTCCAAACACTATTGGGATTAGCGGCAAATGGATTTCATGTTAAGCAAAATGACTTTATTCAGACAAACGAGCATAATAACTCAGAATAATTTATTACATTAGAAGTACAAATAGAAGTCGCTTACGCCGTGTGATCAGCCAAAAGTTTAAATGCAAAACTGTTGTTTGTCTTAGAAAAGAAGTTAAAAACTCCAGAAAACTAATCAGTTCTTTCTTGCAAAGATTTAGAACCGGGTCAGAGTTTTATAAAAATCCGGCTATGAACGAGGACTGTAGTTAGTCAAGAAACGAACATATTGTTATTGAAAAATTTTTATAATGGAAGTTGCAAACTGAAAATAGGTTGACAGAACTGTTGTAATTCTAAGGTTGTATATTCCAAGGTCCAACAAAATTTCCTCAAGAGGGTAAAACTTTTAAAGCTTAAAATAAACCAGGCCATCACTAGATGCATGCAATAATTAAATATGGATCAAGAGAAATCAAAAAGAATAAACGCCAATAGGGTGTTCTGTGACGGGGCTCTGATGACCCAAAACAATAAAAAAAAAAGGCCAAACGGCACGTATATCCGCTAGAAATAGGTAGATTTCGAGATTAGACAGTTTTGTGTGCCAGTAGAATCTGATGCATCAGATTAGTTTAAACAACACAAACTAATTTCAAACAGATAAAGAACAAATTTTAAAAAGAAAATTAGCTACATATAAGCAAAACTATATCTATCCAATTTTGCAACAAACAAATATCAAATCTACCGCAGAACATGTGTGTGACAATTTATGACACAAACCTACGCTATATCATATGTCGTCCAACTACTGCAAAATATCCAAATAGTTTATTTCTAAGAAAACAAATTAATTTCTTCCATTCAAACCTTTTTTTTTCCCATTGACTGTAATAAGGATTTTGCAAATTGTAGTTATGGATTGTTGCAAACTTTTTTGTTGAAGCCAACAAGTCAAAAACCTCTAACTGCAGAGGTTTATATTTATAAGAAACGGATTAAAATGTTTCCACAGATTCTAAATTTATGAAGTTTTTAAAAATATTAGTATCCAAACGGCCGTTATAACGGATTAAAAAAACGATTTTTTTTTTCTAGTATAAAGCCTCTAGTTATTTAGCCATGTGTCAGATTTTTCTGATTTACGAATTTGTTCAAGATATTAATAAAACACACATGTTTACGGAAGGTTTTTTGATCTGGCTCCTTAAATGCGACCGTGAGAGTGCCGGTTGATTCAAACGCATTTTGTGTTTTACAAGCTTTTTTGTTGGAGCCGCTCACTCAGAAATCTCCAATTGCAGAAGTCTTTTTTTTGAAAGAAACTCATTAAAAAAGTTTCAACGATTCTAAATTTACGAAGTTCTTAAAAATATTAGAATCTAAACGGCCGTTATAACGGATCTAAAATCCAGAGTTTTTTTCTAGTATAAAGCCTCTAGTTTCTTAACCATGTGTTGGATTTGGCTGATTTACGAACTTGTCCAAGATATTAATAAAACGCAGATTTTTAAAAAAGTTATTTTGATCTGGCTTTACAAATGCGACCGTGAGAGTGCCGGTTGTTTAAAAAAAAAATTTTTTTTTGCAAACTTTTTTGTTGGAGCCGCTCACTCAGGAACCTCTACTTGCAGAGATCCGTTTTTAAAACAAATTGATAAAAAAGATTTCAAAAAATCTAAGTTTGTTAATTTTTTGAAAATATTAGTATCCAAACGGCCGTTATAATGGTATTAAAAAATCAATTTTTTTAGAAAAAAGGCTCTAGTTCCTTAACCACGTATCGGATTTTGCTGATTCACGAACTCGTCTGAGATATTAATAGAACACACATGTACAGAAAATATTTTTGATCTACCTCAACAAATGCGACCGTGGGAGTGCCGGTCGTTTTCGTTATATCTCATATCGTTTATATATATATATATATATATATATATATATATATATATATATATATATATATATATATATATATATATATATATATATATATATATATATATATATATATATATATATATATATATATATATATATATGTATATATAAATTTTTTTTTTTTGTCTTTTCGTCTCCGCTTATCATATATAGTCGTTTAGCATAAACATTTTTCCAAAATTCTGAGATGAAGCCCATTGCAATAGGTAGATTTTTATATGAAATCTATCTAAAACGAAGGTCATCTCCCCTTCCACAACTATGATTTTCAAACTTTCATTACAAAAAAATTAACAAATGGTTAACTTCTGATTTGACCGTTTATATAACTTTCAAAAAATCGACAATTATGAATCCATCAACAGGTGACTATTGAGATAATTATATCAATGGATGAATTGTTGCACCAAAACATATGATTATCAAATAAATTATATAAATAAAGAAATTATTGCACCACAAAAAAACAGGTGATTGTTGAAAATTCTTTGTAACTACAAAATATGTTTCACCCAAGTAAAAGGGCTTAAAAATATTGGTGTAAATGCGAAAATAGTCGCACCAAATTAATCAGGTAATTGTTGAAAAATTAATGTAACTACAAAAATTGTTGCATTGCAATAAATGGGTGATTGTTGAACAAAATTGTGCAAATATGTTGTTGTTGACCGTTTGTATTATTCAAAAATGTTCAAAAGCTAGTCGATGTAATACAACTGCAAAATTAATTATCTAATTTGATAATGATCCGTTATGCCACCTCAAAACGATGATGACAACGACATGTTTTACTCTTTCATAGAAATTAACGATGATTAAAGATTACTTGTGAATAAACTTTTATTAACAAGATATTAATTTTTTTTTGTTATCAAACTTTTTTTTTGTTTCTACGCAACAAAAAATACACTTACCTTGTGTTTAATTTATAAATTCCTTAATGAAAAAGCTAAGTATTACAATTTCAAGTCAAATGTGAAAACTTTACCCCCACATTAGAAGTAAACTTTAACTAGCTTTCACTCTGAAGCTTTTGCGAAGCTTTAGCTAAAGTAGCTGAAAATTGAGAAGTTGGTTTGCTAGTTGGGGAAAGTATCAACTATGGCACACGCATTCGCTGTTCATATAACAAAATGTAGAACTGTGGCCTCTCATAGTGATTTTTTGAACCGAGTTTTTTATTTTTGGAATTTCTTACCCTTGTGGGGTTTTCCTAATAATTTAATTCCCCAACTTTTTAAAGTCCATGTGCACTAATTTCTTAGAGAAAAATAATATATTTCCCCAAACCACAGTTGATATGGGATCTTCGGGTATTCAAAGATCTTAATTTAAACTTATTAAAATTAAGAATAACATGTCTAACTAATTACTAAGTTTAAAAAAAAACAAAAAATTCCACTGGTAAATACCTTCAAGTCGTTACAAATATTTAACATGTAACGACCTGAAGATTATAACTACATGAATGTTACTTCAGTCATTATAACGCCATTTTTAACATATAATATATTAGTTTGAAAAATACTCGAACTAAGCCCTTAGTTCTTGTAAATGAATCTAATTAATCTACATAAACAAGTAATAAAATGGTTATCTTGATTGTTATGTCTGATGTTCTAACATATGTCTATTGTTCCATAAATGAAATATCCCAACTTTTAAAATAATAATAGGTTGTTATCGTTAACTCTGAAATGGCTGTATTATAAATTCAGAAATTCTTTTCGGAAGAGTTTCCCCATTAAAAACCAATTAAACAATAAATTAAAGTTTTTGAACTATTTGTTTTATGATTTGATTTACGGCGATTTAGTTTTTTTTTTTTGTGTTTCTTCCTTCGTTCACTTCCAACCATAAATTTTGCGGTTTGAAAATTTTTTTTATAAAACATAGAAGAAAGGCAGATGGTTTTATTATTTATTTATTCTTTAAATTGAATTGTCTTATTTAATTTAAGAATTGAGTTATTACTTGTTCAAATTCCACTTTTTTTATGTCCTTACAAAGATTTAATAAGGGAAATTAGTGAATAAGTTAATGGCAAAAATGAAACACAACAAACAACGAAAAAAACGGAACGAAACCAGAGGAAACAAAATTACGTATAAAAAAAGGATTATTTTGGAAAATTCAGGAAGTAATTAGAATAATTTAGTAATAATTTTTATGGGTTGATTGTAGTAAATTTATTTTAACAGCTTTTTTACTTTGTTTTTTCTGGTTTCGTGTAAGGTTATTTAATTATTAATTGTAAGTAATATAACAATTATTTGGATGGCTTACGATTTTTAATTAAATGTAATTTTATTTTAATTAATTATGAAAATTTTGTTTTTAATAGGGAATTTTAAGTACTTTGGTGAAATAACAGTAAAAACAAATTAAAATATAGAAATGGAAGAAGTCTACGCAAAATAGGAGCTTATTATTTGCTTGTTAAGTTAATATTGTATCGTGGTTGTGAAAGGATTATAAATTAATGCTGAAAAGGTTGAATAAAAGAAAATAAGTTGTCGAAAACTGATTAAAGATATTAAATTCAGAAGTTTTCAAAACATTTACAACTAGAGGATATAATTACCAAAAAGCTTTACTAGAAACATACACACACCAATAATATATAACATCTACCAAGGTTATTTCGTAAAAATATAATTACTTTGGTCTGATAGCCCTAAGTATTACATTTTCGAGCCAAAAGTGAAATTTTTACCCCCACGTTTTTTGGCATTTCTCCACGTCTTAGGACCTAATAATTCTAAAAAACCAAAAAAGTCTTCAGAACCAATAAAATCTAGAAAACCGCTGGAGGGATTTCAAAATTTTTTTAAGAGAAAGAGCTGAAAGGACGAGATGTTCGATAACTGTACCGGAAGAGTGTCAAAAAATCGTCAATTGTGTCAAACCAAGGAAATTTGCATAATTTTTGCTTAAAAAAAGTCCAGGAAAATGGAATTTGGAGAAATCTTGATGGTCGGGATTGGTATGAGGGACCAAAAACTAGCTTAGTGCATAATAAGTTTGTCAAAAAATATTGTCAAGTGTGTCAAAAGAATGATTTTCATTTTTTTTACTCAAATTTTTGGAAAAAAATGAAATTAATTATTTGTTTGACATGGAATTTTAGCGAACATGAAATTGAACATGGAAATTTTGGAATATCAGAATACCAAAATATATGAATATTAGAATATCAGATTTTCGGAATATCAGAATATCAAATTGACAAATTTTTCTCACTTCAAAAAAGAATATCCGATCAATCAATTTCTTTCTTTTCTAATCCCTAGCAAAAGCAAACTTAGTGATTGTTTTGATTTGTACTTCATCAATAAACGCCAGAGTCAGATCGCTCACCATTTTATGCAGCGGATATAAACTTATTTTTCTCTATTTGAGTATCTGTTCCATTTATAACAATTGGTTTATTTCAGTGGATAAGGAGCACGAGATGAATTGGTTGGAGATTTGCGAAAAGAAGTTGTTAGATTTTTCTTTGGTTTGGTTATCGATGAAGAGAAATCTTGGATGGATCTGAAACATTTAAACATGTCTAACGTTTAATAAAAAATTTTGCATGCAGACATAATTCGCTTTGGTAAATAAAATTAAATTAACGTGTATTATGTTTTCTAAAATTTGTTAAATGAGGAACACGAGCCTGATTAATATGTGCTATGTGAAGTTAACGTGTAGAATTTGTTACAGTTTTAGATATTTTTCCCTCCTATAAAATCAAGTTTCGATGGGTTCGCGACATCTGGTCATTTGTGAAAGAAGTTAACATTTATCGATTGCAATTGTTTTAAATTTTTAGCAATTAATCGAACTAAAACTTAGCCATCTGAAATAAAAATTATGATTACTTTTTGAAATGTATCAGGACGCGGGATGATCAGCCATAAAATGTGGGACCATTTGCGTACTAATAAAACAAAGAAAAACGTCCAACTAGGATGAAACCACAGGCGGGCAAGCTGCAGAGAAAGAGAAAATAGTAAGTTGGTTAGAAGGATGCAGTACACCAGATAACAAGTCTATGGTGCAATGTGATAACTGTGATGATTGGTTTCATTACATATGCGCTGTCAGGGACAAATCTATTGCAAACAAAGATTGTTATTGTAAAACTTGTCTCAAAACTCTGAATAAATTAGTTAACGACAAAAAATCAACAACCTGAAGCAGTCTTGTGCGAAAGAGAAGCACCAGGCAAAGGAGAGGGTGCAAAATAGTATCTAGCCAAACTGAAGAAAAATGACTAAGAATTTTTAGATAAAGAATCACTGTTGAACCCGTCATGAAAACAGGATATGAAATTGATGGAATCAAAGATACCTGAAATTAAAGAGAACCAGCCGAAGCAGAAGAAATTATAACAAAAAACCGAAAGTATTAATATTCACAATGCAAATGCAACCTCCAACTCTGAAGATAAAGTAGAAGATACTTTTAGAATAACTTTTGTTGTTTGTAAAAACAAGCATCATGTAGAAGAGTATCCTAAGTTTTTAAAGTTAATGTTAGGTATAAAAATGAACACATTCAAGGAACTACGTATTTGTCGTATATTTGGAGTTGATGGTTTCAAACGTTTTCAAAACGCTCAGTTATAAAAGTATAAGACACTGGCAGAGTTGAAAGCCTCAAACCACGAAATAAGAACACTGGATCAGAACAGCCACCATGCGTTAGGAAAACAGCCGCCATGCGTGACGATAGTAAAAAGAACACAGAAATACTACGGTCGGTATCCAACAGTCAACGACAGGCGTGACAATTTTGACACGCCAGAAGACGCAATCTGAACAGCGATGGATGTTTAAATGCTCCATTCAATGGCAGGATTTTTAAATAGAAATTGGTTTGCATTGATCAGAATGTACTCGAAATGTTGAATGAAGGAGGTGAATACCAATCGAGAATAACAATCAAGATAATACCAATCAAGAATAACTAGGTCATGAGTAGTTTGGAATAGTCAGTGGACAAAGTTTTAGGAATAATGGGGTGCACCGAATAAGACGTGTTGATATTCGGTGTGAATCGCTCCCGTGTAACTAAGGGTTTTCTCAACAGTACAAAGATATCGATGAAATGTCAAACTCTAAGTATCGTGATGAGCGTGATCTAAGTATCTTTCGATCCCATAGGGTTACTTCTTTTATAATGCACGGAAAAAATTATTCTATAAGAAATCTGGCGACAAGTTATCGAATGGTATGAAGATATCCGTGAAGAGAGAATGAGCGGCTTAGAATAGGAAATAAGACTGTCTTCTATTTGCATATCTGCATCAATGCCAGTGAAGAAGCATACTCAATAGTGGCAAATGTTCGTAGATACAATCGTGATCAACTCGAGAACGTTGAATGCTTCTAATTATCTGCAAAGACAAAAGTAGCGCCTAAAAAATCTTGTAGCCGTACTTGTCGTACGATGCTGATGAGTACCATAATTAAAGCTCACACAATGAAATTTGAGAGTCAAGTCATATGGTTAGACTCTAGCACAGTATTAAATTTGCTAATACGTGATGCTTGCCTTTATAAAACTTTTGTTGCATTAAGAATAATTGAATGTTCTTCTAAGCTCAATTTTGCCGATAAAGTTACCAAGAGCTTCAATAAATCAGGGGGAATAGCCAGACGGACCAGAATTTTTATGGCAAAGCAGATCGATGTGACCCATCGACTTCAAATCATCAAACAATAAACTAAGACCTCATCTAATTATTAACAGACACAAAAGATACAAAAAAATTTCCGCACAGTCGATCGGGCTTATATAAACTCATGGAACAAGTAAGATCGCTAAGAGAGAACAACCAAAAATTTCAAATTGATTGAGTTTCCAAAATTCTGAGGTTCTTTGTCGTTTATTGAGATTAAGCATGTTGAAACACCTATCTTCAAACATGTCTGATGAAACGAAGCTAAATCCAGGACCTTCCAGACTCAAAGAACGCTTATATTACTGAAGGATCACGATATAACCACCAAACAGGCGCAGCTCATGAAACTGTAAAAAATGAAGTTTTGAAGTGATTTGTTATACCTCAGCTACGTGTCTTACAAAGAACCGTCCATAGTAGCTATTAGCATTAAGAGGTTAAGATCTCAAAACCATGGCAACCGGAAATGGCTGATCTACACTCCGATCAGGGAGCTGTGAACGTGAGATCATTTACTAATATCAGTATGGACTATGGGCTAGTAGAAGTGACTTTCAGAAGGCATATTGCGAAGATAAGGGGTGTCATATGACACACAAAAACGAATATACAGCGACAACGCTACAACATTTTGAGGCAGTTCTTCACACTTTGGTGGTGAAAAAAATGAAGAAATGTTGACAACTTATTTGGCTGAAGTCGTGGTTGTCGTGAACTCCCGACCACTTGCATATATGGATAGATGGATGGAGAAGCTGTAAAATCCACTAATTTTCTAATGGGTGATTCTTTCAGAGCGAAAACTCTGTGTACTGTTGAAGAATCAGGCTTGCTAACAACTAAGAGTTAAAAATATCACAGATGTTTGCAGACAGATTCTGGAGACATATCCTATTTGAATATTTACCCAGTCTAGCAAAGAGAACTAAATGGTGGATACTGTTAACCAATGGAGCCACTAAAGAAATGTGGCCTGGTGTTTATCATCCATGAACGCAATAAGCTTGGGAGCTGGCAGATAGGGAAAGTAACAGATGTTGTGCCTGGGAAAGATGGGAAGACCAGGAAAAAAAATGTCATAATAGAGGTAGTAAATATATTTTTATTTTATTTTGCATATTTAAAGATTAAACATTAATTTGTCAAAAAAATTGCTTTAAATAACAACTTTGATTGTTTTATGTCGAATAAGTGCTAAAAAGTAAAGATTAGATTAAAAATTGGTCTTCAAGTGAAACTCGATCACAAAATTAAGTGATTGACGAAATACAGGTCATACAGGTTTCTTTATTAAATAAAAAAAATACAGGTCAAGGGACACTCGTTGGCAGCCTAAGTTGCTAGTCCTATATGGAACAAATGCTAGTTCTATATGGAACATATACGGCACAAAAAAAAGTGTTAAAAGTAAATAAATAAAATAAAAAAGTACGAGTTTTATTTGGTGTTCCGGTGGGATTTTTGATATGGACACCGATCATATGCTTGTCATCTTTAAGAACAGGTGCAAGTTGTCATCTACATTTAATAGACAAGCAAAAAAGTACGCTGGAATGTCGAAGCATTTAAACACCCGGAAATTAATAGAAATCAGGAAATAGTAACGCAAAGCATAAAAAAGCATGACATTCCATCTGAGATGCCATTAAACATACAAGAAGCATGATAAATGCTTCAATCAACTGTTATATCCGCAACACAAACAAAAATCGGCAAACGACCACCGAAATCATGTAACGAATGGTTTGATGACGAGTGCCGCAAAAGCGTTGAGCACCAACAAAAACTGCGAAAAAAGTGGTTAAAAAGGAAAACCTGAAGCTCCCAAGCTGATTATCTATGCACTAGAAAGGCCTCAGCAAAACTCTATACGTAAAAAAACGAGAACACCTAAAGAGCTGTATCGAAAACATCACCCAACATGCGGCTAATGAAAATTCGAAAGAGAGTTTTGCAATGCAAGGAATCTGACAAAAGATTTCCACCCAAGATCCACAGCCATCAAAAATGGAAATAACGAGTTTACAACAAATGAACGTGATGTGATGGCAGTATGGTGATCCCACATTCAAGACCTACTGAAAAAAATGAATGAAGTTGATTTAATTCGAGCAATGAGAAGTGAGAAGATTTTTGTTTCTTACCCAACAATAGAAGAAGTGGAAGCTTCCATCAAAAAATTAAAAGATGGTAAATCACCTGGTATCGATGGAATCCCGGCAGAACTATTTAAAAATGGTAGGTCAGCTCTGGTCTCACGTATATACGATCTGATTCTTGCAATCTGGGACCAAGAAGAACTACCTACTGCATGGAAAACAGCTCTCATTGTTCTGCTACATAAAAAGGTGACCACCTAAAGTGTGCGAATTATCATGGCATTGCACTGCTGAACACTGCATATAAAATACTAGCTAATGTCGTACCTGCTCGACTCATCCCGTTCGCCGAATCTATCATCAGTGACTATAAGTGTGGTTTCCGTCCTAACCGCCTAACCCAGCCAGAGTTCAATGTTTTACCTTAACGATGATTCTGGACAAATGTTAGGAGTACAACATCAGCATTCACCAGGTCTACGTTGATTTCAGGCAAGCGTATGACAGCATCATCCACGAAAACCTATGGTCCGCACTCATATGCCTTGGAATCCCAGCGAAACTGTGCAAACGCACAACCTCGGGATCAAACTGTAGAAAAGTAATCGAAGGGACAGTTTGACTCTTTTGATATAACATCAGGTGTTCGACAAGGTGATGCACTCGTGCCCGTACTATTTGATTTGGCGCTTGAGTACGCGATAGTAAAAAGCCAAATTGAGACACAAAACTGCATATTTAACAAATCTAGTCAAATTCTGGCTATGTAAAATTATATTGTGCTTCTCAGACGTAGACCAAGCGATATTAAGGATAGTCTCTCTCAGCTTGAAAGAAATGCTAAATGACTTGGATTAAACTTTTAAGAACATCCAGGAACATACCTCCCGGCAATTTGAGTACTGGGGACTATGAAGCAGAACACGTAGAAAACTTCAAAACCTCGGGTCTGTAATAACATCGTCAAATGACATGCAGGCAGATTTCAAAGCCCTTATTTCTGCCGCTTACAAAGTTTTCTACTTTAAACTTTTGCGATCAAAACATCTTTCACAGTCGTGCAAACTCACACTCGGATTACTGCTTTAATCCGACCGGCGCTTACCTTTGGAAGTGAAAGCTGGACATTGACTTCCTTCGATTGTAGAATTTTGGCAACATTCGAGAGGAAGGTCATACGAACATGGTCTATGTAAAGTTGCTGAAAATCAGTATAGAATCCGAATGTTTTATGAAATCAGACAGCTTCTTGAAGGCTGCGATGTAATCGGATTCATTTAATCCAACCGGATTATATGGTTTGGTCATGTAGGAGAGGTGTGTGATTTTTGGACTTTTTGGGATCGTATTTTTTTTTAAATAAAGGCTTATTTTTTTATTGTGAAGTCTTTCAGTGAATAAATTGGAAGATGGAAGATGTCCAGGTTATATATATTAGTGGTGTAAATACATTTCTTATTAAAGCATTTTTTAGGAATGAATTAACCGGTGCTTTCAAATATAGTAAGGTGATAAGGTGGTGGCATGGTTGTTGTAACAAGAGGAGCAGTGCCTTACCGAATCTTTGGGCTACTACAAAAGCACTACCATAAAACAAAAGCTCATCAATTTTGTTTTTCTGTTAACAGCAAAACTTTAACAATAACTTATACATTGTCGTTTCTCTAAGATATATTAATGCAAAAATCCGTTTAAACATTTTGTATAATTTTCACCTACAATTGTCTATACCTCGTTTTATTATTATTTTCTGAAGAATTATGTTTGTAATAAATAAAATTTTATTCCCTGTATAAAATCTTAACAGAATTTATAATTTTGTTTTTATCTTTAAAGTTACAATATTTAGAAATGAGATAATAAAAACATGATTAAGTTTTTTATTTTATTTTTGTTTATAACATACAAAATATTTTAATGTTATCGTTTGCCTTAAGTTCTTTCTTTTTTTCAAAGAAATTCTTATTGTAAAAATTATTTTGCACTTTATAAGGTATTGCATCGTCTTCAAAGTGATTAAGATAATGATCATTTCTTTTTTAACATCTCCTCAACCAAAAACATTAACAACAATATTCAACATCATTTTTCGGAAACATTTTCATTGTAGATTGTACAAGTACGAATTTCATACTTTTAACGTTTTAAATTAATCATTAAATCAAAAAGACTTATTAAGTTATATGTTCCTATAACTATATCTTCGGAATCGTTAACCAAAAATCTAAAACCTCCCAAAAATATCGCTATCGAATTGAACAGACAAAATTTTATTTTTTTCGTTTTCTTTTCCTTTTTCCCCATTCCGATACGGTTGGATTTGAAAATGCACTTTGCAAAAATATCGCCTTTGGATAACATTATATACAAGCGAACATAAAATGTACAAAACAACAACAAATAGCAAATCTTAAATCAAATTGATAATAAAATTCTTTAATTTATGGGAAATTTATTAAGTGTTTTTTTTTCTCTGTTTGGTGTGCAAAGGAACAGATAACATAAATGTGTTGAGCTGGATTTTTATCGTCCGACAATACTAAAATACGAAAAAAAAAATTATTTTATGGATTAGTTGAGATTTAATTTTGTGTTCTGATAAAAGTAATATCATGTGATGAATCGTAATGGCGTTAATGTTTTATGATCGATGTATTTCAACACATCAGTTTTGTTAAATTTAACTTTATGATCTGACTTGCTTTCGAATATACGCATATGCTTGAACAACATGACTACAATTATAAAGTTGATGTTTTTAAGTATTTTTGTACATTTCTCAATCAGTTCAGATAGTTGTGGCTTGAATTTTTGTCCTACAAGGGAATAATAAATTTTGCACTGGAGGTCATGGAACAAATTAAATATTGACTTGCTGTTTGCCACTGATTCGAAAGAGGTTAACACTTTTATTTTATTTCTTCTTTTCAATATTATTAAATAAAGCTTTTTATTCAGGTAGATTAAAATATTCCACTTTGTTCAATTCGTATATAGTCTCTTTGGCAATCGATTCTATAAGTAAAATACTAATTTTGTTTTTGTAAACAACAGCATTGTCAGTACTGTGTTACTGTCAGTAAGTTTCAAAATTTAAAGTGTGGTGTTTTCTCGATATGTGGTGAGTGGGCATATTACTGTGGTAAACATCCACCTTACTATATCTGGATGGCAGCATCAGCTTTGCTTGTTAGGTTTTTGTATACCATAAGTCCTTGGGACCCTCAAGTGCATTTTCTAGGTATATTACTTCCTATTCGGACATGAAGTTTTGGTTCCTCATATATTTAGCACTTTTATGCAATATATTTTGTCAACGTTAAACTTCTTATAAGATTTATTCAAAAGCTCTTTTACTGTTAAAGAAGACTCTGAAAACCATTTAGTCTTGGTTATTCCCCATGCTGTTGGAAATGAATATATTCAGTAGTACTAGACTACTTTTTTAAAATATCTATTAGCAACGAATACAAACATTTGTGCCTTATTGGGGGCTATATCGGGAGAATAAGATGCACTTCTAGTCATTTTACTTGCTATAAGGCTTCTTTTGCCCACTTGCCAGCAAATAGACTAGGCAAGGTTAAAATGATTGTCCTATGGATGAGGTATAAAATCAAGCGGTCTGTTATTATCATACAAGGTCACTGGCTTTCATCTTAATGCGATCTTTTAGTTCAAATAATGTGCGTGCAACCAAAAACTAAGAGTTCCCCGACCCAGACAACGGTAGGAACATAGTAGGTGGGTTACCGTTTCGCTTTCTTCATCATCATTACAACGGCAGCAGTTATCATGCGACCAACAAAAATTTGTTCAGAAAAACTTTTCGTACTATCAAACAATATGAAATTCTTTTCATAAATAATATCTGTCTATTTATGACGTTCCACTTTAACGCATATTTTTTATTTTAAAACATTTAAAACATTATTTTAAAATAAATAAATTGAATAAATAAACACAAAATCAAATAACTAAACTTTTTTTTACAAAAATAAATAAACAAATAAATAGATAGTTACATAATAATTAGAAATAACTTTTTTTTTTATTAAATAAATTGAAATTGAAAATAATCAATTTTATTTAGAATTAGGTATTTTGTTTGTACGCGATTTATTTTCATTGTTGGTTTGTTTTTGGGGAAACATTATTATAGTGTGTTTGTTTGGAGCCTTAAGGTTTGCTTGTTTTAATTAACAGATACAAAAAATGGTTCCGTGTTTCTCTCTTCTTATTATCTTTTCATTTTTAATTGAACCTTAGATATCAAAAGAAAACGTCTGTTCTACGAGTTCATCGACAAGGGATCGGGTGGACTGGGACAATTTGAAGACCATTGTTTCCCGATATCTTCGTGGAGCTGCCGTTAAATATGCTCTTAATCTACTTGTGAGTTTTAGGTGTTGACCTACCCGGTACTCAGAGAAGGTTTATTACGAACGCTTGGTACCCTTACAAATGATTAAGCTGTATTTAGACTACCTCATTTGGCTTCTGCTTCCTGCCAAATGAGGGTATCTACGATTACATTGTAGTGGTCAGCACGCTTGACAGACAACTGCCTCAACTCAACTTTTGAAAAGGAGATGATTGAGGTTGTAAGGGAAGGCAGAACGCATTAGTGCATTAGAGAAATGCAACATTAGTTGAGAAGCTATAGTTATCCCTGACAACATCATAAAGAAGTTCTGGTCAACTAAGGATTAATGATAAAGACCCAACCCGATCCATCTCAACACTTCGCATCGTAACACAAGTGAAAAGTGTATTATCAAACGAGTTTATTGGTCTTTAGATTTTGTTTTATACCAAAATGCCCCGATCTCAGATGAGGTGGATGTTGAATAGGTCATTCATCTTCTTAAGAGATGCTTGACAGTCGGAGGCTTGAACTGGTAGAACCTTGATTGCAACCTAATTATCTGTAAAAATAGTCTTAAGATTTTTCCCATTTATTTTTAGAGAATTAAATACTAGTGTTCTGAATACTGAATTTTTCGTTGTACCTGATGTTTTAAAAAACCCACACCAAAAAATCAATATAGATATAATTGCAACATGCAGTATTTTTGTAGCCTTACTTATTAAAAAGGCGAATTAGAAACTGGTTGCTGCAGATCGCATGATTTAATTTTTATAATTTTTTGAACATTTTCTCCTAGACTAACCTAAAATCATCTAGACATTTGTAAATTTTGGCGTAATTCTTTGGATATGGAAACAAGCCAAATGGTATTCTTTTGGCTGATCTATGATATTCTTTAGGTATAACAACCTGTGTTCCACGAATGTTGCAATTGGCATATGATTTTTTGAACCAAATATTCTCAATAGTATTTAAAATGGGAGAAAAGGGTCCTACCTAGCCGCAAAGGAGATGCCATTGTACCATTAATGATTCATTCAAGTTATGAATGACAAAGTGAGTTGTTTTAAACAATGACATTATCTGCCAGTTGGTTTCCTCTTTTTTGCCACTTTTGCATTAGCATAACAATCAACCCATTTGCTAACTGAGTTGTAAATGAACCTTGTTTTGCGTTCAATAAATATTATACCTGTCGTGGAAATTGCTTCAATTAAGTGTATAGAGCAATTCCATCCCAAAGCGATCACCTGTTGTCCATCAAAATTTTATTTTGCCTTAAACTATTTTCATTCGATAGAGGATCGAAAATGGTTGAGTTAAAATTTTTTTTTGATCCAAGAAACGCTTGGTTATCCTGTGCGGGTATGGTCTAAAATCGCGAACTGTGCTTACACGCGTATCTTGAAAATGCCACAATTTCCGGACGGCTTAACCGATTTTGACAACAGTAGGCGCGTTTGAAAGCAGAAACATAGTAGTTTTAGGGAAATTTTTATCTGGGCATGTTTTCATAGAACATCTGTGAGAAAATTTGAAAATGGTCAGAAAAATTGTCATTTTACATAGCCTGAACTGAAATTTTACCCGTTAAAAAAAGAAAAAAAAAACTTTCATATATTAACTTTTTAGTTTTCAAGTATAAAAAGAGGGATATTTTTCGTTCTCGAGTAACGATTTTTTAAAATTTTGTCCTACAAAAATAGGGTTCTTTATATGAAGCTTTAATCCAAATTTCACGCTCTTAAACCTTAATAAACTAAAAGCCAAAGACAAACATCTTGAAAAAGATAAAACGAAATATCAAAATGCATTTTTATTCGCCTACATACTAAAGTGTTACTTTATTACTGTGATTTGCGGCCTTAAAGTGTCACTTTTTAACTATTTATTTTGTTGTCATATTACTACGTCCAAAAAAATAAAAAGCATTTGTATTTGTTAAAATTCTATGAAAAATAAAATTTTTTATCAAAGCAACCCTTAAATTCAAAATTTCATTATCCAATTAAAATTATTGTTATCATTTGTTGTCATGGTTATTCAATAACGTTTCGGAGACAATACTCTATCCACAAATGACAATTAAATAGTCTACGAGATTTAAACGCAAATAAGTGTTATAAGCCGTATATTAGTAGAAATATTATTAGTAGCCGTATATATCAGATATATACGGCTACTAATACGAGTAGCCGTATATTAGTAGCCGTATATATCAGAAACGAAAGGGAATAAACGTTGGTAGTCTCTCTTGTTAGAGATTAACATAGAATACATTTGTTCCTTTTCTATATTAACGTATGCGTCACCCACTTTTATTTTATGTAACAAATGGGAACGGAAGACTGTTTGTCAATCGAAAATTAGCATTTTAAATTAGTCAAAAATTTAATATTTGCATCTATGCTAAGATGTGTTAAATACCATTTAAATATTTTTTCTTCTAACAATTTCAAAGGAAATATAATTATAAAAGACATAACGCTGGTGTTAATGCAAAATTTATTTTCTGCTTTTTAGTTCGTTTTTCAAAAAGTGTGTTTTTTAAATTTTTTTTATTTATTTTTTTTTATTTATTTATTTATTTTTATTGTTAAGTAAAGAAACCTTACAATTTAAATAGCCATATGAACAAAAATGCTATTGCATGGCATACTAATAACAAATTACAATCACACAAAATTAAGAAAATTAAGAAAATTTTCTTTTTTTCCGATGGTGCTGCTTCTCAGTACAAAAATAAAAAACTTTTTCAATTTATGCGAAATGAAGCAAATGGAGAAAATTGATTTTGAGTGGCATTTTTTTGCTACCTACCACGGAAAGGGTCCATGCGATGCAATTGGAGGGACTCTGAAACGTATGGCTACTAGAGCTAGTTTACAACGTGTGTATGCGGACCATATATTAACAGCAACAGACTTGTTCGAATGGATACAAAAGAAAGAGTCTAACATTAACACCATATTTTGCTCTCAAGATGAACACGATATGATGGAGAGAAAATTACAAAACAAATATGATAATGTGAAAACGATTGTAGGAACACAATCCTTTCACTCATTTGTGGCGTTTAATGAATATAAAATTACTGTCAAAAGATTTAAGATATAAAAAAAATAAAACAAATAAGATATAAAAAAAATAAAAAAAAAAATATTATGCAGATAAGTATTCTAGTGTTTAAATTAAGAAGTTGTAACGGTACTAGAAATGGTGTTTTTATTAAAATGATCACGTGGTACTTCGATTAATATTCGCGGGATTGAAGCTCTAGTATCAGAGTTCATTTTTTTTGTGATCTTAACCGTCTACAAAATTAAATTTATAAGAGTACCTTTTGATTTGTAAAATTAAATCAGAATTGTATATCCAAAAAAAATATTATACCCAGGATTCGAGAGAGAAAGAGAAGAGAGGGATGATGCACTCCACCGTAAAAAAAAATCTATCTCATTTTATTTGTCGGTTATCGTTGTCAATTTATTTTTGATTATCATGTTATTAAAAAAAAATGTTAATTTTTTATTAAAAATAAAATTATCATTCAAAATGAAAAACTAGTGGCAATTATTATATTTGAAATATTTTGAAACTAACTAGCGTTCTATTTTCTATTTAAAATATTAAGTATAAGTTTTTGTTATATTCCTTCTATTAATTTTACTCTACTTTCTTACTCTACTTAAGCGCAAATCAATAAAAATATAGACTTTTATAACAAAAAAGATTTTATAATAATAATTATCTAAAGCAACTCACTCTTACAATGTTGAAACATAGAATCTTGATTGTTGAATAGTAATATCCTATTTTGAAATAATTCAACTCGTCACTCAGGCAAATAATAGTCAGCAATTTCCAAATCAAATATGAAGAATGTATTCCTTTTTTTCTTGAGGTTCTCAAATCTCCCTTTTTTAATATCATGGTCATCATATCATAGCCAAAAACAAATTTTCACAGCAATGTTGACATAAGGCCGTAAATGCAACACTAATATTATTGCTTAAGTGTAGTTAAATTTTAATTAGGTATCAACACTATGTTAACAGTATATCGGCTTTTAACAAAAAAAGTTTGTTTTGCATAATAGCAAATTTTAGTTATATTGGCATAATTTTTGAAATTCACTTATTTCCTTAACAATGTGTATCGGAATTTAAACTATTTAATAACACATTTAATATTTGTCTGATAATTTAATTAGAAATTGTCAATCACCATAAATTCCACATATTCATTTAAATTCTATTATTTACTAAAAGTCTCATTTAATTTATTTTTACTTTGCATTATCTAAGATTTTTCACTTAACAAACTATAATTTTAGTAGGCCTTGGTGCACATAATACGACTTTAACATCATGGACAATTAATACACTGTTTTTAACAAACTAACATATTAGTTCCATAGAGAATTGGATCATCTCATGCCACATATGAAATAAATTATACACACAAATTACTAAATAAAAAATATTTTTGTCTTATTTTATTTATCGTCTTACATTTTTCACTACACGAAACAGTATATTATGTTTAAATAAACTAATTATATAAATTAAACTCTTGGTATGAGTTTTCTGTCTCAAAGACTTCAAAGTAACAAGCTACTTGCAATACAAAACAATTTAATTTATACCCTGGCGGACCGGAAGTCTTCTGATTAAATCGAAAGTTCCAGAAACAACCGGATTCTCGATAATATCACTCTCGATTTAATCAGAAAGCCTACGGTTTACAATGAATATGGCAATAATATTAATTATACACAGATGCATTCAAATCTCAAATAATAAAATTTTCAATTTAACTTCCCCTCTTTTTCTTCAAAAAAAACTGGAATACCTTCAATATTTACGTTTGACCTATATATCATCTTCTCGTTTATTTATAATAACCTACCTCAATTTTTCAAATCCATTTCATTCATTAACGCATTTTAAATGTATATAATTTTGTTTTTGTTTTGTATATGCTAGGATGATGTCATATTGTTAAGATTACTTTAGAACAATAACAATAACAACAACTGAGATTTGTTTTACATTAGATTTAATTATTAAAGGACTTTGAAGTTAAATACCGTCAACTCTAATATATATTTTATGCTTTGGGTTAAGTTAGGAATATTGTTTGCAAGTCATTACCATATCAAATGGTGTAAAGGTGTTGTGCAATAATAAGAAAAGGTGCTATCGGAAGATGGACGAAGGTTTATCTTTCCTTAAGTTTAGGTATTTGAATATAACTAACAATGAATCGGTAAGCTGCATTAAGTCAAGTGCAACAAAGTTTAATTAATTAATTAATTAATTTATTATATTTTTTTAACTAAAACAAAGTATTTTAACAGTTTGTTTTTATCTTTTTCAAGATGTTTGTCTTTGGCTTTTAGTTTATTAAGGTTTAAGAGCGTGAAATTTGGATTAAAGCTTCATATAAAGAATCCTATTTTTGTAGGACAAAATTTTAAAAAATCGTTACTCGAGAACGAAAAATATCCCTCTTTTTATACTTGAAAACTAAAAAGCTAATATATGAAAGTTTTTTTTTTCTTTTTTTAACGGGCAAAGTTTCAGTTCAGGCTATGTTAAATGACCATTTTTCTGATCATTTTCCAATTTTCTCATAGATGTTCTATGAAAACATGCCCGATAAAAATTTTCCCTAAAACTACTGTGTTTCTGCTTTCAAACGCGTCTACTGTTGTTAAAATCGGTTAAGCCGTTCAGAAATTGTGGCATTTTGAAAATACGCGTGTAAGTACAAATCGCTATTTTAGGTTATACCAGCACAGGATAACCAAGCGTTTATCGAAACAAAAAAAAATTTTTTACCAAACCATTTTCGATACTCTACCGAATGAAAATAGTTTTAGGGAAAAAAAAATTTTGATGGACAGATTTTAGCTAAAAGTGATCGCTTTGGGATGGAATTGCTCTATATTAAGCCTTTCTGATGCTAAAAGGTGTTGAACTGCTCTTTGCCCAGCTTTTGTACGACATCTCTCATAACTAGTTTTCCCTATTGAATTTACTAGTTCAATCGTTCGAAATATCATTTCGACAATCGTTTCAGTTTATTTGCTTTTAAATTCATATAGTTTTAATTTCAACGTGTACTTGTTTTTATGAGAAAAATCTGCCTTCGAAGTAATTACCAAAAGTTTTAAGCAAACAGCAATTAATTAATTTTCCTCATACATTTTTCTCTCATTTGTTTCAATGTAATGAAGTCTTCTTCTACCCATGAAACCATTAATCAGTTTGAGCCTCACTCAAATTTTTTGGCAATACTCCTTCTTTTGTAACATTTTATCACGCCTAGATTTGATGCAATGATATGTGGGGTTGTAGTTAATTTTTAACGCTTCAGTCAAAGCTATCCAATCATCCCTTTTATTGGTATGATTTACTAGCCATCCACGATCTTTCTCATTATTTTTCTTGCATTTTTTTCTTTCCATCGCATCTGTTGCAACCGTAACAACTCTACAAATAGGAAGTTACTATCTATAAAATTAATTAAACGTTGAGCGCACTTTGTGTGGAATAAATGAAAATATGGCAGCAGTAATAAACCATGGTTGCATTTTTTTTATTGCATAGGAAATAGGGCAATGGTATTTGAGCTCCATTCTTATATTGAAATTTAACTTTTTGTATTTAATTTTTATATTACTTCGGTCTGGAAGATCTAAGTATTACATTCATGAGCTCAAAGTGAAATTCTTACCCCTACTTTTTTTGACATTTCTCGACGGTGTGGTGAACTAGAAGCATTTGTCGACGTTCCGCAACGAGATAATGCCATTCCTTTTTATTTAAAGGTAAAATTGTTAAATAATTTATAATACATTAGGAACGATATAATATTATGTTTATCTTACTTCTTAAAAGTGTTTGATGACCTTTCATTTCTTGGGATATGGATCGTACCAAAAATCCATTGCATCGAATTCCATGAGCGCAATGAGTCAATCGTCAGCTTCAAGATTTATATCAAAAGTGTGTGAATTGTTAGTGGAGAAACTTGTTCCCAAGTGGGTTATATTTCCAACCATCAATGAAGGTTTCACCAAATTAAAAGAAAGGCAAAACTCCAAAGCCGTTTAAAATAGATAAAACCATACCTAATAATCATTTTTATTTTCTAAATTTTTCTTAAAATATGGGTGCAGAGGAGTTATCGGTCCAATTGATGGGACTCATGTTTCTATTATCGGACCCCCCGCTAATGATAATGATCATCCTTCAGCAGTTTACATTAATAGAAAAAACTATCACTCTATTAATGTAATGTTGATGAGTATAATTGTGCAAAAACAGTTATTGCTTCGCAGCAAATCATTTGGTTTATTTCTTAAATATGTGACGCAGATTGTAATATCATTGCCTGTGATGCTCAGTCTCCAGGCTCGGTTCATGATTCTGCCATTTTTCAAGTATCTGATATAAGGAGTTTCTTGAAGCCAAATTATGAGGAGAATCATGGTCATGGTACACATTTAATAGGCGATAGTGGATATGGATTGGAGCCATGGCCTTTTACTCCTTTTTGAAATCCAGTTTTAAATTCACCAGAGTATTTATTTAACGTTCAACACAAAACAACCAGAAACGTCATAGAATGGACAAATGGTATCCTTAAGGCGAGATTTAGAACATTATTAAAACATCGTGGGCTTCATTATCATCCTGCTAAAGCTGGATTGATCATCTATTCGTGCATTATTTTACATAATATTCTAGTGCATAATAGAATCACAGACATGCTAGACGATGATGATGGTGATAGTAATAATGAAGGTGAAAAAATATATTTTATTATTTATAATATTTAATGTATCGTAAATCAATACGGAATACAAACCAGAAATATCATCTTTCGCCAAGTAGTAGCGTTCAAATCAATCGAATTTATTTTATTGTATTTTAGATGAGTATGAAATAAATAATGAAGAAATGGAACAACCTCCACACAGTTTATTGCAATTAGGAACTCGAGCTAGAGGGGATTATGTCAACAACAATTTTGTTTGATTTAGGCACGGCTAATGTTAAATAAAAACAAAATAAACAGTTTTTAAAGTTTGATAATTTTTTTGTATTAATAAAAATTGTAATATTATTTGTAATTTTAATTTTATGAAGATTCGGAGGAAGTCAAATCAAAAATAAAATCCGGATGCTCATATCTGTATTTGGCAATCTCAAATTTCTTTTTTATATTTTTTATTTTTATTAACTTTCTCGCCAGTTTTTGATTTTTACCACATTCAACCCAGGTGCATTTTTTTTGTTTTGCAACACTCTAGGCGTTGTTGTTATGCTAGGCGCTTTAATCGGTTTTATGCGAGGAGTACTGGTGCTTGGAGGATTCTATAAAAATAATTTTAATTAAATTTTTATATAACAACACACTTTAAACAATATAAATACATGTTGCAACCCTCCAGTAACAGTAAGCAAATTTGATCCATCTATACATACTCTGCCCCACATACTCAGTGCACTTTCTTCGATGTCCGAGAGTTTTACTGGGCACGGTCTACCACCTTCTGTTCCCCTTTCGTACACCAATATTTTACGAGCTTTTGACCGCAAATTATTTTTCCAATCTGTGAATCTCTGCAACAAAAATAAATATATGATTTATAAATAAAATATAACATATGGTTTTTAAATGTATAACAGTTAATTAAAAAATAAACTAACCTTTTTCCACTCAACGGCATTTAAAAGCGCACCAGAGCCGCAACTATTTAACTTTGTAGTCAATCCCAAACACTTCTCCTCGGAGTAGTTGTCTTCCATTGTTGGATTAAGGGTTCCTGAACGAAAATTCACATTTTCTTTCATAAATTCAATGTAAATGTTCTGTTGTTCCGAATTGGGTTTACCTTTTCTAATTCTTCGGGACTCCTCCATTTTAAATAATGCTCAGTTTTATAAAAAATTTGTTTGCACGACAAAATTACACTATAGAAATAAAAAATTGAAAATAATTAGCATCTTATGCTAAAACTAAATAGTTAGTTACATTATTAATTTATTCCATCTAATAAATGCAAATAAAGTAATAATAAATACAAAAATCTAAGGTCCACTCACCTAAATAACAATATACCTTTTAACTAAATAACATAACAAGTGTCAAAATGAATTCGCTTCATATTTTTAACAGTGGCGAAACTTAACAGAAACTGAATACCGATTTAGGCATTAATGTTATGTTAAAAATGTTATGTCGAAATTTTATTTAACAGTAACAGTAACATAACATAAACTGAATCGAACACTTAGTCTCAATAATATCAAAAGCCAGGATGAGAAATAATTTAAGATTCAAATACACAGGAGTTCGGGAGACCTCCAGCCATTTTGTTCAATTTTGAAACGAATACAGGTTTTGTATTGTACAGTTAACCCGGATCATATACCAAGGTTTCAACTAGGTAATTCGCATTCATTTTTGTCAAATCAAAGTAAAAAAAAACAAAATTAATTAAAAACTACAGAATTTTCTATACTAGAACTATGTAAGGAGTGCCTTCTGAATTAGATTTGATACCTTGTCAATTACAATCGCCGCTTTCTGAGTTACAATTGCTATTTTCTGAATTGCAATTGACTTATCTGAATTACAATCGCTATTTTCTGAATTGCAAATGATTAATCTGAATTATGATTGATCATTCTGAATAACAATTTGAAAAGGCATAGCCGTAGTCTAGTATAGTAGGTCTGGTCGAAAAAGTTTGCAATTGAAACCGCAAAAACATATTATATTGCGTTGAACTAGAACTGCCTGAAAAAGGCAAAATTTGGCCCTATCCGTTAAATGGTTTAAGTTATAGAAACCGAATTGACCTGATCATTGTGACACAATATTTATAATCATCCCAAACTAAAATTATGTAAAATTTGAGAAAATTGATTAAATTTGGAACAAGAGTCAGATTGGTTGCTACGGTCAGTGGACATATGGCCATACAAAATTGGTTCTGACTTTCGATATTTCCTATATAAAAATGAAAACTTGGGTTCATAATTGGAGAGTAGGAAATATCTGATCTGAAGGACTTTCGCATAGAGGGATCAATTTTTTTAATTGTAAATTTTTTTATTTTTGATCTACGGGTGTGACAACCCCGCGTACTACAGTCCTTGCTATTAACATACAAGCTAACATGATATATCACATACCAATAGCAATATCGCTAGCCAAGGTGATATCTTAGGGGTTCTGGTGGATGAACTCTATTCAGTCGACGGTAGCACCATAAATCTTAGCAATGGAGTATCTCTCGATGCCACGTTATTTTTTACTCGAAAAATCGAGCCTTCATATAATTCTGTGTATGGGCTTTGATCATTGTGATCATTGAGGAAGGACGAGCGTTGCATGATCAAGGAATGTGCCTGAAAATTGTTAATATGGTTCCTGAAAATTGTTAGTATAAATTTACTGTTAACCTTTTATTTTATTTTTATTTTTCCTACCTTATCATGAAATATTGGTCTATGTTATATTTTATAAGTATCTGATAGGATTTATTGTTTATTTATGATTTCTATAAAAAATATAAATAAAACAAACAAAAAAATTTGCGTCCGTTAACACTTTAGAACGCATGGTGTTGTGGGACCTTGAACTTAAAAGATTTTTATGTGTTATTGTAACACATATTGTAATTCCTACTACACAACACGTTTTATTAAACAAAAAAAAGGAACTATCAGATGTCAAAAGTTGCTTAAAAATTGTCGGGCATTTTAACTTCAACCTGTCCGCATTTATGGGTTCAGCAATCACCATCAGTCGACCTGCATAAAAACAGCTGATATGGCTTGGTTTGGCTTGGTTAGTGGCTGCACCTAAATCGTAAAGGAAGAAGACGTGAGTTGGAAGCGATTGTGCCCTCAATCTCTCAGCCTCGATGATAAGTAAAATGGTGTACTCTCTAAAATTTATCACTAAGACCGATGGAAAATAATTTGTAGTGGCCATCTAGCTGAGCCGAAGTCTTTCAGATGTATAGAAAAAATAAGTTTACAAAAAAATAAAGGAATTCACTACAGGTCCCTGTTATGTAGAGGTCCCTGTTTTTATATGATTTGTGTTAGGGCTAGATAGTTTCGGTGATAGCATCAGCAGCCTTAGGTTTTATTGGTTAATATAGCGCAGTTGCAACAAAAAACTTATGTGAGAAAACAATTAAAAACCTCTATAAAAAGGAAAAAAGTGTACCTCACGTAAAGAGGAAGTGGTCCTACGGTACTAATATGGATGTTTATATATTTTAACTTGTGTTGATCGATTCACTGGATGGACAGAAGCTTTTAATAAGTCCGAGATATCTGCTACTACCAGTACATTTGTTAACAATTACGTATTCGATGTTTTTCTGCATATTACTCTTTTGAATTAATGAAACTTTTAAGATAGCTTACACTTTTTGCCGTAGGCTCTTTTAAGCTCTCATCGAACATATACAATGGAATGGTAGTATGTTTTTATCAACAGCTAAAAGTTGCACTTATGGCCAGAGGCAACACCACACAGTGAAGTTCCGAAGTTCCTATTATTCTTTTAGGTATTCGAACAACAGTGAAAGAAGATCTAAAGTGCTCACCAGCAGAGCTCGTCTACAGAAAGAAACTTAAACTGCCCGATGAGTTCTTCATCGAAAATCTTCCTCCTTGTGCGAATATGGGTGTAGTCGAAGTATGGTATTGTTGCACAAAGGCTATCCAAAAATTATTTTGTGTCCATACTTGCTGTGGATAACTTGGTATGCAGGAACGGACTTTTTATAAGGTCCAAAGTGTAATATTTTTATTCAGTTTTAGCCAGAAGAACTTAGAGGAGATTAGTATTTGTGATGCTCGGTTACTGGGGGTGTGAAAGACCATACAAAGCTGTAACAACGGACTATTTTCAATTTTTACTCTAAAAATATTTTTCAAATTCAATAATAATTTTATTAATTTTCTTCAATTATCACGTTTATCTGTACCACTGTTTATTTAAACATTTAAACATTTTTTTTTGTTGATTTAAATAAACTTAATTTCAAGTTTTGCAAAATAGTTTTTTTTATTTGAAAAACAAGAGAAATACTTGATGGAAAATGAAACAGAAGATCGATGATAATATGATATAAAAACGATCAAATTGTTTGGATCGGCAGTTAGTATAAATTTACGATCAGTAAATTCTGTAAATTGAAATAAAATTGAAACTCAGTAATGATTAAATCGTCATACAGCTTACTTTTGAGTTGTTTTAATATTGTTAATTATTTTCAAAATGTTGTTGTAAAACTAACAAGAAAATAAATTTGCTTTTCATTTCAATTATTGTGTTAATATTGTAAAGGTTTTTTATAGTTGTGAATTTAATAAAATGTCAAAACCTCAATTGCATCTATTAAAATATGTAAACGAAATATGTTTTACATTCAAGAAATAAAAGTTATTTATCAAGCAAGTGTTATGTTAACAGTTTTTGAAAATGGATTTTTGACTTTGTGAAGAAGGGCACGTCTCGCCAAATGGTATATGAGTTTTGATGATGACGAAAAACAAAAATTAATTGAAAAAGTTCATGCTGTTGTTACCGTACGAGATGCTAAACACAAATTTTCTAATTCTAGCTGTAGAATTGATCATCAAATCCGTTTATGATGTTTCGTGCAGTCATATTATTATGTATTGCTTTTTGTATAGGAGCGGATTAGTTTTGGCTTGATATAACAAAACCTTTAATTAACCATCAAGATAAACGAAGATGTAAAATAAAACATGAAGAAGACAACATTGAAGAATAAATTAATGTAAGCTTTTTATTGAATTCTAATTTATATAATTTTTAATTTGTTTTTTTTTTTAATAAATTATTTTTCATGTTCGCCAATTAATAGTTTTGTTAAATTATTCATTATGTGATTCATAATATAAGAGACCTCCAAGTATAATCAGTTTGTTTGTTATAAATTCAGTGTACCGGTGTAATATTACAGTATACATATATTTTTTTTAGCTTTCTGGTGTAGTGTAATATAATTATATTCGTGATAAAGTCCAAATCAGTATAAAGCGTTAAAGACTACACGGCTCATGAATTCTGGCACACATGGAGGGTTTTTATCAGTAGACGTTTCTTGTTATAAATTTAAACTTGGTATTTGTATTAACTCCAAATTTTAACTCCAAGTTTAAATTTAGATGAGATTGGACGAGGTGAATTAAGCGGTTTCATAAGTTCTTCTTGAAATTGAGCGTCTACAAGCTTGTGAATATCAATGGACACTTGAGACAAAGCAGCAATATCGTGATCATCTGCACGTGACCTTTCACGTGTTTTGTATCTGTAGTAAATTCCCGTAAATCACGTCGGGGTCACCCATTTAGTTTGTTTAACTAAAAGAAAAACTGTTTTATTTTGTATAAAAATGTGATCTCTTTAATTAACATATAATTAAATTTATTTTTATTTATAATTTTACTGATTTTATTTCTGTTATAATTTTTTGATTGTTATACCTAACGCTACTTAATATTAAGTTTTGTTAAATCAATCTAATTACAATTATAATTGGAATGTGTGCGTCGTTGCTATGCATGTTTAATGTTATGCGTTGTAGCTACTACAAACGTAATTAATAATACGTAATAATTCCGTTACTTTAATTGTATTATTTTAAAAGTTGAAATATTGATTGTTGTTCAATACAAACAAAAATTTCTTAAAAAACGAAATGTTTTAAAACGAACGAAGAATTCGAAGATAGGAAAATCTGGTTAGATTAGATACATACCTTTCAACCTGGTACTATTATTAGTACCTGGTTGCACGGTATGTTTCCAAAAGACAGAGCGTGATGTTTGCTTGTCGATAAAAACCGACGTCGAAGGTCACCAAAATTATATATTCCGCTATGTTTGAATTTAAAGTCCACACGATTGATTTTTTCAAATTTAATTATTTATTATAATATATAAACTTATTTGATTTACATAAACTTTTTATTATTTAGGTTTTATACAAAGTACAAATTTAAATCGATTTAATATTAGTTGAATAGTGTACGTACTGCATAATTTTATTTTAATGCTGCTATGATAAAAGCCCAAACAAGAGTGAAATTTCAATCAACTTTTTACCGTCAACCAAAAGTGGAAAAGATGTCCATTGAACTACAAAATCGGTTTTCGATATTTGGTTTGTTTTTTGACCAAATTATTTATTTAGTTAATTAGTCGTTAAGCGCTGCAATGTGATTTACATCAATCAATGTTTAGACGGTTGACGTCACGATTAATTGATCGTTTCATAATTTTTGATGAATTTTTTGATATCATTAGATTTTGAAAACGATTCGAATAGCAAAAGATGCAAACTGACGTATCGCAACGAATTTATTTCGTCTAACTGTATCATTGTAGTTTTGTTTAAGGCTCTGTTATCTGACATTATTATTATCTTATCTTATTAGCCTCTTTGACTTTCAAGTGAAATGTATTTTTTTAATATATTTTACACTTTTTGAACAACAACACTTTGAAACAACATAATTATTTTAAACACAAATTCTTAAAACCCTTTAATTGTACAGCAATCTAGCATGATATCGTTTTGGTGGCGTGCGATGATTGTTCAATATATGCACAATACAAATTCTAAGAAATAACAAAACTAAATTACAGCAGCTTGACACATAAACCTTACTAAATCTACCGTTTCATGAATTCTAGATCCATACAATTTCTAAACACACCATGCAAATAAACATGCTACTTAAAACGTATTAAGTCATAAACAAATAAAACTTGAAAAGAAATAATTCAAAAATTGTTCTATTGGGACCACATACATTGTAGGTTTCTCTCTAATCTCTCAATCAACTTTAATATTTCCTGCACACGACCTATAATTTGAATTTTACACAAGAAATTACACTTAAAATGTTTTTTTAACATATGTCCTTTTGCAGTTTTCGAACAATTTTTTTTGTTTTCAATAACTCCTAAGATATATTGCAAGATATAAGACAACAAAACAGCAGGAAGCTTCGAAAATAAATAACAAAAGGATATTTTCTGTAAATTTCATTGGTTATTGTTCTTATTATTTTTTATTTTATTACTTTAAGAAAGTAGACAACAACAAACAGAAAAAAAAAATAATCGAAGAAGAAGCAATAGAAAAGATTTGTATGGAGGAGAGTCTAAGGAATATAAAATATAGACAAAAACGAAAATGTGGGTACGAGAATAATTCATTGTTAATGGTCAGTCCTCATTCTTGTAAAATCAATGAATTCTTTCAAAACTTTCACCAAAAGAATTTCGTTGGTTTCTTTCTACCAGAAAAAAACATTCCATAAATTACAATGGTTTATGTTTGGTTTATTTGGAATCTCGCCAAAAACGACCAGAAACTCATAATGGAATTGTGGATCATAAATTTTTATGGTTTAAATTGGTTCTTATTCCATTTCATTTGTGTAGTTTGACTTGATAGCTGAATTTATGTTTGATTATATTTTAGTTGCCATAATTTAAGCGAGAATTAGTTTGTTGCGTTCCATAAATAATAGTCTAAATGGAATATATTCAAGGATAGAATGAGGACCGCTAAACCAAAGTAGATTTATTGGAAATTATTGCTCTTTCGTTTTAGATAAAATCTGGTTTATTCTGCGGTTTTCTTTAGTCAAAAGAAATACTGGAATCTTTATAAGAACAAACTTAAAGTGCATTAGCCACAAGCTTCAGCAAGTCAATTGGATTGGTGACGCGACCGTAATATTAGTGTGGTTCCCAGAAGTTTTAAGTTTGCGGTAAAAACTTTGAACGAGTGACTCTAATGACTACAAAGTGAGCAATATTTATATTTTTAGGATACATATATGTTGTTAGTTGTTACTTAGTTGTTGTTACTTACTTTGTTATACAAAATAGAGCGGTAAAAAACCACAATTGTCTGCTTAATCTATGTATGGTAGCACAGCATCATCTGAATAGCCTTGGTTAGAATTTTTTTTATTATTAATTAGTTAGACATGTTTAGCACACTATGAAATAATCATTATTTACACTCTTTGAATATCCGAAGATACCATGTCAACTATAAAGGAAGGAGATGAGGAAAATGGAAGGAATGGGGATATAGGGATAACTAAACAAATTGTTATTAGTAATAACAATACAGTTTTGAGTTTCAATACGGTTTATATTGCGACAGTGTGATAGTGACCCAAACTCGTAAGATTTTGCCTATTCATATAGATCATACAACGCGTTCAAGTAAGCTGGCTAAGCACAACACATTATACTTATGGCTAATACAAATTTATAAAGTTACAGCATTATGGCGACGCGAATACATAAGATTTTATAATTAACCTAAAAAGAAGAATTAACCTTCGAAATACCGTACCAACCGACAAATTATTACACAGTTACCCACAAAACCAACCTTAAACTAAACAAATGGGTTAAACCTCTTTGCAGAAAGATCAGGAATATTGAGGAAATTTGATTGCCCAAATCGTTCTGTTGTGGAAGAATATTCTGTTGGTTAGTTGGCCTGAAGTCTTCCTAGTTTCAGGGTACAACGGACCAGAGTTTGGTATATTTTGCTCTTCTGAGCTGACGCATGTAGAGCCTGGGAAGTGGGTCTGTAATAGTGCTACTAGAGTCTACCTGCAGCTTGTAGGCCAGCCTGCAGATTGAACCCAGAGGGTTTGTATAATCAGATGCAAGCAATTTTTTAGTTAACCTGCAGAGCCGTTAGACTGTCAATCGTTCCGCAGAGCTCTCTCCAACTATCCCTTTTTGATCATCCTAGTGCTTTTTTGGACTTAGTAAGAGCCGTATGGTACTCCGTTCAGGTGTTGGATATTTTTGATTTGTTAAAGAGCTTGTGAACTTTATTCCTCATCCTCTCCAAATTACCATTCCATCAAGGCACATCTCATTTTAGAGTTGGCGATGGGAGAACTGCGGTGGTATGTTTCAGTGATTACATCTTGCGGTGGTTTGCTGCATAGTCGAGCTCTTTTGTGGAGTTCATTCTGTCACAATCGCCTACATTATCCGAAAGATGTAATGTAAAGAGATCCCGGATTTCCTGGGGTTCCTTAAATGAGGAGTACTCTTCAGTTTGTGTTCTATGTTGAAACATAGGTATGGGTTGTGCGACATAGAAGTTTCATCCGAGACATGCCCAGTTACTGATAAAATTGTCGATAATGTTGTTTCCCAGAGTTAGGTCTGAAACTGCGTTTCTAAATGAGGGTTTGCTGCCTTGGTATGTTTACTGCCTTATAAAGATGTTATTTGTATATAGGTATTGGACCAGAGACTCACCTTTTGTGTTGATGTTACTACTACACCAAACGGTGTGATGAGCATTGGAATCAACTCAATTGTTGGGTTATAGTGTTAGTCGTTACAATGCCAATCTAGCTTGCTTACCTCATCAGGGAGAATTTCCTTCTGATATCCTGGAAAGTACGCAGATGCTTATATGAATTTGCGAGCACCGCTATGGGTGAGAGAGATTTCAATTTGCACGGCTGTTAGTTCTTTTCCATTGAGTTCTGTTAAGAATAATCTTGTTTTTGTTTGTCGATAGACCTTTTATTTTTTTGCTGTCTGCCCTTGGTTCCTGAATAATCACAATATCGTGAGCATCCTGTTGAATTGCACTGAATATCCATTTTAACCTGAACTTGCAACTTTTAAGATGTTTCTTTGATGCTGTGTCAGGAATGAACACCAACATTGCGAGATCTTTCTCAACAGTGTGCTTCAGGATGGTTCATGATATCGGTTTAATATTTGGATTTTAGGCAGCGAGTCGCTTTAGAACCTTCTCTGTTGATTCTTTGGCGCACTCTGGAAGGTAAGTTGTGATCGGATTAAGTGATTCAAATCACTTAATCCGACTGTATTGGACACGTGGATATTAACTACCTCTTGGTGTCAATCCGACGTGATGGTTACTTCTGACATGAGATTTACTGTCGGATTCTGAGTCACATATAGTACCGACTTCCAATTTTGAAGCAGAATCAGAATCGTTTGTGAACTGATGATCTTCTTCTTCCGACAGGTAAAACGTGCCAGACAACTCTTTTGTGGTTGGCTCACGGTAGATTATTTCTGACATAAGCTTAGAGCTTGGTGAAATAGGTTTACTATCGTCAAACTTAATAGTTGTGTTTGTGTTGCTGAATTGAAAATGTGCTGATAAATCAGGCACGATTTTTGAGTCCGGCAAACACGAGTTTGAATTGAAAGGGTTAGGTGATGCGCTTAGCTAAGCATCGCTTTCGTCTTTATTTTTAACGAAATAGTTAGGGAGTATAAAGGTACACAACACAACTCTGTGCTGCAGGGAGGCTTTATTGAAACTGAAACACGCCCGGTATCCAGAGTTTCGTACTAGCCATCAAGCTGCTCCTTGACCATGCAAAGCTATCAGCGTTCGTGTCTAACTAAGTTTTGGGTTTTGGACTTGATCCAGGCTTCAATTCTCACCAAGGACTAAATGGCATGGGTGACACTACAGTTGTTACTCCTAAGATCACTGAGTCTACTGAGCCCCATCACTTCGTCAATGTGCCAACTCTATTTGATAGGGTGCAAACTAATGACATATGTTAAGATGCAACAACCGAAGAAGACTCTATCATAAGAGTTTTTAGCTAGTGACGAAATTTCAAGAATTACAACCGCCGATAATGATAACGCCTTCGGGTAAACTATTGGTAGAAAGTAAACATTAACCAGAGAGGGAAACCTAGTTAAAATATACTGATTCAACTCATTATATTACGAAGTGCTTGATTCGGTAATATTTATCGATGTTTTTGTTGTAATGAATCAATTTAAAATTATTTTGCTATCGAAGCAGGCATCGTGTTATTCGTTCTATTACAAATTGTTCAATTGTTCAATGAATTTTTTTATTATTTTTTCTTTCGTTTGCCTTCATTGTAATATACGAATATAACCATGTATAAAATTCGTGACATCGCGAGTTATAATCATTGTTTTGATAAATCCGTTTTGTTTTTAGTTGAATATGATCTGGGTTAAGGATTTTGATATAGTTTTCAGCATAAAACTTTTATGAGGACATGGTTTTTAGTTTTGGGCAGCGATGTATATGAAACATAACTCTTTGTTAAAGTACATGTACTTTTTTATCTCTGTTTAGTAATTTATTTCAAAACTGACACGAAACATCAATACGTTGCCGGAAAATCTTTACAGATCATAAATTAACATAATTCAACAAAATTCAACAGTTTTAGAAGCTCCTAAAGATAAACCCGAAATCCAGTCTTCAGGAGTTAATACTGAACAATTACATTTCAAACGCAAAATTGTCGAAACATTTAAGGGGGCTAAACAACAACAAAGCCTCTGGTCTGGGTGGTGAAAAGTACGTGATCGCATTAGATATCTCAAAAGCATTTGATCGAATCTGGCATGCCAACTTGATCGACAAGCTCTTTGCGTACGATTTTCATCCCGCAGTCGTGAAGTTGATTCAAAATTTTCTGTCTACCCGATACATCTCGGTATCTATAGATGGCTTTTCTTCTGAGTCTAAATTAATAACCGCTGGGGTACCCCAAAGCTCAGTTTTATCTCCCACTTTATGTTTAATTTATTCAACGAACTGTTGCATATCACCAGTAACCCAATAAATAGTTTTGCAGATGATAGTACACTGCACAAGTCATTCGTCCTCTATCTTCAAAGGGTAAAATGCATGAACGAATAAATCCCGCCCGGAGAGACGCTGCCATAAATATAAACGAGGACCTAAAAAAAGTCGCCGATTGGAGTTACAAAAATTTGGTCAATTTTAATTACACCAAAACACAGCTATTGATTGTTTCCAGATCAAAGACCGAGATTCCCAACGATATTTCAATTAAAATGTGTGACGACCAAATAGACGAATGTGAAAGCATTCGTTTATTAGGAGTCACAATATCCAATGACTTACTCTGGAACGATCATACAATGGCCATGGCAAAGAGCGCGTCAAGAAAACTCGGCCTCCTCAATAGATGTAAAAAATATTTTGCTTCGCATCAATTACTCTACATTTATAAGTCCTATATTCGTCCTATATTTGTCCCACAATGGCAGACCACAGAACCGCAAATTAGTTCAATGGTCCTACCATCCAACCATCACTATGGTTTGAGAATAAAATAAAAACGAGTATTTCTCTATTGAGCACTTCCACGTCACCGCAACATCGATATTCCCGACCCTCTCTGATTTCGATGAAATTTCATACACACATAGCCAATGACCAAAAAAAAAATTCAATTTCTTTCGAAAAATGAAATTTCGCTCTGGGGATGACATAGGGTGGTATCAAAGTTTTACGGGTTGGCGAAACATTAGTATCTTTGGCTACCAATTGCTAACGATTGACTAAACCGATTTAAGTCATTTATAGCTCATTAGAAAGGTAATTGATAGACCTTATAAAAAAACTATTTAAAATTTTGTAGTAATTTTTTAAAACTGTATTAAACTTAAGTAATATTTTAAAAGATGGCGCTGTTGAGGATACTCTCACTTTTACCATATTTTTTTTCCAGAAAAAAAATGTTTAATTAATTCTTAATCTAAATCGAAAGTTTCCCAATGGTATAATTTCTCGTTTTGAAAATAAAATTCTTACAAAATTTCAATTTCCGTTTTTCAAATTAATTCGGTCTGAAAGACCTAAGTATTACATTCATGAGCTCAAAGTGAAATTCTTACCCCCATTTTTTTTGACATTGCTCGACGTTTTAGGACCTCCTGATTCTAAAAAGGCAAAAAAAAATGTGTGTCTGTCTGTAGGCCGGCCGCCGTCATTACCTACGCTGCAGGGAAAACCGCTGGAGGAATTTCAAAAAACTTATTTTCCAAAAATAGGCATACACAAGGGACAGGTCCGAAAGGACGCTGTGTTCGATAACTGTACCGGAAGTGTGTCAAAAAAATCATTATGTGTGTCAAAAATAGCAAATTTTTATATTTTTGGCTTAATTGATTACGTCCATTTTAAGTGATTACGAGTAGGAACATTAAATTTGGAGAAATCTTGATGGTAGGGATTCGTATGTGAGATCAAAAACTAGATGATTGCATTATAAGTTTGTCAAAAAAATGTTGTCAAGTGTGTCAAAAAAAAGATTTTTATTTATTTTTTTACCTAATTTTTTGGAAAAAAAAATAAAAGTAATTGTTTGTTTGAAATGAAATTTTATTATTATTATAGAGAATTATGACATTATAAGTTTGTCAAAAAAATGTTGTCAAGTGTGTCAAAAGAAAGATTTTTATTTATTTTTTTACCCAATTTTTTGGAAAAAAATAAAATTGTTTGTTTGGAATGAAATTTTATTATTATTATTGAGAATTATGGTATTATAAGTTTGTCAAAAAATGTTGTCAAGTGTGTCAAAAGAAAGGATTTTATTTATTTGTTACCCAATTTTTTTAGAAAAAAATAAAATTAATAGTTTGTATGACATGAAATTTTATTATTATTATAGAGAATTACGGCATTGTAAGTTTGTCAAAAAAATAATGTCAAGTGTGTCAAAAAATGATTTCATTTATTTTTTTAGCCAATTTTTTTGGTAAAAAAATGTAGCTGTTTTTATGACGTAAATGTAATTGAAAATGAAATTGGACATGGAAATTTTTGAATTTGTAATAGTTGTTGAAATATTTTGGGAATTTTGAAAAAGTTTGTATATATGATTTTGTAATAATTTTTGCAATATGTTTAGAATTTCGGAAAAAGTTTTAATTTTTGATTTTGTAATAATTTTTGCAATATGTTTAGAATTTTGAAAAAAGTTTAAATTTTTAAGAATTTTTGGAATATTATCAGAATTTAGAAAAAGTTTAAATATTTGATTTTAGAATAAATTTTTGGAATATTTTTGGAATTTTGAAAAAGTTTGATTTTATTTAATATAACAATATTTTTGGAATTTTGATTATAATTTTCCGGCAACGTATTGATGTTTCGTGTTAGTTTTGTAATAACTTTTTAAACAGAGATAAAAAATACTTGTACTTTAACAAAGATTTAAGTTTGATATACATCGCTGCCCAAAACTAAAAACCATGTCCTCATAAAAGTTTTTTGCCAAAAACTATATCAAAATTCTTAACCCAGACCGAAGTCTTGATATCTTGATAGTTGTGAGATTTCAGCCCCTCCATATTTTCTTTTTTTAAACAATGAAGTCTATTTAACTAAAACCACCTGAATTCTTGTTTTATAAAAATTTAATTATTTCAAGAATACAAGTTTAGTATTTGCTTTTCATATACTTTTCTCATATATGCTTTTCATATAATTTACCTTTTCTCCCATTTCTACCTGTCGGAAATTAATTTTAAATGCATCAAATAATCGAGTACTGTAATTTAATTACCTATTAATGATAATATCTGTCATAAAATGAGAGCACAGTAATGAAAAGAATAGTCTTTAGAGATATTTTGATCGTACAGCATCACTACTAAATTCATTTGTCAATCTTGTTAAAAACATATTAGTGTTGCGTTAGAATTGTTTCAGAAACGTTTATTTTAATTTTATTTTTGGATGGGTTCAAGAGTTAATCGATTACTTTGTTTATTTTTATTTAGTAAATCAAAAGTTTGTTCGAAACGTCAAATTTTGCCATGAGGTAACTTGTGAGTTCTACGCTGTTATTCAGATTTTAATAAATTCTACATAACGTCCACCGTCGCTGAACAATCCAGTACAAATGCAATACAATAAATGTAAAAACCTCGTTTATCGGTTGCCTCCATTCATATAAAATTCATTATGTGTCGAAATTGGTTCATATCTATTTTTATATTATAAAAATGAAATCTATACTTCCACTTAGCAACATAAATATTTGGTTTTACTTCAGCAATTTTTTTGTTTCTTTGACATTATATTATAAAACACTTTTAACAACCTTAAAAAAGGGAACAGCATTTTCTCATTTCATCAAAACGAAGAAATTGTCGTAACAAGCTTTTGATGTATTTTCTTTATTTTAACAATAACGGTAACGGTAAGATGTAATGTAATTTCGTTGCTTACGATGGATAATAATCTATCCTGGTTTATAGTCTATGAAGGAAATGTAATTGTAAAAGTTTTTCAAGTCATATTACCTTAAACTTTAATATCATTTTAAAAACATATTTATCGGACGGTTTTTATGGGTAGTTGTTAAAAATATGTTTGAGCCATTAGACTGACAGCGATACGATAGAACCATTGTTGAAAAATATTTGTAAATTGGAACTAAGAAACGAACCAGATTCTTCCAACTCATTTTTGTAAATGTTTGATTTAGACACTAAATCAGTTAACATAAAATATATCCAATTGTTTATTATTTTTTATTCGGAATATTTCAATCAATAAACTTGTCATAAATATTATAATATAAGAAATGTTTATTTTATTTTGATTAAAAACCACAAACATAAAATCTTCAATAAAAAGCAATTGACCTAAAAAATAAAATGTAATGTTGAACAAAACTAAATGCATAGTTTAATCGATTTATTTATCCACCAAACCCACTGATCGCAGTTAAAATTTTTTTTTTCTTAGTTTTAATGAAGAAATATTTCCGTTTCTCTTAGCAAACAATCGAACAAACAAACAATAGAAAATAGATAAAAATTCTTTCTTAATATGTGAACCAAGATCCAACCATACAATTCTCTTATACAAATATTTCAAGCAATAACAATTAATTCAATTGATTAGTTCTTCTAAGTTAATGTTATTACTTCCCAAAACTTACGGAATGAATTATCATATTCGTTTACGTATTTTCATGAATTATTTTTTTGTGGTTTTGAATTACATTCAGATTCTTTTTTCTCTCCACTCTGTTTTGATTTGACAAATTGGAAGTAATTTGTAACAAAAATATTTTGAACTTTTGGTGGAAAGAACGATGAGTAATTTTATTACAGTGAATTCCATTTAAATACAACATAAAAAAAATATTTGAAATAATTGTTTTCAATCAATCAAAATCTTATCGATTTCGGATAATTGCTTTGCTCAAGGTGAAAACTGATTTTTAATTGAGATCTGGTTTGGAGAATCGCGGCTTATAATAAACGATTGAATGACAATGAATTTTATTTTAGGGAAATATTTTAATCGAAATATTTTTTGAGATTTTGTTTATAATAATTCCGAATAAGTTTAACCACTTTAATTCATCCAAACTGTGCTGAAGAAATGAATAATATCAGTGTATGAACAAATAAAGGGTTATTGTCCAGATCGAGCAAAGATGTCAGATGATAGTACACTGTGTTCGCTGTTCGTTAAGTCCAATAAGTTATTACTATACGTGGCATTAACTGTTATTAGGGGATTATGTGTCATCCTCAGAGTTAGGGCTAAGCGATATTAAAAAAGTCATCGAAAATATCGACATCGGAAAAATGTCGATAAATATTCACATATCTTTTAATATTGACAAGTATCAAAATATCGATATATTGGTAGCAAATGCATTTGATGCATATCAATAGTTTTCGATATTTACATCGTTTTTGTTCGTATTTTTTTTAAATTAAAATTTTTCATAAATTTTTTAATATCGCCCAGTCTTAGTAGCAGTAACATAAATACCTAATAATGTTTGATTCATTTTGAATTATTATTTTTAAATTGTCAAGTCATGGGCTTATGGCTTATGTAGAATTTACCTTAAAGAAAATTCCTCTAATTATCAGGAATAGAATAATATTTAAAAAAAGTGGGGATCTAATGTAGACCCATTAAAAACAACTAGTCAGTTTATTAAATATCAACGTGTATTATTGTTTCGTTATTGCTGGTTTTGCATGCCCAGAAGTCACAGCCCCTTTACATTTAAAACGTCTAACTAAGCTTCAATCAAATATTTAGTAGGCATTTTGGTACTGCTAATAGGGCTCGACGATATAAAACAAGTTAGAGAAAATATCGATAAAAAGATGTATAAAACCTGTATATTTTTTACTATCGATACATCGTTAAGTATCCATATGCCGACATTTTTTACGGGCACTACTCAGGGTTATTTTGTTTTGGTGATCCAATACGATTGCAAGAAAATGATAAGAGTTTTTAAAAAACAAAATATCTGAACTACGAAAAACGATATTTTTCTAAATTTCTACCCAAATTTGGGAACTTGGCAAAAATAATTGATATTATAAATAACAATAATACCACATTTACAGCGACATAGCAAGTTAGTAGATAGTATATTAATTTATATCAATTGTCATATTTAGACTGCGTTCCAATTGATGCTAGATTGTACTAAACGTGCTAAGTCAATTTAGTCAACTATTTTATTTGACTAAATCAACATTTTGTTTCTAAATAATTTGGAAGAAATTTATACGTTAAACAATATCTGACAACTTTATTATATTAATTTGAATTAAAATTCGGTTATTTTGTAAAACTAAATTTAGATTTAGCAGTTTAGTACAATTTAGCAGCTAATTGGAATCCAGTCTTAATATCAGTTTACAACATAGATTGTAATTTGAATCGTAAGTATTTGAATCGTTTGTAATTGTAGTAAGCCTAGATATCAAATTAGTTGCAGGCTTTTAAAATAAAAAGTTTTAACAGCACAGATATAAATTACATCTACTAATTTGCTATGTCGCTGTAAATGCGGTATAAGAGTCAAAAATTTTTTTAAATCAGTTAAGGGAGAATTCGGTTCATCTTAGGATTGGCTAGTGTCGCTTACAAAAATCTAGTGGTTAGAAAACCGACTCTTAGGTCGACTTCTAGTAACATTGCAAATGTCAACACAAAATACGATGTAAAACGGGACACATTTGCTAATGAAGTGAGTCCCTCTAAGCCTTCCAACCTTTCCAAGTTTCGAACAAAGTCAGAAGAAAATCCAGAAACGCTGTTAAACGTAGAGAGACTATTTTAGCTGCCGATAAAACAGATCGAGATTTAGCAACCTTCGATTGAACAAAAACAATTACCAGATCCTACTAGGTAGGCAGAGATCACAAGAGGAATCTCTAAGGGCCTCTAAAGATCAATGGTTTGGCCACCAGTTCATCTAGTAATATAGTGGAAGATCCGTTAGTGGGTAGTATGCTATCTGGATGCAGGTGATAATCGCACTAGGGACACCTTTCCTTTCCGAAAGTGCTCAATAAAAATCGCTAGTCGATCCCAGTCTGCAGAGATAGCTGTAAGCAAAGTAATCATTTCAAACTGATTGTCTATCTGTGATGCTATACAAGAAAGCGATCAGTCTTAAAGCCGAGGATTGAGCAGAGGTTAAACTGAAAGTAGCTAATGTAGACGATAGACCAAACCGGTCGAGATCTCGTATTTGAATCTCTAAAAAATCAGAAGATCCATATAAGTTACTGTTGCTGTAGAAATACAGAAATCCCAAGCTTCAAAACTGAAAAATAGCTTGAGCCTAGCATTAACGATAGCAGGTCAGCTGTTATTATCATTATTAAGAAACGCTTAGCTAAGGTACCTGAAACTGATGGTGTGATAAACTTCGCCTTTGGAGCAGTCACTTTGAGAGTGTATAAGAAGGAAGAAGGATGAGACCGAGGTTAAGAAAGAGGTGCACAAAGAGGCCAATAATTCCTTTTCTACGAAAGAAACCTCGACGAAAAAGGACGCGCTACAAAAATATTGGTAGCAAAAAGTGACACATGCACGAATACGAGGCTAATACGGGGAATACGGGGCTCTTCTTTGATGGGACCGTGTGAACTCTCTGATGATTATTAATTGAATTCTGTTGATGAGCCGGATGTGTTGGTTGTGGATATGCTGGGAACAGCATATGCTAAAGTTTTTCCAAGTCAACCTCCACCACTGTAAAGAAGCAACTGCTGCTCTTTTGCTCAAAGTGTCAGAGATGAGATAAATGCTGTCATGATCTATGAACCATGTGTCTCCCATGACCAGATACTTGGACTCAAGACAGTGGGTAGTAAGAGTAATGCAAATGCACACCATACAATATGGAGTAGCAGTGACACCACTGTGTAAGGTGAGTAGCTTTTTGACTATATTCTTAACACTTTCTTGTCTATTAGTAATATGGGTAACAACCCAATCTTTAAAATATGTAACAGACAAGAAGTATTCGCAAATATGTCACTTTTGTCTCCGACTTAATGTCAAACTAAGGTGAGCTATGTCTGAAGAATACTCTTCCACTGATTATCAGTATATGCTATTTTAATTGAACATCGGATTTAATAAAACACCTAACCTAAGGAACAGGAGATGGACAAACTGGCAAATGTTAAGAAGCATTCTGGGTGACTCGCTCCCAGTTATAGTCTCAAAAACTCCTAAATATATTATGGGCAATTTCGATAAATTGGTACACACGCTAAATGAAGACCGAAGGGCAAATCAAAGCCACCATTATGGCTAAAGACAATCCAAGTTATTCGCTAAGAGCGAAACAAGTTCTTTAAGAATGCAAGGAAAACTAGTACCGTATCGGACTGGCATAACTTTAGATCAGCCCTTAAATTTTAAAAATATTTAATTTGATATATGTGAAAAGCGATTGCTCGAGGTGCAACTGTAATGAAATACAAAGGTCCGCCGAGTCATCAAGACTTTGCAAAGTATTATCAACTAGTCTCACCGTTTCGATTTTTCTCTAAGGACTGGATGGTCAGTACACCACTTCACATGCGGCTTCCTTAAAATTCTAACCAGAAACTTAGATTTCGGGCTTCTATGAGACACTTGCGATCATGACGCACGGATATAGAGCTAATCACACATTTGACAAATAAATCATTAATACAGGTAGCATAATACGGGCAGATAAAAACTTTTGAGCACTTCAGCATATGTTATTTTCTTACCTAATGTGAGTTTATACGGTTGTTAGCATCTTAACATGCATACTCTAAGAATAAGTTTGTGGAAACAGCCTTGGACTCTCTCATGGATTCTATTACTTTTACTCGACTTGGTGTCAATTCACAACTATTAGATTTGATCCTTTTTCTACGCAGTACAAAAAACATAAGTTTGATCCTGTAGCTCTTAAAGGAGTAAGCAAAATGTGTCACAGATAAGACTATTTGTTTGGCTCGTTTGGGACAGCTAATTGAGCTGAAAACTCAACATTGTTGAATGGAAAGGAAAGTTATCATACCGTTTTACTTGTGCAAAAGCGCCATTGGACGAAATTGGCGAGTCAAGCCCCGCTCTGGTCATTAGATATACACAGTCCGATCATTTATGTTGTATGGGGTTGGTCTTAAACTAAAGCTACGCATTAGTGGCTGTCCCTAGACTAAATAACCTATCAATAATTCTTGATAAAAATTCAGAGATCCGCATTATTTTGCATTGGTGAAGCTATTAAGAGCACAACCACCACAGCACTAGAAATTTTCTTGTATCGCATTCTCGTTGACGTCTTAGCCAAACAAATAACCACCAGCACAGAAAAAGGCTGAAGTCTTCTGGTATGTTGAGTAGCAGTAAAAATAGCGTTCTTCAATTCTGGTTCGTAGGTGTATTACATCGAGTATATACTATTTAATTCCGAAACCGTCGTCAAAGGTTGGTCTTACAACTGCTATTTCTCCCAGAGAGGAGCGGGAAAGAATCAGATAAATAGACAAATGTTGTTAACTCCAATACGGATACGTCGAAAAGAATGAAGAAGTCGACAAAGAAGTACATTTATGTCTCTCATACCACCTGCTGTTCACAGCAGTAGCTAACAGGTTAAACTTGCAACTTTAAAATAAGCCATTTAGAAGCCTATTTGGAATATAGTATAATATCTGTAAGGGATATCGACATTTTTACGGGCACTCAGGCTGAATGAAGGTTCTGAAGTTGAACCTCACTACGGTGGAAGTAGCCTGGAACTGTCTTGGATCTCTTTACAAGTTCTGATATCGCTTTCTGCACTATGTCACCAAGCATGGCAAGTTTTGATATATCGCTTGCTTCATGCAAACTGTCACTACCAAACAAGGCAAATACGCGCAAACATATTAGATGATCGGAGGGAAACACTTGTGTGATTGTAAGGTAGATCCGGCCTGCACTGAACCGCTATCTAATTCAAGTCTGATCAACTAAAATCAATAAATCACAGGAATAACAAAACGGTTGTAGATGACATTGCTGGGTGCTTTTTTTTTTTCAGAAAAACAGCAAACAGTGTGACTTCTTTCAGTGTGACTACTGTTGCAGTGCGACTACTGTTGCAGCTTCAATTGTGTGGTGAGGGAGAAAACTGTTTTCCACCTTTTTGCTCAAAAGTTGCTCTCTTTTTGTTATCTGACGTCTCTTTGCGAGTAGAACGTCAGGCATATTCATAGCTTGTTGAGAACCTCTAGATGGTTTAAAATTTTTTTTTTGATCAGCAAAAGTAGTTTCATCCTCATGGTGGCCATTACAAGCTAGTTTAACCTTACTTCAAGTATATAAACGATTTTCGTCAAAAAACGAACTAAATTTTTATAATTTTAGTTCTCTTACAATAAATTTTTAGAGTTCCGCGTCATGAATGACGCAAACGCCAGAAACCAATTAAAAGATTTTTATTTAATTGAATTCTTTGATATAAAATGCTGTTGGATAAAATTCCGAACAAACCGTTTATTTATAACATGCAGGTCATTTGATTTTACTGATCCTTAGTGCATCAGTTTCTGGTGCATGAGTTTCTGGTGCATTTTTTAATATTTTTGAAGTTTGTTTGGGGTAAAATTGGACAAAATGAGGATCAGGGTGTATTTTCTAAACATAAGAGGCAAAGCTGTACTTAGAATGTTTTATGCAATCATGGTATTTTACTCAAAACTAATATATGAAACGTAGAAATAAAATAGAAAGTCGGGACGCCTGCTTTGTTTCTATGATGTTTTTAAGCCGACCCACAACGCTAGAAATTAAATCTAAAAAGATCATAAACAGCCAGAGTCTATTCCGAACAAATAGTAAACGGATACAGCTAGCTTTGTGTGGACTACAAAATTCGCCAAATCTTGCGAAGAAAAATCTTAAAAAAATTGCTAAAATAACAAAAGTTAAAGCTACATTCATGAATTTTTGGGATGTGGTAAAAAATCAGATTTTTCAATCAGATTCAGAGGTTATTACGCATACAAATCGGATAAAAGACACTCTCATTATTTATTACCTGATATGTTCATAAAACTTGTAGGTGAGAATTTAAGCTCAGTTTTGATATGCAAAAACGGCAGTTAGAATTCGGGTCACTACCAGACCATACTTCGTATTGACTGTACAGTCAATATTTTGACTGTCATGTCTATATAGAAAAAAACAATGCTATGTATTTATTGATTGTCAACATTCCGCGAAATGTTTATGTTCATTATATCATATTTTATTTTAAGAGAACAATAGGGTGGTTTCATAAACATTACCGCTTAAAGATTTTACCAAATGTTCGCAAGCAATAATTAACTGCACCGTCAAAGAATATTAGATTAATCAACCGATTGCTACAATTAATATTTAGCATGCATCCACTTAGGTCAAATTGTTTTTTGTTTTTTTGTCCTTTCTTTAAATTTGATTAACCAATATTCCTTCATACGGACGTTCGTAGCTTTTTCATTTTATTCAAAAGTGTACAATTATTGCGATCGAAACGACAAGATACATAACACAAAAAACATATTTTTCTCCCTTCCTGCGACTGAATAAAAAGAAAAACTGACATTTTGGTTTTTATTATAAATAAACATATAATTTTTGATATTTCATCAATGAAAAATAAATTTGTCCATAATGAAAAAATTTGAAAGCAAAATTTTATGTGTCGTGTCGTTAGAATATATTGCTTGTCCTTTATAAAGTATTTGATCTAAATAATCACTGGAAATAACTCAATAAATTTAAATTGTTCCTGTAATTATTGTCGTTCATTTTATAAAAATTAGTAAAACTATGAAGAAAGTATTTAATTTTTTTTGGCATTTCAAATTTAGAATTGTTTTCAATTTATAATTTAATGAAAACATTTGTGGTTGTGAATAAAAATAAATCAAAATAGACAAAAGAAAAATAGAAAATGATGGAAACGCTTTCACCTGTTTTTGTGTCTATCTTCACCCAATTTTAAAGTTATGTTCTTTCTATATATATTTATTTGTACTTTTGGGATCTAATGCTCATAGAACCAATCGAATAACAAAGCTGAAAGTATGGAAACTTGTTTTATCAGTAAAACAAAACTCTAAATGCTTAGCGTTATCACCAATGTTATGAAACAAAATGTGGTTGTCGTTGGTATTCACAGCTCAACGCAAAATTATTGACAATTTTTGGTAAAAAACAATGAATTTGACATTAGTGGGTTTTGAATTTTTGGTTTTTCTGCTGCTGAATAGGTCTGAATTGGAAGTGAAAATCAGGAATTCTACGTCCACGCCATGCAACCTGGGTAACGCTAACAGAATTAGGTTGGTGAAGTTGAGTAGGGCAGAGTTTATACTCAACTACACAACCACACTCAACTACACTCAAAGGCACTAATTACACTCAATAATTTTGCCCCATGACGAGTCATTGGCGCCATAAAACCAATGCAACTCAAGCGTCTGTTCTCCATGTTAGGGACGGCTTGGAGCGGGCGTCTGTCTTGGAGCAAGCAGCTCGCTATATAAACGTGCAATAAGCGTCTGTTCTCCATGTAAGGGGCGGCTTGAGCGGGTGTCTGTCTTAAATCACGCGGCTCGCTATATAAACGTGTAAAAATTTTGTTTCTGGTGACCTCAAGATGCAGAGTTAACCCATTAACGAAAATTTAGGTTGAGCGAAAGGCTAACCCCCATTTCGGTAACCAAATTTTTTGTTATGAACTCTGTACACTGGCCTCGGATTAATCACAATAACGACCTCGGAAACTGTACCCGGACTACGATTTAAAAATGGAAACCTGGAACGTGCTAAGCCTTATAGGACCAAGAAATCTACTAAAACTCACACACTAGGTCGATAGCTACACGCTGGATATAAGGGCATTTCAAGAACTAAGATGGCCAGGCAGTGGAATCCATGAAACAGCGCAAGTAATAAAGAGTGTACTTTATTATTGCGGTCATTAAAACGGAGAAGAATTTTTAGTTGGCTTTCTCATACACCGTCGAGTGAATCAGCATGTTATCAACTTCTGCCCAATTAATATGCGGTTATGCATACTGAGAATCCACTCGCAAAAATTTAATATAACGATCATCAATGTTCATGCACCTACTGAGGACAAACCAGATGATATTAAAGACCTGTTCTTGCTAGAACTCAAAGAAGTCATCAATAACATCCCGCGGCACGATATAAAATCATGGTAGGTGACTTTAATGCTTAAATTAGTAATAGTGCAGAGCTTAAAACACATATCGGTCCTAACATCTTGCATCATACCAGTAACAATAACAGTTTTCACGTAGCCGGGCTGACTATGATGGATGATCTAGTTATTTCCAGCACTTTCTTTCCTCACAAGAGAACAAGTCAACGTGAAAATCAAATGGCGTCCGTTTATTTAAATTTTCACAAAGTTGGTTTACGTTCACTCTGCTAGTAGAATGACGTCAATTTTTTAAGGTTCGTAACCACACAGGAATTAATTGAGAAATCTTATTCTTTTGAAAGCTATTTTTTTATTTACATTAATATTTCTTTCTAGCGTTTAAACATCAAAATTCTCAAAAATTAGTAAGAAACTGCTGTTCTGTCCACTCCATCCTTCACATAACACGCACTAAAGATAGATTGAAATATTGATTTCAAATATCTAATTATCTATGTCAGTTAAGATTTTTATCGACATTTTCAATTTCCTAATTTAACATATTTAAACATTTTATCAATTATGATTAACCCTCTATCACCCTTAATTATAAATTAAAAAAAAACGTTATAAAAGGAATATGTAAGAAACAAGAAATTCAATTTCCTTTTCAATTTTTTTTATTAATTTATATTTTGTAGTTGGGAAAACAGTTTTTAGTGATTTATGTTGAACGAAATAGTTAGGGTGAATCACGTGATGATTTCATACCAAGTATGACAAACAATTTCGCATTTATGGCAATGAATTGCAATATGAACGAGGGGAATCGAAATTAAATAGGTATCGGTTTGATTTATATTCACGGGTTATGCTACTCAGCACAGCGGAGTTATTAGATTGTATTTTTGTTATGTGATTACTAAAGGAAGAATTGTTTGGTTTGTGTATGATTCATTTGTTGAATTTTGTATATTGATATAGTCAACAACAGTTAGGTAATTTTAAATAATATATGAAATGTATCATCACCATTTTGAATTTTTGGCAAAGTTTTTTGAGTATAGTCATATTCAGGACCTGTTGGATATTCCTCTTCCATACCAAATTCTAAAAAATAATAATTAGACTTATTGATATATACTACAATCACCAAAAACCCCCCAAACTGAATGATTTCAATATCAAAATCATAAAATCCATTCTCTATCAATTTATTAGAATAAACGATCTATCCACAAGCGTTGTCTTGGTATCAATTAAATTTAATTTTATTGTTATCTGTAAACAAACCGAAAACCATTACATGTTAACATCGTTTTAAACAAAATATTTCATGTTTTAATGATCAACTTAAACCTTGAAGTTATTTCCACCTCAAATAATAATAACAATCAATTTTAATACAATTCAATTAATAATTCCATAATTTTTGGACTTAAATTATTTCTTTGAAATTTAAATCTTTTAAGAATGAGACTATGAAATTTGCATGAATATCGTTTCTTAAATTCATAATCACTTCATTCTTGGAATATTTCTTATATTTTAAATAAATATAAAATGTAATTAGTTTAATAAATTGTAGCTAATTAATTTAAGTTAAAATTTTATTTTTTTCATTATAATTTGAAAACCGAATATGGTTTTTATAAATATTTAAAGGAAATGCCAATGGAATGAGAACAGGTCATATTTTGATAAAGTCATAGATAAGAGACTTAAATCATTTACTGTTTTTGTCTTAAATGTACGTTGTCACGATTGATTAAGGGTATTTAACATCGAGCTTATGAATATATGGATTGTCATTGACATCATGTAACGCGTATTTGATTCTTATATTGTGTTATTACTCCAAATTATTATTAATCTCATTTACCCCACGCCTTGATAAACCTTTTAAGAATACTCACAAATATTCATGCACAAATGTACTATATTTAAAAAAAAAGTTAGGTGCGGTAAATTTAGAATAACAGTCCGATAGAGACATGGAAAAATATTCCGAGGCCATTCCAGGGAAAGGAATATGGTTTCTAATACCTACTGTTGTTGTGGAAGCTAATAGGAGCTTTTCAAGATGATAGATGCTAACGTTCGATTAGCCAATATCGTAATAGAGACCTTCACTTCTGTAAATTTAAGTTTAGACTGTATCATATCAGATTAAGAGCGGAACAGAACAGGTGGATCACCTTTTTTGTAATCTTGTGGTCGAGTATTGTTTCGCGCTTGCTCTCTGATTATTAACAAAACCTATTAAGTGAAAATGAGTTTCTTCGCCTATAATTAGTTTTTCAATTACGTTATTTTATTAGCAAGATGTTTCATGGGTTTCATTACTCTGATCTAAAGGTTTAAATTTTCTATAATTTTCTGCTTGGTTTTGTTGTCATACTGTTGGGCACCAATTTATCAATCCTATTAAACAATCGCTTAAATATATAATTTCGTAACAAGCGGGATTTGAGATGTGACAATACACTAGGACTACAGACTTCTATAGAAGAAATACTAGATCCTCTTCATTAGTAGGTAATAGTTCACTGAAAGTCCGGATATTGGATATAATTTGAGCTTGCCATGAAAAACGTATGTATTTAATTTTCTACAGAAAGATGCCCAGTTTAAATCTTCTCTTGAGGTTTTTGTCATTTAAAAAGATTCATACATTCTTGAGAAGTTTCTTACAGTTTCTTTGTTCATCAATGTGGGGTTGGTATTCAATTCGATTTACTAAGAGGACAATTATAAAAAGATACTTTACCAAAATAATCAAGCAGGACGTTTTCCAATTTTTCCAAATTATTTATTGATTTGGGAATATTTGGCATCTCTACTGGCATCTCTGTTAGAGGATAGGAACATTTTTAACAACATCCAGGAATTTATATATCGAGTAAAACGAGGAAAAAACTACAAATAACCTGCTCTTATAAAACGGCTAGCTCTAAAATTATTACCAGCATCTGCATTGAAATGAAATACATGCTTTAAAATTGTTTTACCGACCCTATGCTATCGATGTAAATTGTAAACTGATGTTTTTCATTGTATTGCTTATTAGAGCAATAAGTTCATTGCCCTAGTAAAAGAGAATTAGTGAATTCATACAATAGTTCATCATGATAACCTATTCAATGAAACGTATATGAGCTTGTGATGTGAATTCACTTATTTACTTTTGTATGCTCTCTTCTCTTCTAATAAATGTTTCAATGAAAACCATGCTGACTTCATTATGAATATCAGTTTTATGTAACTTATAGGGTTGAACCTTTGGAGCTGCACTCTATATTATATTTTTTTAGTGGGGGAAAGGCTTTTTATTCAGTGGCACTGCAAAACTTATAAAAAAATCACTAAATTTCAAATAAACACAAGCTATTAATCAACCAAAAAAAAAACACAAGCACTTGCCATTACAATAAGACGATCGAAAACACAAATTTAGATCACAAAATACACAAAATATCTAGAACGTTATAAATTTTATTTTTATTTAATTAGATTTGTTTTTATCTTGTGACTACAACATAGGAATTACAAATTTTATTTTGTTAATTTTTATAAATTTAGAAATAAAAGAAAAAATTGACTTTATCACAATAAAAAAAATTGATTTTAAATAAATAAATATAATAATTATAATAATATACCAAAATGTTGTTTCTTGTTTGTGGTACGTCCCAAATCCAAAATCCAAAATAAATATTCTTCTTATTTTTTTTAAGTTCTTAATGGTCAGCCAAATATATATGTACTCAATTTCCTTTATAATTTTCTTCTTATATAATTCTTCTGATGTGTGCTGCCGATGAACGCCAAAAACGAATAGAATGATCTACATTTTTTCATTTTCAATCCTTCCAAATTATTTACGTGGTCTCCATAATATTCTCCAAAATAATCATACTGGGTTGGCTGTCCTGAATTATGCATTTCCGAAAAATCACTTGTTTAAGGCATATGTTGTTTTTCAATTTCGAAAAATAATTAATTTGAAATCTCGATTGGTTGATGCAATATTCGGAAGATTTAAATTAGTCTGGCCTATTCTCATTATAATCCTCAGTTCCTCAATATTTGTTTAACGAATTTCATTATAACTTAAAATTCCAATGTGATATTATTTTGAGGTAAGTTTATATTATTTCCTTTTATTTTTTTTGTATTATTATTCCTTTATTTTGCAGTACAGGTTGACAAATTTTTGCTTAGCTTAACATAATTTATTTTCTTAAAAAAATAGTAATATTGAAATTTTCTACAAATGTTTGTAAAAGTTACAAACAGTTTTTATATTTTATGTATTTTTTCTTTATATAATTTTAATAAATAAATATAAATTTAATTACTTAAAGTTTCAAAACAAGATAAATTTTTATTATTTTCAAAAAAAAAAAGAGTAAATTGTTGATAAAAAATGTATTTAATTTATTATGAAAAATAAAAGGATCAATGAGTAATTAAAACAAAGTGTTATAAATCAATTTTAATTTATGAATCAATCAATTATACAAAAAAAAAGGTTTAAATTTGGAATTAAGATTTAAGAGAGAAATATAGTTTTAAGTTAAACAAACACATTTAACACATAGTGAGTTTATATGACCCAAACCAATTGCACGTAATTTTTTGTCGCGTTACAAACTCATGAAGTTATTGATGATTATCTATCGGAAACTCATGAATGATAAAACAGAGAGTTCATGAATGAACTTCATCAGGAATTTCACTTCCAACAAACCGACGATATAAAAATAGTATAGAATACAAAATAAAATGTAGAACAAAAGAAAATTGCGGTATTTTAAAAGTCATTTTACTTCGGTCTGAAAGACCTAAGTATTACATTCATGAGCTCAAAGTGAAATTCTTACCCCCACTTTTTTTGGCATTTCTCGACGTTTTAGGACCTACTGATTCTAAAAAAGCAAAAAAAAAAAAATGTGTGTCTGTCTGCCGGCCGTCCGGCCGTCTTGCCGTCCGGCCGTCCGTCACAACCGACGAAATCTAGAAAACCGCTGAACGGATTTCAAAATTTTTTTTTTCTAAAAATAGGTTTACTCAATGGGAAGAGCCGAAAGGACGATGTGTTTGATAACTGTACCGGAAGTATGTCAAAAAAATCGTCAAGTGTGTCAAAACAAGGAAATTTGCATATTTTTTGGTTAAAAACGTTCATTTTAAGTGATTACGAGTAGAAACATTGAATTTGGAGAAATCTTGATGGTCGGGATCGGTATGTTAGACCAAAATCTAGATTATTGCATTATAAGTTTGTCAAAAAAATGTTGTCAGATTTTGAAAAAGGTTTCAATTTTTGATTTTGCTATAATTTTTGCAATATTTTTAGAATTTGGAAAAAAAATAGAATTTTTGAATTTTATATAGAATTTGAATATATATTTAGAATTTTGAAAAAAGCTTCATATTTTGATTTTGTAAGAATTTTTGGAATATTTTTAGAATTTTGAAAAATTTTAAATTTTTGATTTTATTATAATTTTGAAAAAAGTTTTAATTTTTGATTTTGTAATAATTTTTGCAATATTTTTAGAATTTTGGAAAAGTTTGAATTTTTAAGAATTTTTGGAATATTATCGGAATTTAGAAAAAGTTTAAATATTTGATTTCATTCTAGTTTTTGGAATATTTTTGGAATTTTGAAAAAGTTTGATTTTATTTAATTTAACAAAATTTTTGGATTTGGATTATAATTTTCCGGCAACGTATTGATGTTTCGTGTTAGTTTTGTAATAAGTTTTTAAACAGATATAAAAAATACTTGTACGTTAACAAAGAGTTAAGTTTGATATACATCGCTGCCCAAAACTAAAAACCATGTCCTCGTGAAAGTTTTTTGCCGAAAACTATATCAAAATCCTTTACCCAGACCGAAGTTTTGATATCTCAGAGCTGTGAGATTTCAGCCCCTCCATATTTTATGTTTTAAATTATAACTTTATCAATTATAACTTTTTTGAGGCATTAAAATTAATTTATAAAGCATTAATATTTTTTAAAGAGATGGTTGGTTCTTCCTTCTTTCTCTATAATATAGACGCGTCAGTTTTTTCCTGAAATTAAAAATTATTATAACAAAAAATTATTGTACTGCAGCTTCTTCGATTTTTTGTACCGTTAATCTCTATTGATTTGTATATTGTTTTTCAACACAATATTTCACTTTTAACCAAAAACTGACAAAAATCACAACGCTGCAGCTCGTAAAAACAAAACTAGAAACAACGTAAAAACAAAACTAGAAAAAATTTGATGACTATGTTTGCAAGATATATCAAAAAGAATCATAAAATGCAACGAGAGGAGTGAGGAGAGGGAGTGAAAAATGTTAGTTGCTGATAGCACTGTTCGACAGCTAAAATCCGCTGGGGTTCTGACTACCGGGAAAAAGTTATACGTGTCCCGGCGTTTCGCTAGGTCACGTCTAGGAATCCAGATATATCGATTTGAAGTCAGTAAGTATCATATCGGAGGAATTGTCACGTTTAAGGTTCTTTTTTTGACATAAATCGAGAACGACTAGGTGGTCCGATTTTACTGAAACAAATTTAGAAATTAGGAATTACAATTCCTTTAATCTACTGATATACTATACTGAAAAAGTAACGAAAAAATAAAAAAATTAAAATTAAAATAAATAAAAAATACAAAAAAATAAAATAAAAATAATAAAGTTAAATAAAAAATAATAAAAATAATGAAATAAAAATATAAAAAAATAAATTAAAAAAAATTTAATAAACAAATAAAAATAAATAATAAATAAATAATAAACAAATAATAAATAAATAATAAATAAATAATAAATAAATAATAAATAAATAATAAATAAATAATAAATAAAAATAAATAAATAATAAATAAATAATAGAAAATAAATAAACAATAAAAAATAATAATAAATAATAATAACAAATAATAAATAATAATAATAAATAATGACAATAATAGTAATAAATAATAATAAATAATAATAATAATAAATAATAATAATAATAAACAATAATAATAATAATAATGATAAATAATAATAATAATATAATAAAATATAATAAAAATATAAAATATAAAATATAAAATAAAATTATAATGAAAATAAAAAAATTAAATAAATAAATAAAAAATAAAAAATAGAATATAATAAATAAAAAGTAAAAAAAAAATTATATTAATACACAAAGACACATAGACACTTGTCCAAATACATTTAAAACAATAAATTTTGCAGGTTATTCCAGTAAAAATATTAAAAAAGAAAATTTCTATGAAAAATCAATATTTTTGTCACAATGAGATACCTTTACTTAATTGTGAATAAAAGCGATTTGCGTTTATCGATTTTCATGATCCATTTCTCGTTTTGTGCACAGATTATGTGACTTTACGTCAAAGTAATAAATTTTGACACTTTTTTCCGTTTTGAATTTTTCATGATTTTTAAGAAACAATTTTTTTATTTTTTAGGCAAAAAATTATTTTTTTTCTTCATAAATTTATTTATAACTGTGAAACTGTTGATTGTGTAAAGAAATAAGTTACCAGTAAATTAAAGAAACTGTAATTCTTAATTTTTCTAAATTTGTTTCAGTAAAACCGGACTAGTCGTTCTCGAGTTATGTCAAAAAAAAGTCCCCAAAACATGATTATTTCCCTATATGATACATACTAGCTTCAAATCGATATATCTCGATTCCTAGACGTGACCTAGCGAAACGCCGGGACACGCATAGATTTTTTTTGACCGATATAACTTTTCCCGGTATTCAGAACCCCAGCGGATCACTGACCCCTACCATTTGTCGCACAGTGTAATTATCATGAAAGTAATTAGGAACTTCATCAAAATATTCATCGCAGGATCACTTATTTATTTCTTTTAAGAAATACAATGAAAATATCATCAATAATTATTAAGTAAATTTTTTGTGATATAACATCACCCCGATGGAAAACATCCCATCAAAAATAATATAAGAACTGAATCTAAAAAATTATGGCGTAAATTATGAAACTTTTTGCAATCCATACAATTTTCGACCGATCTAGTTTCGAAACAAGGAACTTTAAAAAAGTTTATCATTTTCATCAGGGCTAGCCGACTAGACAAACTACCACAAAATGTCAACGCTAAATATAAACCAAAAATTAGGATACAACTGTAGCGAAGTATAAAAAACAAAAAATTTACATAAACATATATGTAATAGATTCAGGTTTAGTCAATTAATTTCTCTGGTGATCACTGTTTTGTTATACTCTAGACATACTTGTATTGAATAACAAACTTATATCGGTGAGAAGAAGATGACTAGTCTTCTCTTGTGTCTATTGACACATAATCAACAATTAATTCAGTAAATTATTTGTGATATAACATCACCCCGATGGAAAACATACCATCAAGAATAATATAAGAACTGAATCTAAAAAATTAATGGTGCAAATTATGAAACTTTTTGCAATCCATACAATTTTCGACCGATCTAGTTTCGAACCAATGAGAAAATTTTAAACCTTAAAAAAGTTTATCATTGTCATCAGGGTTAGCCGACTAGATCGGTCGAAAATTGTATGGATTGCAAAAAGTTTCATAATTTGCACCATAATTTTTTAGATTCAGTTCTTATATCATCAATACTTCAATATTTCTTGCTTATCTGTAGTTGTTTAATATTTTTTTTGTAAATTGTAATAGTAAACTGGTGAACAATTTTTACTAGGGTGGTTCTTTTATCTTATTTCCGTTTTGTTTGTTTCCTCTGACTTGTGGAGTCGTCCGTACTGCTCCTTATTTTGCTCATTTAAATCCGTTTCATATTTTCTTTTGCGTGCTGGCCTGGAAGAGACTGTTTGTACTGGACTGGGGAAATTAATTCTAGGGCCCGCAAGATTGAAGCTAGCTAGAATTAAACCGTTTCAGATAGTGATTGTTTACGTAATAAAAATCTGATCAGTGAACATTTTCCTTTAAAACCTAAAAGCAAACAGTCATCACATTAATCATACCTTCATTCCGTACTATCAAACAACTTAAGATCATTTCATAAATAATATGAATAAAATGCGCTCACGAATAGTGTTTGAGACTATATAGTTTCGAAAATAGTGTTTGAAACTGGAAACAACCGAGAACAACTAAGAATTTACCTTATCTTAAATGATTCTAGAAATTGTTCTAGAAATTATAAATAATTATATATCAAATAGAGTATTAAATCCCAATCTAGTACAACCCGCGTAGGAAGAAAAATATGTCCACTAAAATCAGTTCTTATAAAGGTCTTGATGGTATTAAATCCTAAACAGTTTACCTGACACAAGTTATTGAAAGTTATTCCGTATGAGTTACCACATCGTTTAATGTTTACAAGTTATCTACATGTCTGGGAACTTCACGGACCTGCAGAATTGAAAACCTCTGACACCACTCTAAAGCAGTAACAAAGTATCTTAGTTTGGCATCGGAGTTCGACAATTAACAGCTTTCACGTTAGTAGAATAATAATCAGTATTTTAGTGTGTATTAAAATCTACTAACTAAAAACTCTTTTGTTACTTGTGTCTTTCCTAGCTTCTCAAAAAAATATAACCAAATCTAATGATTTATATGATGATTTATATTCCCAATATATTTATAATAAAATTATATGAAATAGTCATTAGTAAACGTAGTGTATAGGGATGTAGAATCACTTCTTCAGAAATTATACATATTAATCTAATTCTTCTTAAAAATCAAGAAAAGCCTATTTAATTCAAAAAAATCGATTTAAATTAAAAAAAAAAATCAGTCAGATTTTTATGCAATCCTGGTTTGAACTGAAATATGCTCGCAATATTAATAATTGATTGAATTTTGAAGCACCTTATTGTTATGATTTGATGTGTAAGACAGTTTCTTTGAATAATTTTTCTCTGTCTGTTTCATTTTTTTTTGTTATACGGCAGATTTTCAATGTTGAGGTAATGTTTATTTGAAAAATGAGACAACTAAAAACAACGATGAGATAAATGGATTTCTTTTTTTTAGAAAACAAAGGCCTTCTGTGAAACGATTTTAATTATAATTTTAGTTAAGTTTGAACTTTTGAAGATTATTTAGTTATTAAAGCTTTATATTTTTGAAAAACTTGATTGCATTTCTTGATTATTTAAAACAAAACATAGTTGTCAAATAAAAGGCTGTTTAGCTATTAAACTTTTAAATTTTGAAAAACTTTGTTGGGGCTGTGAAGCATTTTGGATTGCATAAAAACAAAAGATTTTCCTGGGTCAGAGGTCGTGCGTTGAATTTTTTCTAAAACGAACCATTGTTGTTTGTTGAACCATCCTTGTCGGCATGTATAATAGAGTAATATAAGGCCTAGTCTAAAAAACAACAGGGTTGCCGGTATACTAGCTACGAAGAATCTTATTAATCGAAGAATCTTACGCAAAGTTTAGGAATAAAATAGATTATGATGAAGTTAAGCATCCAAGATTTAAAATTTCAAGCGTTTTTGGATGACATCGTGATTAAAGCCAGGAACAAATTTGCCGGGAGACCCTAGAATAGTACAGAAAGGTAATTTAGAAGCTTAGTTTGATGATTGATCAATCGAACGGTGATCTTACCCTAACTTTAAACGAACTTCAGTAATTGCATACAAGACCAAATTCCTAAGAATAATCGTAGATAACAACGTTTCTTCTATAGAGAGAAAACATGAAATAATTGTGGTAAGCCAAGCCACAATAGCACTTACCATTGTCTAACAAAATTAATGTACAAATATATATTTTAATTTTCCATAAATCTGGTCCATTTAGATTTACCATAGCCCACTGTTGACGGCAGATCCTGAGATCAGTGGATATTCCATCTGTCTTCAAGCTGAGCATTATTAATCTATATAAAAATGTTTTTATAATTAAATAATTATATAATTAAGAATTTATATTAGAATTAGTTATACTTATCTTGTTTACATTTTCTTAGTTTTGACAAATGACATTTGTATTTCACAGTGGAAACTGCAGAATATTTTCGCGATTTTTTTTCTACAAAGCAATAGATGTCGTTGACCACAAGAATTATTTAAAATATAGATGTCATTTGTTTTTTGATTAATCGACAAATTTTATTTTCGCGCATTTTATTTATTTTAGCGCCTTTTGTTTATATAATTATTCTACACTCTTTCATTAAAAATTTAGCAGTGAGCTTAATTGGTCGATACAAACAAATTAATAATTTTATTATTTCAATATACATATTATATTTCAATATTTTGGATTTTTGGATTTTGGATATTTCAATATATTATACATTGATTTATATATTGTAAAATAAAATAAAGAGAATATTTTTTTTCGGAAATTAATAAGAGTTTTTAATAATTATTTAGTGGAATTTACTTTTATAAATAAATTAAAAAGAGTCTTAATAATTATTTGATAAAATTTACTTCGACAAACAAATTTTGGAATTGAAATTGGATTTTTGGCCAGCGATTATCAAAAAACTATTAAACAAGAACTCCAATCAATCCAAGGGTTTATACATGGTCCTTCGAGCCGGATTTATCGTGCTTAAGCTTGCTGGGAACTGAATTCAACACTGGAAACAAAACTGTGAGTAGGTTAGATTTTTGTTTAAATTATTAAAAGTGACTAAAGAAAAACAGTAATCTAAATTTTGAACTATACAGCCAGTGGCTTAAACAGCAAGTGAAATATTTTTTATTTTAAATTCAGTGTTAGACACAGTGAAAATTGTTTTATAGTTTATTAAATCTTGCTTAAACAATAATAAAGAGAAAGACAGAGACAGAATTGTGAATTTTTTAAACAAAAAAAGACAAAATGGCTGAAGCCAGAGCCCTAAAACGTTTAGTGAAGAGCTTGGAAATTATAAAAACTCAAGTACAAACATTTACGGTGGATACTTGCATAAGTGATATCAACACGTGCATAGATCTCCTAGCAGACGAATGGAAGGAATATCAATTGATTGAAAAATCTGTGAAAGGGAAATTCGATGACGCTCATGTAGACACAGTGGATAAAATCGAAGCAAACCATTTTGAAATAAAACAAAAACTTATAAAATGGCAAAAGCTATACGAAGTCAATAGCGTTCAAGGTCGTCAGGGGAACAACAGTATGGAAGATTTACTGCTCAACCAAAGTAACTTCATACAAGAAATTTCAACAATGAACAGAAGAGAAAATGAGGTGCGCTTGCCACGTGTTAATATTCCAGTTTTTAGTGGTGCATATTCAGAGTTTCCCTCATTTCGAGATCTATTCGAAACCTCTATACATGATAATGCCAGTATTTCCAAAGTACACAAACTTCAATATCTGAAAGGCTTATTAAAAGGAGAAGCATATGCATTAATAAACCATATAGCTGTCACCGAAGCAAACTATGACCAAGTGTGGGAAAAGATGAAGGCGAGGTTCGACAAGAAAAAGCACGTAGTACACAGTTTGTTGAAACAATTTATGGAGCAGCCAACTGTTCTGCAAAGTAGCGCAAAGGCAATTCGTCATTTAAGCGATGTGTCAGATGAAGTTCTACGGGGATTAAAGGTACTCGGCGAAAATGCAGAAAGTCGTGATCCATGGTTGATTTTTATTTTATTAAATAAACTAGACGCTGCTACAAAGGAAGCATGGGCTCATGAAACCGCAAGCATTGATCTTCCTACTCTGGATCAATTTTTTATGTTTCTGAACAAGAGAAGCGACGCACTAGAATGTTTAGGTTCATCGCAAAAATCTAAACCAGTGATTGCAAACAAGGTTGGAACCATGGTTTCTCAAACCGCGAACAACGGTGGATGTTCGATGTGTGAAGGCGATCATTACATCGGCAGATGTGAAAAGTTTCTTGAACTATCAGTTCCACAGCGCAAAGAGCTGGTTGCACAGAAACGTTTATGTTTCAATTGCTTGTCAACGACTCATCAAGCTATTGTTTGTAGATCCAGGTACACTTGTCGAACTTGTAGGCGAAAACACTATATAACATTACACATGGATCAAAACCCGAACATTACAGCAGAAGATCAAAGTGAGCAAGGAACCTCTCAATCAATCCAAACCTCAACATCTTGCCAGTCCAGTGTATATATTCCAACAAAATTAAGCGGTTGCCCGACAGAATCTTTTCAAGCCATACTACCAACTGCCATTATTAGTGTCGAGGATAAATTCGGGCAAATGTGGAAATGTCGAGCATTATTAGACTCCGGTTCACAATCCTCATTTATTTCAGAGAGCTGTGCCCGAAGATTAAATTTAAAGCGTGAAAAGGCGAATGTTCGTATAACAGGAGTGACATCGGGAAATTTAACTTCAAGTGGCAAATCAACCATTATTCTAGAATCAATGTATGACCATGATGTGAAGCTGTCTTTAGAGGTACTAATTATTAAGAAACTTCCAGCACCGTTGCCCAAAAGAAATATTTATCATGCTGATGAAGAATTATTAAAAAATATAGAGTTAGCTGATCCACAGTTCGATAAACCGGCCTCCCTCGATTTATTAATCGGAGCAGATAAATTCTTTGAGATTTTAGACGGAGAACAAAAAAGGTCGAATTCATTGATCTTACAAAAAACCATCTTTGGATGGATAGTTTCAGGTCAACCATTAGAAGTGGAGGAACAGAGCTCAAACACATTTTCGCTACAAGCAAAAGAAGAATTGGTCCTTGAAAATACCCTAAGTAAATTTTGGGAAATAGAAGATCTGCCCAGTACTAGCTCTTTAAGCCCGGAAGAAATGGAATGTGAAGACTTGTTCGTAAATACCCACCAACGAGCAGTTGATGGCCGATATATCGTGAAACTACCTTTCAGAAAGCAGTCACAAGATCTAGGAGATTCTATTCATGCAGCGGCTATACGTTTTCGAGCATTAGAGCGTAAGTTTTCATTGAATCCCAACTTAAAAGGCGAATATGTAAAACAGATACAGGACTACATTAGATTGGGACATATGGTTGAGGTACCCGAACACATTCTGCAAAGATATTCCAATAATAATAGTTACTATTTACCTCACCATTCTGTTACGAAGGAGCAAAGCACCACCACTAAAGTGAGAGTAGTGTTCGACGGATCTAGCAAAACTAGCACGGGCGTCTCGTTGAACAATAAATTGATGATAGGTCCAACAATTCAACCAACCCTGTGGACAACACTTTTGAGATTTAGGTCTAACAAGGTAGCATTAGTCGCAGATGTTGAAAAAATGTACAGACAGGTGATTGTATCAGAAGAACATAGAAGTTTCCAAACAATATTGTGGCGAGAGAATCCAGATCAGAAAATGAGGCATTACCAGCTTACACGAGTTAGCTTTGGACTTGCATGTTCAGCATTTTTAGCTATACGGTCTTTGCAGCAGCTTGCATTGGAATCCAGTGATGAGGAAGTCAAAAAATGTTTATTAAACGATTTCTACGTAGATGACCTACTATCAGGAAGCTATGACATAAATCATGCACATACATTGCGAGATAAACTAACCAAGGTTCTAGCATCTGGTGGATTCATATTGAGTAGATGGAGATCAAATTTATCTTGTCTATCTGAGAACAAAGACAACAGTTCTTTAATGGAAATCTGCTGTGAAAATATGTCGCCAACCAAAGCACTTGGTTTACTATGGCATCCACGAGAAGACATATTTTCTTTTGACGTTCATGCTGAAAAAGATGGTGCTGTAAACAAACGAAAAATAATCTCCGAATCCTCTCGTTTGTTTGATCCTCTCGGCTTCCTTTCCCCATCCATAATCATTTTAAAGATTTTATTTCAGAAACTATGGCTCCTGAAACTAGATTGGGACGACAACTTACCTCGTGAATATGAAGAAGAATACCAGAAGACAAGAAACCAGTTCAAACATTTCGAACGACTCCAAATTAAACAATTCACTAACTTCAATGGTGAAATACAAATTCATGGTTTTGCAGATGCGAGCGAAGCAGCTTACTGTGCGGTTATTTACAGCAGAACAGTCACCATGAATGGTCAAACCATCTGTCAGCTACTTACCTCTAAAACTAAAGTAGCTCCGCTCAAGAAAGTATCACTACCACGGCTCGAACTTTGTGCAAGTCATCTTTTGGTGAAATTAATGTCTGCCGTAAGAGAGTCACTTCAGATTGATGCAAAATATTTCGCATGGACTGACTCAAAAATCGTATTGGCATGGCTTTCTACCTACCCCGGACGATGGAAGACATTTGTAGCCAACCGAACGAGCCAAATATTGGAGAAGTTTCCACGAAAGCTTTGGGCACACGTTCAATCTCAAGATAATCCCGCAGATTATGGTTCCAGAGGTGTTAGTCCCGAGAAGCTGATCGACCTAGAACAATGGTGGAAAGGACCCGCTTGGTTAGGACAAGTCAGATATGTTGGCCAACTAGCATTGAGTTGGCAAATTCTGATGCAAATGAAAGCGATATGGAATATAGCAACACAAACAACCAAACCACTATATTACATACAAAATGTGAGCCGGAAACAAATTCCTGGATAAGTTGGTTATTGGAGAAGAATTTTAAGCTACCAAAATTATTCAGAATTGTAGCATATGTAATCAGGTTTATCGATCGAAAAATTGCAAAACGAAGTGGAGACTCGAATGCTTCAAACACCACTCAATTAACGACCATGGAGATAAAAAGGGCAAAATTAGTGTGTATTAAGTGGGTTCAACAAGAAGTCTTTAAGGAAGATTACCAAAACATACAGCGAAATAATAGGGTTAACAGCCAATCCAGACTCCTTCCACTAGCACCATTTATAGATGGCGATGGCGTTCTAAGAGTTGGTGGTCGTTTACAGAATTCAGATTGTGACTTCAACAGCAAACATCCCATAATATTGCCACAAAAACACATATTTACTGACGGGGTTATATGGGATATTCACCTCTCTAACTTGCATTCTGGTCCGACACTTACCAGTAATATCATACGGCAAAATTATTGGGTGCTTAATGGTCGTAGCAGAATACGAAGAATCATAAAAGACTGTGTAATTTGTGTAAGATATGCAGCGAAAGCCACTACGCAATTCATGGGTAACTTACCAGCGGCGAGAGTCAATCCAACTCGTCCATTTGAAAATTGTGGTATTGATTTTGCTGGACCAATATATATCACATCCAGAAAAGGTAGAGGGAACAAGCCGCTAATTAAGGGATACATCTGTATATTTGTCTGCTTGTCAGTGAAAGCCATACATATTGAAGGAGTTACAGATTTAACTATAGTGAGGCCTTTTTAGCTGCTTTAAGACGCTTTACGTCCAGAAGAGGGCTACCTAAAAATATCTACACAGATAATGGTTCTAACTTTGTTGGAGCCAGACGCATCCTCGACAAAGCATGTAAGTTAATAAAAAACATTAATAATGATTATGTAATTGCAGAATATTTAACTCAAAATCAAATTGAATGGCATTTCATTCCACCATCATCACCCCATTTTGGTGGTTTATGGGAAGCAGCGGTGAAATCAGTGAAAACTCACCTGCTTAAGGCCACTCACAATATTAACTTAACTTTTGAAGAGATGAATACATTGCTTTGTCAAATAGAGAGTATACTAAACTCACGCCCGTTATGCACTTCTACTTCCGATGATGAATATCAGGTATTAACTCCTGCACATTTTTTAATAGGAACATCTACCGGAACGATAGTAGAACAGACCATCGATGAACCTGAAAATCGTTTAGCAAGATGGCAAAAAATACAATCACGGATACAAACATTCTGGAAGCGGTATTATCTGGAATATTTAAACAATCTTCAACAGCGTCATAAATGGAACAAAATTAATGCTAATATTGATATCAATGATATAGTCTTAATAAAAGAAGATAATACTCCAGTATGTAAATGGCCCTTTGGACGGGTTGTTCAAGTGCATCCAGGAAAAGATGGATTAGTGAGAGCAGTCACATTAAAAACATCACATTCAACAATACAACGTCCGGTGGTGAAACTCTGTAAGCTGCCTGTTGGTTAACGATGGATTCGTTAACGGGGCGGATGATGTTGACGGCAGATCCTGAGATCAGTTGTTTTTATAATTAAATAATTATATAATTAAGAATTTATATTAGAATTAGTTATACTTATCTTGTTTACATTTTCTTAGTTTTGACAAATGACATTTGTATTTCACAGTGGAAACTGCAGAATATTTTCGCGATTTTTTTTCTACAAAGCAATAAATGTCGTTGACCACAAGAATTATTTAAAATATAGATGTCATTTGTTTTTTGATTAATCGACAAATTTTATTTTCGCGCATTTTATATATTTTAGCGCCTTTTGTTTATATAATTATTCTATACTCTTTCATTAAAAATTTAGCAGTGAGCTTAATTGGTCGATACAAACAAATTAATAATTTTATTATTTCAATATACATATTATATTTCAATATTTTGGATTTTTGGATTTTGGATATTTCAATATATTATACATTGATTTATATATTGTAAAATAAAATAAAGAGAATATTTTTTTTCGGAAATTAATAAGAGTTTTTAATAATTATTTAGTGGAATTTACTTTTATAAATAAATTAAAAAGAGTCTTAATAATTATTTGATAAAATTTACTTCGACAAACAAATTTTGGAATTGAAATTGGATTTTTGGCCAGCGATTATCAAAAAACTATTAAACAAGAACTCCAATCAATCCAAGGGTTTATACACCCACTAATAAAAATAAATAACATCCATTGAAAAAATATCTAGTTGATTCCAAATTCGTTTCACTATACTCAATGCCATGATATATCACAAACATCCAATCATCCCATTATAAAAAAATTATCCAAATGTTATTAGGAATTAATTTAATTTATTTTGAAATACAAAATTTTGAATTTCATTCTAATTTCTTTTACTCGTAATTATCTGATTATCTGTAAAAATAAATAGCTTTTTGATGGAAGACGGAAAATATGTTTCTGTTTACAATTATTGTAATAGTTTCATCAATGTTTCTCTCACAGTGATTGATTATGTTTTAAGCGTTTATTTCCGTTAGATGTACAAAAACTAATGTAATAGTCATTATGGTTTTGTTTAAGTTAGATTAAAGATTTTGATATCTGATTTATCAAAACTAATTTTTTAGAGTTGAAATCGAATTTATTCGAACCATAACTGTGCTTATTTGGAGTAGGTTTTCTTATGTGGTTACCGTAATGAAATAATGGTTGTTGGATTTCCCATTCTGGGACAACATATAAAGTTATTGTTTAAAATTTTGATATTTTTTAACCATTAAAATACTAATTACATATTTTATACAATATAGGAACTAAACTCATTTAATCATTTTCAAATACGGTCTGTTGAACTCAATCGTTTTTGGTGAAATTAAATCCAAACCAATTTATCTATCGTGAAAAGCAAACACAAAAAAAATGTTGTTTGTTTTAATTTGATTTTACACATTTGTGAACACCAAAAAAATGAATCTGTTTTAATTAAAAAAAAAATACACAGTAACCAAAATTATTAACGAATCAATCGATTTATTTATTAATTTCTGTTTTATATTGTGGTATAGTCCATTGGGAATAACTTTTTTCCGCGATAATCAGCCTCTGCCAGGAACTTTAAATCGCATATCATCACTCTATTTTTTGTAATTTTCCTTTAAAAATTATGCTTTTTTGTTGTGAAAATAGTTATATGAATCATCGCTCATGTTCAAAAATATAATAGCTTCGCAACACAATGAAACACGTAAATCAATTCGCACAGAACATAATCTCAGAAACATTCGCACATCACTCATTTTTCTTTATATAAGAAAGTGAACTGAAAACTCTTATATTTGTTCTTTCAACAATGAAAAGAAAAAAAATTAAGAAACAATTCGCAAAGAAAAGCTTTCGTTTTAATTGTATGTGCTTTCGAGTAAAAGTTTCTTTTAAGTAAAGAAAATTTGTACTTACCTCGACATCATTTTATTGATTTCGGTCTTTGGTAATGTGGAGCAGAATTTCTTTGACTTCCTCATAACTAATATGGATGTCAAAATTAAGAACGGAAATACAGCGACTCTTCTATATAGACAGCTAAACTATCTGAAAACTGGAAAGACTAAACAATGGTGCTTAAAACATATAATAAGTAAAACAAGAGGACCAAGAGAAGTAGCTTCAGATATTTTCACGATATTATCTCAATATTTAGATTCAATCTATAGATTGAGAAAGTTTTACTTTTGAAATTGATCGACAAAAACAGACGAACTATATTACTTTAATATAATCTGATTTACAGGACACGCCTTCAAAACAGAAATCATGACGGAAACCACACTGTTCCAGCTGACAAGAATATTAGAGAAGCGTTAGATATGAAGTTAGATATGACAACAAGGTGTGTGTAGCTTGTGCTTTTTAGACATTGAATTAGCCCATGCAAACACATTGCATGGAGCTCAGTCAAAGGGGACTTTAGGGGGACTTCAAGTATCATTGGTACAACGTTGCGCATTGATATTCTAAAGCAATCTACCAGTGAAAAACGGTCTATTAATGTCACTAAAGTAAGAAACAAACTCCAAGGACCTCTAGAGAGACTTTTAGTGCTGGTCCGTAGACAAGATCGACTGGATTGCATCCGAGGTCAGTTCGTATTCTAAGGAGTATAAAGGGGAGTTTTTCACTCCAATTCAGGGTGTTATTTATTGCAAAGTGAGAGAGGCTTTTAGTTGGCAGTGGAACCTTTTCACCATACCATTAGTCTGTGGGTGATATGTCGTTGTCCGTAATCTGTCTGAACCTAAACGTTGGTTAAATTTCTGAAAAAGCTTGCTTTCAACGTGATTGTCTAAGTCAGTGGTTATCTCGTACTGGCCCGTAGTTATCCAACTTTCTATTAAAGGAAAAGCCTGCCATTAGACGTTGGTAGTGATCTAACTAGGTGTTTGTGTAAAGCGACTTTGTTCTGATTGAGTGTGTCGAGAAACTTTCGACTTCTGGCAAGCAAGACAAGTGGGCCAATACGCATATCGAAATTTTATACTTAGCCAGAAGCATTTCGACACTATAAATTAACGTCGATACCTGATGTTTATTTGTTTACCTGATATTTATCTTTGTATCGTATTCGTATTCGGGAGGGGAAAGATTTCTGGAATAAAATCTCTATGGTTTCAAATATTCTTTGCAGTACTGCTCCAATACAGCTTTAACAGCCGAGTTTGATGCATCCGTAGTAGTTTGAAACTTATTATGTTCTAGTAGATATGAAACACCATATCAAGGCCAACTTTTTTTTAATAAGAACTACCTGGCACTAGGGAGACCAAATGATTTTGTTTTTCTTACAAAGTTGTTTAAGAAGTGACAGTAGGTTGTGCATTAGAGTCAATAGTTCGGCCAAGTGAGGAATGAATCAAATGGACTTCAATAAAGCACTGCACTTGCCGTATTGATGTGGGTTGGAAAAAATCAGTCATAGCCATAATTCTCTCTTTAGATGATTGAACATCAAATTTCGAGATCTCCTAACTAAGAAAATTTAATGAGGTTACACTGAACAGACAGTTCGGATGTTTCAAGTTTATGCCAGAATCTGTGAGGGGTTGGAATAGAAAGTGAAGCTGATCACAATGTTCGGATTCCAAACAACTTGCCACCAAAATTTCGTCGATATATATGAAAACGAAATCAATTCTCTATGTAACTTTGTCCATTAAACACTAAAGCTTCTAAGCTGTATTTCACCAACCGAATGGCATTCTTATGAATTCAAAAAGTCTAAATGGAGTCGTTTTGCCGTCTTGTATATATCTTCCAGCTACTGGAATATGGTGATAAGCTGGACCGCGATTTTTATTTGAAACAAATAGTATAACCTCGTGGGGAAGGAGAGAAATTATTGATTTGAAGAAGTGTATATTGATCTGACACGGTTATTGCATCAAGTTGACGGTAGTCTCCACAAGGTCGCCAATCAGCACTGGCACGTCAAGGAACAAAGTTCAAAGGTGATGATACTAAAGAAACTGACTCTTGATACAACCCGAATGAGTTCATATACTCGAACTCATTCCTTTCGATTTGTGTTTTTTTCAGATACATTTTTTGCCGCTGGTCCATATCAATAATGATAGTGACAATAATTATATTGCTTAGGATTAGAAAAGGATGAAGAAGACGTTATCGGAGAACAGTAATTCCTAGATCGAATCCGTCACCTTTTTTGTGGTTTGAAATCTGTTTTTTTGCAATTTTGGTGAATATGTACTAGCGTCACATATGTTGGAACTGAACCAACTGTTAATCCCTCAAAACTTGTCAGCTAGTGCAAAAAGTTTTTCATTCATTTCATCAACTTGAATTGTCAGTATAGAACAAATTTTATACAGGAGACGCTGTAGCCAGACTGTTTTTATTAGATATTCAGAAACGACTACAAATGAAAGAGTGAATGGATTCAACGCTGGGAAGGAGTGAAAGAAGACACACAAATTTGGCTGTTTCTACATAATGGGAACAGTGAGAATATATCTTATAATCACCAATATTCTGTTTTGCGTAATGCTATTACGATCAGTAAATAACAATCCAAGATCAAATACAAAACCAAATAAACCCAAAACCTCAAATTTAACAAGAAATACACATCGATGTTGATTACTAAGGTAAAAAGAATTGAGTGATGATCATCTCCGTAAACAGTGTCGAAGAGCCTTTGTGTAGGTGGGCATTTTAATCGGAAACCACATGGCAAAGAGCCAACCAATTACAGCTTCTTTCAGACTGAAATGTGAATTGAGCACAGCAAGTGAACACTTGAAAAACTTGTAGATTTTCGATTGAGAAAAAATTTATCGTAACAAAAAATCTTTTTTTTGTCGGGCGATCAAGCAACAGATTAGGCAATAGCTGCGTACCCCATTACATTCAATACAATTAGAGGTTGTGGGAAAGCATAAGAAGCTTAAAAAAACTGGCTATATTAGATAAAAATGAATCCGACAAATAAATTGTAATACAACAACATTGAGTGCACCTAAACAAAGGTTCAAATTGTTATGACGGGTAATTCAGGCTCCATAATGGAATTTCAAACCACTGACCCGCATACACCTAGGGCATGGTTAGATTAATCGATTGTTCGATTAATTGATCATTTTGCAAATTGATCGATTAATCGAACAAAAAAGTTTTTAATCGATTAATCTAAAATTACGAAAAAGTTTAAAATTTACAAATTTATTGGACAAACGAATTTTGTACCAAATTGTTAAAAGGTTTATTGTCTAGCTTTGTATTCTCTTGCTGTTACCAACTACTTTTTTATTCGCCTACATATTAAAGTGTTAGTTTATTACTGTGATTTGCGGCTTTAAAGTATCACTTTTCAACTATTTATTTTGTTGTCATACCTACGTCCAAAAAAGTAAAAACCATTTGTATTTGTACACTATAGTTTGAAGTATAGTGAGCTAGCTCCATTACTTTCCATTCTGAAGGATACAGTTTGTATAGCTCCTTAACATTTTCAATTAGTACAGTATATTTGAACACCTTATTTTATAAGGACAAAAAATTCCACTGGCAGAGAGAGAAATACAGATCCTATTAGTGTTATTTTCTATCACTTGATTATAAATTTATTTTAAATTTTTGTATATTTCTTATGTCATTGTAAAAGTTTAAATAAGATATACCGAGCGTATTTGTTTTAAAAAAAAATTAATAAAAATATTACAACTAGAGAAAATTTCATTTAATCGATTAATCAATTAATCGTTGTTAAAATTTTCATATTAATCGTTAATCGATATTTAGTCCCAATCGATTAATCGACCATGCCCTACATACACCGGGTTTGCCTTAACAGAGATTTTCCTAGTCATTTTCATTTTGTTCTGTACATATATTGTCCTAAAATAGTTGTGTAATCTTTCTCCAATGTAATTTCCTTTGCTCCATTTGTATTCACACTTCCGCTATTTTCAGGTAGATTTCCTACAATCGTCTATCAATTAATAATATTTTTCAATGTGATTTCCTGTTTTTAATTTGTAAGCATTAATTGCTATAAAATTGTCAGAAAACGGTTGTGTATTATCATTAATCCATAATCGCGCTATTTACATATATAATTCGTTCAATTGTTTCGTAAACAATGTTTCTTTCAAATCTTTTTCAAATTCTATTACAAACTAGCAGTCCATACTCCTTAATGGGTATAATAGCTAACGATAAAACAAAAATATAATTTATCAAGAAACTACCTTATCGATTCGTTATTGGAGAGTAAACAAAGAAACGGCCTTAACCGCATATAAATAGTAGATGACAGCTAGCCTCGCTCTCTTATTTTTTAGTCTTTTGTGATTCTTAGTCGAATAATATTTTCCAATTGGATTTGTTTTGACGTGGGTTGACATTTTTGTTGTTTTGATTGTGATAGATGTGATTGAATGAATGTCGGAAAAACTTAAAAATGATATTTAGAAACGAAACCAATAATTTATTAAGTTTAATTCTCGAGAATTGAAAATTTGCGACGGTACCCAAAGCTTGTTAAATTAGTATCCGCGTCGTACAGTGTAAATCCAGTTTGAAATAATCTAATTAATGACATCGAAAGTCGAGTTTAAGGTTAGCTAGTTTTGTGTAGTAACATTAATTTTTATTCCTATATATTGAAGTGGATCATCCAATACCGGTATATTAGTGCGATATATGACTGTAGATTTATGTAATAACCGCATCACGGAAATTCATATCCCACGGGAATCAATTTTTGGCCTCTAGCATTTAGTTCGCATATGAATGAACGGGATTAGTTCTAAGAACGTTGGAAGCTAAAATAGTTTGATTATCTGTAATGCTAAGAAACCAAAAAGAATGTTGTTTAAAAATTAAGATAAAAGCATATATGTACATGTTTTAGTGCATAAGCAAATTTGTATTCTCATCATGGGTACAGTTAATTTAATTAAAAAAAAAAAAATTTTTAAGCTAAAAATATATGTGTGAACGTTCTAGTGCTCAAGCCAATGTTTGTTATCGTCATTAGTACAATTCAAATTATATGAAATCAAGCAATTATTAGTGAAATTATTACTCAAACCACCAAAAAAAAAAAAAAATAAAACATCACGTATAGCATACACCTGTTTTGTTTATTCTATTCAATCGCCTGGTTCAACACGCGGCGCTAGGCCGATCGCGCCGTATATATACAATACCGTACCCGTGTAAAAGTTAAAGATATATCCGCCATAAACCATTTGAGTTTCGTTCAACTACACAACCTTATGGCAAGATACCCTCCGACTCTGGGTGCATAATATAGTCTATGCTGTACATCAAATAGCGCACGCACTGTACTCTGGTCGTCTGGATGACTGTTTGGTTCTGCTGGACCGAACGAAGGATTGGAATTATATGGATCTGATGGACTTTATGGGCTAGGCAGGGGGTTAAGGGGATGACGGAGACGAGTCGACCACAAACCTCAGGTGAGTCATAATTTTAATGTAGCTCTATTTGCAAGTATGAATGAATATGGATATGTTTGTAGGTGTATGAGCATGTGTATGTAGATGTATGTGATGTGGGTATATGTGAATGAGTGTAGTGGTGGCATGTAACATATAAACAAGAATTCTACCTAAGTATGGTAAAACTTACTAATATCAACCGTAAAATAATTAAAATAAAGCCAAAACAAATTGGATGGCTTATAAATATTGAATGATGATGATGCGACGAAAACCAAAGGTCGGGCAATAACAGTAACGACTAGATTATTGAAAAAGGATGTGAGGGATGAAAATAAAAGAAAATGAAAACGAATATCGTCATCCTATTGTGATCAGACGAATTTTTAGTTCATTTGTTGCATCTCGTGCGAATCAATGACAATAGTGCGAATCATGTGTGCGAATCAATGACAATAGTGCATTTCTGTTGTATAAAAATGTTGACAAAGGTCGAAGCGGTCTTACATATGCAGATGAATTACAACCATGATTGGCGTGTTTGATAAAGTAAATTGAGGTGCTATTAGTTTTCAAGATTTTGGAGCTACCTGGAATTATGTAACATGCTGGCAAAACTGTTGTAGATCATCTGATACTGATGATTCTGGTAATATTGATAAATATGAATTGAAGACAGTATCGTCGGCATATGGAGTATATATTATCAGATGCTTTGGTAGGATTATTAAGACAGAAATTTGAGCATATTGGACGTGGAACAATTTGGTTTGATGTTGTTATTCAGGGTGTTATAATTTTATAAACCTGCACGTCATCCTGTAGACAATATGATGCGGATATGGATGGGGTTATACCAGTTCACTGCGAAATATTTCTTAGCAGGGATTCCGGCCAAACAGTCTAATTTTCGTCGTTATTTTGTTTAAAATTTTTAATTGATAATTACCTCTATATTTCACGATATTCTCAACAGAAGCATATGAAAACGACTTGGAATTTTGGATTCAACTTAAACTATTATTAGCTATAAACACATGGCCAATTTTCGATATTTAAACCAACAAAAAGAAAAGAATTTTGAGTTTACTTTGGGTTAGACTGTAATTCATTTTCCGTTTATAATTGTATGTGTCAAAATTATTATATGAAAATTTTTTTTTAAATACAGCTGGGAAATTTTCATAAACCATAACAATGACTGGATTTCCCCAAATGAGGTCGCCAGAGTCTCAGTCTTTCACTTGATTCTTCTTCTATCCGTTATTATCTCATGTTACGCGTACATTACAGTTATTTGTGTTGGAGTAGCAGGTATTTTTCTCTCGATTCCATGGGCTGCAACTAATAATAATAATAATAATAATTTATTTTTATTGCCATTTTAAAGTTTACAATAAACTTATTTATAATATATTTAGGATTAAACAAAAATTTCCAAAATATTACCAAAAATAAAAAGAAAAGAAAAAGCTAATATATAGTACACATAGTATAAAAACATAAAACATAGTATAAAAACATTATATAAAAATATTATATTATATTACATACACGAACAAAATTAATTAGTAACGGTTAATATGATAATGCTCAAACCATTGACTTTTGAACTGAATATACGACTTAGAGTTCTTGATTATAGAGGGTAGTTTATTTATTTAGCGTATGGTTTTTTTTGTGACACATTAAAAATTAAGCTTCAAAATAGGTAGACTCTTCTATGAAATCTACCTAAAACAAAACATGGATACACATTAAATGAACTTGCAATCGATTTGATTGCGCGTCTTTGAGTAAAACAGTAAAAAGTAAAATATTTGAACATTGGGCAGTACATCTACATCGACGTTTACATCGAGCGAGTCTATCCATGCTACTACATCGGGAGTTGCCAAATGGGTGTCTGAGATGTTGCCATTGTAACGTCGAATTAGACACACAGTTGCAATGTGTTTTACAGTTTGTTGTGGAGCGCCGCAGTCACACTCAGGGGACTCTGAAATGCCCCACTTGTAGAAAGAATCAGCACAACGTCCATGATTCGTTCTTATTCGGTTTAATGTGGTCCAGGTATGACGTGGCAAATCGAAACCAGGTTGGGTAGAAGTCGGCTTAGTAATAGAAAGGCCAGTTGTGTTGTAATGTTGCCAGAAGGTGTCCCAGGCAACCAAGATATTAAAATCAGTTGCCAGTACGTTGCTGGCAGTTTTATGTGGAGGCTTTCTTGACTTCAATCGACAACGAGTGTGGACACCGTAATATTCGTGCAGGGGTAACGTGATGTTGTTGGTTACCTTTTTATGTTCACGCATGAGAGCATGCGAGCGTCTGAGTGCAGGTGGAGCGATATTGCTTAACACAGGGAGCCAAGGTGAAGGGGTGGGTCTGATAGTACCACTTATAGTACGCATCGTGGCATGCAGCTGGCAGTCAACTTTTTGATTATGTGTGCTATTCAACCAGACTGGTGCGCCATACTCAGCCACTGAGTAAACCAGACTTAGAGCAGTTGTTCGGAGGGTAGCTGAAGTAGCACCCCATGTAGAGCCTGCCAGTTTGTGCAATATATTGTTTCTCGTTTTAAGTTTTTGTGACGTATTTTCTAGGTGGAGTTTAAAAGAAAGAGTTCTATCGAGAGTAATGCCCAGGTACTTTGGCTGTTGATTGTATTTAATGACAGTGCCGTTAAATAACACTGATAGTTCGTGTTTTGCCAGTTTGTTGTTTAAGTGGAAACCGGAGCTCTCGGTTTTACTTAGATTGGGAAATAAGCTCCACGTTTGAAAATAGTCATTCATTATCGCTAGGTCAGTTGAGAGCAAATCCTTAAAAACACCCATGTCTTTGTTTTGAATGGCCAGGGTCCAATCATCAGCGTAACCAACTTTCTTTGATGTTGTGTGAGGAATGTCATGAATGTACAGATTAAAAAGTAATGGATGGCGCCAGGACGGAACCCTGTGGTAAACCATTGTTAAACATTTTTGACCTACTACAGGAATTATTTATATGAACCTTTAGTACACGATTACTCAGCATGTTGTTAATTAAACGCGAGATGGTGCTACAAGGTATTGCATTGAACAGCTTATATATAATCCCAATTCGCCAGACCGTGTCATATGCTGCAGTAAGATCGATGAATACTGCGCCTGTTTTTAGTTGTTTTTGATACCCAGCTTCGATATAGGATGTTAGATTGAGCAGTTGGTCAGTGCAACTGCGATTGGGACGAAAACCAGCTTGTTTGACTGGGATCTGGTCATTCAATATCAGTGCGATACGATTGTATATGAGCCGTTCTAGCAATTTATAGCAGGTGCTCAAAAGAGCAATCGGGCGATAGCTTCCTGGTTCATTGGATGGTTTACCTGGCTTAAGTATCGCTATCACTTTCGTAGTCTTAAAATGTTTTGGTAGATTGCCGGTTTCTAGGACATTCGAGAAAAATTTAGTTAGCCACTGTTTTACATTTTTTCCAGCATTTTTAAGAAATTCTGGAAAAATGCCATCGTAGCCAGCTGCTTTTCCGTTTTTTGTTTGGGACAGAGCTGATTCTAGTTCTTCGCTACTAAAAGAGTTCGCATACTTCGATGGAGACGAGCAATTGCGGTTCATTTCTCTTAATTTGCGTTTAATTGTTCTCTTATGAAGGCGATTAGTAGAAGAACGAGACATATTTACTATGTGATTTGCGATGTCCTCTGGATTTATTTCATTGTTAGCACGAGCAATTGAGTTTGAGCCACCCAGTTTGCGAAGGAGACTCCATGCTTCTCTGCTTGAATGGGAAAAATCAATGTTTTCAACAGCGTTAATCCACTTTTGTTTTCTCGCGGCGTCCAGTGAGTATATTAAGTGATCAGCCACGTCTGCCTCACCACTACTAAGGTACTCCTCATATAATATATCGCTCTCTCTACTCCAGCCAGGAATATATTCTTCACGAAAGCCTCTTGGGATGCATTTCTTTGCAGTTGAGATGATGGCTCCAATAAATCTATCGTAATTTTTAGGAATGGGTTGGATCCAGCGAATCATTGCATCCAACTTCAACCTATATTTAGCCCAGTCAGCTTTGTTAAAATTCCATCTAGGTTGAGGAGTAGAATTAACGAGTGGAATTTGGATTCCTACCTCCAGAATTACTGGACGACGTTGAGAGCGTGGAAAACCTTGTAAGACAGCCCTAGATATTGGAATAGGGTTACGTTGTTCGTTTTTTGTGGAAAAACAGAGGTCGGGATTGTAATCGCTTCGCCATCTTGCAGATCTAAAGGTTTTCAAGTCTTTCGCATCATATACCAGGAACATGTTGTTATCATTCGCCCAGTCGGTCAGTTGCACGCCATTGGTATTATTATTTGAGTAGGACTACTGAGTGTGATGGCTATTTCCAGCATATATTGCTGGGTGATGAAATAATGGTAGAGTAGCAGCTGGCCATCCTGTATTTGGAGGCTTGTATACGTTAACAATTTTTGTGTCCGATATATCAACAACAATGAGATGTATATCGTTGTCCGTCTTTGTAAGTACGTGCGTGCAGTGCAGGATTTCTGACTTAACATACGTGGCAGATCCATATGATTGATGGTAAATAGCACTAATTAATTTGTAACCAACCATGTTTCCTCTAGAGGTAAGTTACGCTTCATCTGCTGCATGCGTTTCTTGCAGAATTAGAACGTCGATGTCGTAATCTTTTAATAATCTTTGTAAATGTTCAGTTTTTGACCTGCTTATGCCTTCAATGTTCAGTTACAAAATACGTCCAATATGTTTTGTCTTATGGTGCTGAAAAGTACCGTTGTTATTGTGATTTTGATTTTGGTTCATATTCATTTTTTTTTGTATCACAGCCAAGAGTTCGAAATGAAATGTTTGGCTACCAAATTGAAATAGACTATTTGCGTAACCCAGGGTGCAGCACGAGGAGCTTATCTATTTCACACACCCCGGTAGTAAATTATAATTACTGAGTCCCTGAACAAAAAAATCTAGTCAGGGGCAAAAAAATAATCTCGCTAGGTACGCGACCTGCTGTGCCACTTCGTTGTGATTCAACGAAGCAGCGCTTCATTACAAAATGCAGTTAAGCTCATAAGACTCAGAAATCAGAAAGGAACGAAAGGCCATCTCCATGCTTCCTTCATCTACAACCAACAAAATTTTACTCACAACTCAATTTACAGAAAAGCCACAATTCATGCTGCACCAAAACATGTGACTACCAAAAAATTATACAAATAAATGAATTGTTGCACCAAAACACACAAGTGATTGTTGAAAAATTACTGTATAAATTCCAAAATTGTTGTACCTAAATAAACAGGTGATTGTTGTTTATTTATGTAAATACAAAAGTTGGTGCACCAAAACACAGAGGTGACTGTTGAAAATTTATTACATAAATTTCAAAACTGTTGCATCAAAATAAACTAATTGTATTGTTGATTTAAAATTGATGCATCAAAATAAACAGGTGATTGTTGATTAATTATGTAAATACGGAAATTGTTGCACCAAAATTAAAAAGTTGATTGTTTAGAATTTATTGTATAAATGCCAAAATTTTGGCACCATAAATAGGTGATTGATTGCGTATGTTAATATGAAAATTTTTGCACCAAAAACAAACAGGTGATTGTTGAGAAATTATTGTATAAATGCCAAAACGGTAGCATCAAAATAAGCTGATGATTGTTGATAAATTATGTCAAACGAAAATTGTTGGCCCAATATGAAACAGATGATTGCAAAAAATTTATGGCATAAATGCCTAAACTGTTGAACCAATTTTCTTATTTTACCTTAAAACATACTTTTTTATTTAATAAAACAAGGTGAGCCAACACAAATAGTTTAATTTGAAAAAAAAATAATCGTTTCAAAATTACGTGGATAATCGATTTATTTTATTTTTTTGATTTGTTGAATTCACAACAAACAGAAATTGTCAAATATTAGATCCAATCGTACGATCTAATTCCGATAAACTACCACAAATAAAACATTTTTATATGGTCTTATTCGTAAGATTTCAATGAAAGCAAAAACGTAACGAAATAAAAATAAAATCCATTGATTAAATTAAATCCTTATGGTTCCAAAAATGAAGAAAAATGACAATATTGATTAAGATCAACTAGTCACAATCTCGGTTAAAATAATTTTAAAGATCCTTATTTCGAGATACTACGGTAATCATATTAGAGTTAACTGCTTTGTAACAAATTGTATGCAGTTGAGACAAAGCCCAATAGATAGGATAAAGTACAATACAATACCCTGGAACAATTCCACGACAGTCTTCAGAATTTATTAAATTATTCTGGTTGAAACCGGATCTCTTTAAGAACACAAACAGGTGTCTTTACGTGATAATGTAGATAAAAAACTACTTCAAAAATATTAAGGCGTAGAAGATGTAGTCAATGTAGATTCTGTCAGTTTAAAGAAAAGACTGTAACACATCTTTTCAAATGATGTGGTCTTCGATCCTGCAAAATAGGTAGGGACGACCCTGGAGGCAAATTGTATTGACGGAAATGACCTGCACACATTTATGATCCGTTAAGACGTAGAATTTGAGAAGTGCTCTAACTGAGCAAGCCCCAGTGGATATAGAGCTAGAAGGCATTCCATGCATCCAAAGGCAATATATCTTGCTCGATCGTATATCTTTAACTTGTTGGTATTTTTCTTGGTATGTGCTAGTTCGATTATACTTATTTTATCTTCAGCAAAACGAATCTGCCAACACTGGATTATACTAGAAATAGTACGACGAGTAGTGGAGAACAGTTCATCTTCTGTTATTGCTTTTGTTTTTTAAGACAGTAATCTTGTAATAAATGAAGGTTATCTAGGCAACATAGCTGTTTGATATTTTATGACCATTTTCCATCAATGAATATCAAAATCAGCAGCCTATAGATGAAAACCTGAAAGATTATTTTCAAAAATTGAATAAAAATGTTCATCAATCCACATACCGCATCCTGATAAATCGTGAAGGGGCTGTAGAATCGCAGGAGCGTTGTGCAGATTTTACTTCTATTAGATCAGGTCTATGATCATATTTTATTTTAATTTCCCAGCCACAACTTGATCATCAACTGTGAAGTTTGAGTCGTATTAACTAGTAAAATAATTTTGAAAAAATCTATAAAATGTGCATTAATTGTTTCTTTGATTTAAAATCAATTCAAAGGTTGTTCCTTTTTCATTTCTTTCCTCACGCTTTTTTTCGTAGTTTTTTTAGTGAAATTTATAGTTTGATTAGTTGAATGCAAATTTGTTAGTATAATCAAATTAGAACAATTAAATCCTTTCGTCAAATTTATTTAGTGTAGTTTAAATTAGGACAAAATTAGGAAAATTATTTATGTTATAAAAAGACATTAGAAAAATTATATTTGTTTGTTTCGTTAATTGGCCTCAAAGGGAAAATTCAATTGTGTTGGTCGTTCCTAATCGATTTTGATTAAATTAAAATGGAATCAACGATAAATGGTAACATAGAAATTTCTTAACCTTAACATTGAGTCCATTTTAGCAGGGACTGAAACCGTGAAAAAATTGTTTTCAGGTTTAGGTTCGGGTTAATCAAAATAGAAAGTTCAGGTTCAGGTTCGGTTCAAGGTTCGGGTTCGGGTTCAAAAGTTAGAAAAGAGTAGAATATCTTTTATTTATTTGTCAAAAAACATTATTTATTTTCAAAAAAATTCTCATTTAATTTAACAATCAAAATATTTTTTAAATTTTCTTCTTTTGAATTTGCTCTTTGTGGTGGAAATACAAATTTCAAAACTGATAAAGCCTCTCTACGCTTACTTGCGTAGGAATTTTTTTGTTATATTTATTTATGAACCCGAACCTGAATGAGTTTTTGGATTCGGGTGCGGGTTCATGGTTTATAAAAAGACCGAATCTGAACCCATTTGGGCTCAGGTTTGGATTCGGTTTCAGTAACTGATTTTTTGCAATAATGTTTTAATTTAATCGTAAAGAAACAATTCTAAAATCACATGTAGTTAAATTAAAGATTAAATTTTAAAATAAAAAAATAAATTTAAAAATTCTTTATAATTCTATTAATCATAGACTATAATTTTTTTTATTGTACATTTAAATTAAAGAAAATTTTTAATTAAATATAGTTAGAAATGTTAATTAGTTGGTAGAAATTAAACACTCAAGTGAATAAAAAAAATTATTATTTGTCAGTTCGTGAATAATGAGAAAACACTTTAAGTACCTTATTTTTATTTTGAATTTACAAATTCCAACAAAATTTAAAATTTATATGAAAAATTAGAAAAATTGTTACCTTGGCTTAACTATTGTTATTATAAGTACTATAGGCTACTCAGTATGATTGGCTAAGGAGTAAGAGTGTAAAGAGTGAGATCAAACATGAACTAATAAGGCTATTGAAATAGTTTAATTAACTATTGTTGTATAAGAACTGAATCTAAAAAATTATGGTGCAAATTATGAACTATTGTTGTTTGCGTGTAATTTTGCATTTGTACCTGGTTCGTGAAATACTTTCTCGAATCCGCATGATTGAAGCTAGTCGGGATTAAATCTCGCAAGGCACGCTCTTTCCCTAATGTTTCTGATAGTGATTGCATTATCCAGATCAGTTTTCGTCACATTTTTGAGACTATTTTGCTTAATGATTGCAGTTATTTCCTATGCACCTTAACATGATACCTGACCTGACTCTATTCTATTTTTGTCTTAAAACCTAACCAACGAACTATGTTTTTCCATCAACAATCCACCAACAAATGCTTTGCTGTTTATTTTATGTTTACTAATATCTAAATTATTTTGAAATCTTAAAGAAGTAATCATATGTATGTACATACATATATATAAAAGAAAAACCAACATCTCGTCCTTATATCGTAATGTTAATATTTTCCTTTTCAGAAACATTTTCTTCTTAAAAGTAAGAAGAAAAACGAAAAAAAAACTTGGAATACTCGTATGTATACATGAAAAACTTTGCATTAGGAAAATAATAATAATCATTTTAATAGAAAGTAAAAGACTATGTTGCTGAAGCTTTATAAGTAAAACAAGTTTCAAGACATTTTAAAAGTAGGTTTGTGATTTTGATACAGTGGAAGAGTGTAGTATATGTATGATAATAAAAAGGATTCGTTGCTGTTTTGTAACCAAAAACGAGTATTTTAAATTTAAATTTCTAGGTATGCAAGAGCAAAAACAATCAATCGACCGATTTTAATTGCTTTTACAGGCATAATAATTTAGTAAAATTAGAATCTTTTGCTGATCAACCTATAATTTTAAAAGCATGACTTGGGTCAGAATTTCACCACCCTTCATAGTTCTGTTTAGATTATCAGCTAACAGTCTTGTCTTAATTTCAGACATATTCATTTATACTACTGTTCTCATTGTTGCTTTAACTCTCCTATAAATGATTCAGTTTATAGTTATTAGTATTATTAAAATTATGTACTGCTACTCTTTATGCCTGCAAAAACAACTTGTGAATTGTATTTTAGTAAGTTTTGAATAAAACGCCTGTGGTTTATTATCAACACATAAAACTTTATCAAAAAAGAAAAAGAAAAATATTTACAAAATTCAAACAAATATAAGCTGTCTGCCTCAAAACAATTTTCTTATTCTAACAAGTAAAGCAAATATTTTAGTTTTACAACTAAACAAAATATTTTCGTGCTCTATTTTATTCATTCAGTATAGTTTTGCTAAATATACATAATTGGAATGAACACAAAAAAAAACTATTTCAACAACTTTTTTCTTATGGTTACACTTTACGATGCCATTATTTGGCTTTGTTACTATTCAACATAACAAATTAGAATTTGTCACGTTCATTATTTAATTCGCTTATGTACACAATTTTTTTTTGGGTATTTAGAATTTCGTACAATTTACAACACAAAGCGGAAGAAACCCAATTTCCACGAAATTTATTTGGAGGAAACCCCCTAAAACGAGATTTTAGGTTAGGCACAAATATAAAAAAAAGTTCCAGCTAGTGTTATAGTTCTACATAATGAACTATAATCATACTCAAATTACGAATTCTACCAATTGTACTCAAATTAGGTGAGGTTTGGTTCATCAGTTTGCATTCGTTGTTTTTTTTTTAATGTTGTAAGATTTTCAATTGAAGTTCGTAAAAATAAGATAACTTTGATAAGATAACTCTTGTAATCAATCTCCTAACGCACTGGAAACTCCCCAAATTGGCAACAAAATAGTTCATAAAACCGGTTTACTTTTTGTTGAATTTTCCCATTGGTACAAAGATTATCACAATTTTTCAGAATTTCTACTGGGAACTATTCGCCTGATCTTCAGAACATGTATTCGGCTGTCTCTCTAATGTTTTTGAGGAGTATCCCTGCTCTAGTGTGTACTATCAAAAACCAAGCTAGTAGGTTTAGGTTCTTATAAATCAATATTAAATCTGGCTTAAAACGGTTTTAAACGTCCGGTTTTGCATTTATGTACTCCTAATTTAAGTTTTTAGTAAAAATGGAAAAACTACCCTTAAATTTTTTTTATCGTATTTACGGGAAAAATGCTAACGATCTAATATTTTTTTAAAATTTTATACTAGTTAAATTGTCTACAAAATGAAGACGTTTGCCGTTCTAGAAAAAATTTCAAATTGGTGAACGTTACTGACGACAAGGGGCTGGTCAAAATATCTAAACAAATTCCAACATTGGTTTCTGATGGAGTTAGTTGTTCCCGTTCACGTGGAATGCCGCATATGTTTAAATTTAGTGTTTATAACAAACTAATCTGTTTGTATTTGTTTGCCATTGTAACAAAGAAATTGCCATACATTTAATAAATTTGTTTGTTAAAACCAACAAATAGATTAAATTAAACATCAAAAATTAACAAACTTGTCCAAACATTACTTGTCGTAATAAACAACTTCAACAGACATGTCTGTCTAGTTTACTAACGACTCGTTGAAAATTGTTGGTAAAATAAATTTACCCTTCGTCACTTTATTGAATTAAAAGAACAATTTGAAGGATCAAAACTAAAAGGAATGTATGTCGAATAAACGGTGATTTGTTTATATGTATTTTGCAATAAATTTGAGAAATAACGAACACATTTAAAAACGAAAGCACCTGAAAATAATTAGGAATGCCGTTATTTCGTGCGACTATTGCAAAAACGGCCGCAATTCATATATTAAACTATGAACCAACAATTTCGGTAAACAGAAATAGTTTTTGAAGCATTGGGCAGATACATTAAATTAAACGGGGTTTGTTTTGTTCTTAATCGCAAACTTCGCCATCTTTTCACTCGAATCAAAGCTTTGATAAAGTTTTTAAATTTCTCGCAACATTTTAACAAAGCAATTTGCCGTTTATTATTCACTAAATTATTTTTATTTCAATAGGAAAAATTTCTATCGCACATAGAATTTTCTATCACTTTCACATATAATTTTGACCTTAAAATATCTTGCTGACAATAATTTTATCTTGGACACAATTTTTTTTACAGAATACGATTTAAGCGTTCCAAGATAAATTTAAGCGTAAACTTTTGATTGTGTAAAATACATCACGTTTACACATTACACATTATCTTGTTTTTTAGAGGATCAGGCTACTGATCGTTACCAATTTACACTTATATAATTGTTTCCCATTTTTGTAAAATAAACTCAAAAAGTATAATCTTCAAATACTATTATAAATTGTTTACACGACGATAAACAAAACGACCTTGGCAACATTTTTGATTCTCATGATATTTGAAAAAGGTAATTTGCGTTTTTTTTAAACCACTACAAAGTGAATGCAACATTTGTTCCATACGACCGACGCTAAATCTTCTTACTTGGCATACATTTTTAAGTACTTAATTTGAAAACAAGGAGGTTCAAAAGATTTCGTAAAAGTCAAATTCGGTGTGACTGTGAAATCAAATTGCAAGAGAACAGCTAAACTGATATCTGGTGGGTTGTACCTATCACCCTTTGCAATTCGATTTCAGAGCTACTCTGAATTTAAATATCTAGAAATTTTTCTGACCCATCCTGTTCTCAAATTTAAAACTAGCTCGTTGTATCCTAAGTATGAACTCGATCAAAAAATGATCCGGCTTTTTAGGTCCACCGTGAGCTATTAATGCTTGAATAAAAAGCCTCCGACTAAGAGCAGAACACAATCAAATACTTGAACCTCTGCCCTATATTGGCTGGTGTGGCTCCATTGACCTGAAGCACCTGTTATTTTCAGCAGGCTAGGGGTAAAAAACATTTAGAGATGCTGACGTTGAATATAAAATTCTCATAGAAGGACACATAAGATCAGAAGTTACGGTAAAAGGAGACGGATTCCCATTTCCAGTGGCTGAGGTAAATCGGCAGATAGACTCCCAGTCATGTACACCTAATAACTGTAATGATACAGTGGTGATGAAGCTAGTCACTGTACAATCTACTTCCATAAGAGATAAGTTGAAGGAAGTAAATCATGCACCTACCAGGATAAGTAAACTTGCATGGTCACTGCTAAAGAGAAATTAATAATTTCCACAACGATTCATCAACCTATAATCGGAAGCTTGAGTGACAGCCCAAACAATCTGCTAAATAGCAAAACAAGTAATGCAGAAAATTAAGGTGATTTAATTTTAGAGCCCAGGCGTTAGGAATTGCACTGTGGATATGTCACATTTCATTACTTCAGAGGCTTGGTAGACACGGATCGCTATTGAGCAGTTGAAAAAAAAGAAGCACCGCTGCAAGGCAAAACACTCCTTGGAACTATTCCAATTGGTCACAGATTCAAAAAAGACGCCAACGTAGCAACTAAGAAGGTCTAACCTCACCACTACCAATTCCGAAATAAAACCAGAACGATGGAAGAACGCCTACGATTGCGGAAATTTAATAATAATGTGAATAAAAAGATGGTGAATTAATTTTAGAATGAATCTAAAATAAACTGGAATCAACAAAAGAAAACTTTCCAATAAAGTACCTTTGACACCAAACGATGAGATTGAACAAGCTGGAAATCAGACGCAGTAACGGTAGAAAAAGTAAAGATCAAAGTGTGCTGGCCACTGGAAGCTGAAACAACTAAAACACTAGAACACTAGAGCATTGCGCCTGGACATTATCCATTATATATTAAAAAAAAAGCGAATCCAAACTGACCAACAATATCCAAAAATCTGGTGAAAAGCAGTGCAGTATAATCCCTTATCAGACTCTCAATTTATTCAGCCCAAACTCTTGTTAAAGCTGTTGAATTTGAATTGTTTGGGTGAAATGTGTTTTTGGGTGAAATGTAGACTTCGAGAACGAGTTGCACTAACATGTAGAAAACAGGCATCCCACTGGTAGCGTTAAGTATCCAACAAAATATTAAATATATTTACTTATATCACTGTGAAGCAACCCAGGATCTTCTGCTTCTACGACCTGCCACAGAAAAAGCTCTTTCCGATTCAATTGATGTCAGTTGGATAGTCATTAGTGCATTTTATAATCTAAATTATTTCTGCGCTACTTAGTTGCTTCAAAAATTACCAATTCTTTCGTCATATGCTACATGTTTTGTGATACAGACAAATGAGCATGAACCAAAATCAAAATCACAATAACAACGGTACTTCTCAGCACCATAAGACAAAAAATATTGGACCCTCAGTCCGTATTGCACATTGAAAGCATTAGCGAGTCAAAAACTGAGCACTTAGAAAGAGTATTTGAGTTATAATTTCGATATCAACGTTGTAATTCTGGCAGGAAACGCATGCAACAGATGAAGCGCAACTTACCTCTAGAGGAAAAATTGTTGGTTATAATTAATTGTTGGTTACTAGTTAGTGCTATTTACCATAAAAAATATGGATCTGGCACGTATATGAAGTCAGAAATCATGAACTGCACACATTTACTTACACCAGATGGACAACGATATACATCTTATTGTTGTTGATATATCGATCACGAAGATTGTTAACGTAAACATGCCCCTAAATACAGCGTGGTCAGCTGATACTCTAACTATATTTCACCACCCAGCAATATTTGTTGGTGACTATAATAGCCATCACAATCAGTGGTCATACTCCAATAACAATCCCAATGGAACACAACTAACTGACGGGACCAATCGACAATATGTTCCTGGTATATGATACGAAAGACATGAAAACCTGATTAGGTCTGCTGGATGGCCAAGTTATTACAATCCTGACCTCTGTTTTTCCACAAAAAAACGAACAACGTAATCCTATTCCAATATCTAGGGCTGTCTTACAAGGTTTTCCACGCTCTCAACATCGTCCAGTAATTTTTGAGGTTGACATCCAAATGCCGCACGTGAACTCTACTCCTCAATCTAGATACAATTTTAACAAAACTGACTGGGCTAAATATGGGTCGAAGTTGGATGCAGTGTTTCACTAGATCCAACCCACTCCTAAAAATTACGGTAGGTTCGTAGGAGCCATCATTTCAACTGCAAATAAATGCATCCCAAGAGACTTCCGGTGAAGACTACATTCCTGGTTGGAGTAGAGAGCGATATATTTATTATTTGAGGAGCATCTTAGTAGTGGTGAGGCAGACGTGGTTGATGACTTAATATACTCACTGGATACCGCGAGAAAACAAAGTTGAATTAACGCTGTTAAAAACATTGATTTTTCCCTTTCTAGTAGGGCAGCTGGGAGTCTTCTTCTTAAGCTAGATGGCTCAAACTCAGTTACTCGTGCTAGAAAAATTACGGGAATTCACCTCTGCAGTTGCTTCAACCTATCTAGTGCTCAACTGGAAGAATTTGAAGACGTTCTGGACAATCTAACGACAGATGCCATCAGAAAGACGCATATTTTCAGCGGAGATGACTTGAACGCATGAAGCTATAGAAATGAAGCCGTGAATAAATCACTCATAAAGGAACAGTAGAGCTAAAAGGGTTTGGTAGACTATATCTTGTCTTAGGAATGCAAAAGTAGACACATCTTCTAAATCAGGACGTGGCTCAAAAATTCTTATCACGGTGGCAAGATGGCTTTCCAGAAGATGGCTTTGATTATTTCTGAGGTGTTAACCCACAGTGGGTGCCCAAAACCTAATTTTCAGTTAAATTCTAACATGGGCAAGCGACATTGGGCAAGCGAATGCGTAAAAACTTTCTAAAACTATTTCGAAAATGTAACCGTGGAAGAACCGACGCTGATAGTCACCAGGCCCTCGCCCTTTTCATTTGATGATTACTACATATCTTATACTTCGTGAGGTGCCTGGTATTGACGAGTCCACCAATTTTTGTATCTGCCATTTTTCTCGATTCGGCCGCTTTTTGGTCGGAAAACGCCGAAACATTACGATTGCTTGAGAGTCTTGTTAATTTGCTACCGTAATTTTGTTTTTGTTTAATAAACTGGGGGTGGAAATTTGTTTAAAACAACGAATGTAACCTTATCCGACAAAAATTTGTCTGCTATTTTCAAGTCCGACAACCCAAACGGCCAAACATGCTAAAATGCCAATTGGCCGAATCGAGAAAAATGATAAATACAAAAGTTGGTGGACTTGTCAAAGAAAGGCGCCTCACGAAGTATAAAATATGTGGTAATCATCAAATGAAACCGGCGAGGAGCTGCTGACTATTATATCGAACACTTTCTTTCGGAGTTTAAGACGAAGCACAAGTTCGAAAGGCAATTGCATATAGCAAGAACTATTCGTTCAACCTCTTAAGAGATAAGGTACAAAGCAACCCGTGACCGCCATTTCAGTATTACTCGAAAATTATGACTAGTATATTTCCTCAATATGACAATTTTTCATGATCTCATTGTCCTGCTAGTAAACATATTTCGTCTGTTCCTCATGCAGAAATGAACATAACTACAAATAGCTGGCCTCTTAGTTCTCACCTATGGTATGGCATCGTTATAAATACGGCAATATGTAATAATTTGGCAATATTCGGATTGCATGTCTAAAACAAGAAATATTTCCCGAACAAAAGAAACGTCAATGACTGGTACTGATTCCAAAAGTGGTAGTGTTTCCCCGGTGAAGTCGCAGTCATACACAAAATTCTTCACTATAAACAGCCTGAGCAGTTTTCGGAAGCCAAAGGTGTTCTCTCTGAACAGCAGTTCGGCTTAGAAAAACAACGATCTTCGATCGATGCAATTGACATACCTTTTGACATAGCTCATAAAACGTAAGAGGGGGAAAGGTTGTAAGAAGGTAAGAAACAATTTTGTGAAGTCATCACTCTCATTGTTAAAAACGCCTTTAATTCTGCAGAATTGTGAGCGCTCTAAATGGTGTACATGGTCCCAAATATTTAATCAATCAGTTACTAGATAGCAATCAGCTACTATGATGATGGGCCCTGATATACGACACCGAAGCATGATCTAAGACATATAGCAGCAAGTGATCTGTGCTGACGCTTTTGATATGGAGCCACAAAGACTACAATAGTTCGCAATGCAGCAATGCAAATGATATTTCGGTTGTTGTTGTAGGGGCTAAAAAGAGGAAATATGTAGTCTGTAATTGTAACGAGTCAGTTTCTAGTGTTAAATTACAGCTCTACAGCAGTGGACTGCTGATTAGACGTGAAAATGGTAAAAATTGTTGAAATCCAAGTGGACGTATGGTACACCAGCATAAGAGCCAAGCAAATAGAATTAAATTTTCTGATGCCGAACATTGGTGCACCAAAATGAATGATAAAAAATCTACTGGACAGCGCTAATACTTCTATCCTGACGTACATCGTCCTGATCTGAGCACCACCTGCTATAACATCTCTCTTATGACATCTATCTTAGAAAAATTGCCTTAGCTTTTAGACTGATATACCTACAAAAATTCTCTGCCTTTCTAACGGTTTTCGATGAAGCTGTATGTGTAATATGATCAAGATAAAGAGACCTAACGACAAGGGAAGTTCAAACAATCTGACATGGACAAAAGCTGACACACAAAAGGAAGTATTAACATTCAGTATTGGAGATATAAAAAAAGACTTCAAACAAAAAAAGTCAGACAAGTGCAAATAAAATTCGCTCGTCAAGGGTTCCGTGAATGTAAAAGAACACAATATCAAAAATTATTGACAAAAAGTTTTTTTCTTTATATTTTCAGACCATAGACGCATAACAAAATAAATGTTTAATCGTAAATGTCAATAATAAATTACAATCAAATCTACATTAATCAAAAATGACTCCAAAAATATTACTTTAGGTTAAATCTCATCCATAGATGTTTATGGTAACTCATGAAAGGTTCAATTACACCAGCTTGTAGATGGTTTAAATTTGATTATTTTTTCGGTCAATCAAGTGTTGAAATTTAGGGAAGTGGAGAGGCTACATACTAAAAATATTTCTTTTCAATAACACGAAAACTGTGCACCGCAAAATTCTAAAAAAAATTGTAATGCTTCTTAAATTAAGTGCTTCTTCAGATGACACCCCACTCGCTTGGGTCAAAAAAGGTTTTTACTCTCCTCCCACCCATCCCCTAAACACACAGAAATATAGTTATTTGAGGCTTCGCTATGATTTTCATTCAAAATTTACATATTTTCGCGTCTCTGTGAATTTTTTCAAATTTTTCTGTCAATCATCGTCGCAACGTAGTGAGCGAAACGATCTGAATTTTGCACTTTTTTGACAATAACTCAAAAGCCTTGCATCGCAAAGTTCTAAAAAAAACTGCAATGATTTCTAAATTAGGTGCTCTTGCAAATGACACCCCTCTCGCTTGGGTCAAAACAGGTTTTTTTTCCCTCTTTACCCCGGTCCCCTAAACACACAGAAATATAATTATTTGAGACCTCGCTATAATTTTCGTACAAAATTTAACAAAGATCTAGGAGTTCAATGAATTTTTACAAATTTTTTTGTCAATCAGTGTCGAAACGTAAAGGAGGGGGGGGGGGGCGGTCTAAATTTTGCACTTTTTTGTCCATAACTCAAAAACTGTGCACCGCAAAATTCTAAAAAAAATTGCTACGAATTTTAAATTAGGTGATCTTTCAAATTGATATCCTACTCGCTAGGGTCAAAAACGGTTTTTTTTACCCTCTCTACACTGATCCCCTAAACACACAGAAATATAATTATTTGAGACATCACTATAATTTTCATACAAAATTTACCGAATTTCCTAGCTCTGTGAATTTTACAAATTTTTCTGTCAATCAGTGTCGAAACGTAGGGGGGGGGGGGGGACGGTCTGGAGTTTGCACTTTGCATGGTGCATCGCAAAATTCTAAAAAAAATTGCTATGTTTTCTAAATAAAGTGATCTTTTAAATGACACCCCACTTGACCACACTTTAAATATTGTTTTTACCCCTTCTCATATCCACCCTCTTAATAAATCTAATTAGTAGAATATGACACTTTTATATATTTTTCATTAAAAACGTACTAATTTTTCCATCATTCCAAATACATTTGAAAATTTTCGATCAGGAGCTAATCGAGTTAAGAAAACACGAAAAAAAAGTCATTATTCAAAATTATACAAAAAATGGTGAGGTGTAAAATTCCAAAATAAATTTTTAAGGAATACTGAAATGAACCCCTTTCATAGGATTTCCTACTTGAATCTATAAAAAAATGTATTTTCTCAAAGGTCTCACATTGTACCCTTCTAAACCAAACGAAAACCACTTTAGTTTTATTTGTATCCGTCATTTAATGTGGACAGATAAGTTTTATACGCACCTCAAATTTCAAGTCCATAGCATTTATAGTTTACGAGATAATCGATATAATGTGAAAAACTCGTTTTACTCTCTCTCCCCAACAGTGTTCCGTATAAAAAACGGAACCCTAAAAACGATAGACTTTTGAAATGATCCCAAATATCTTGGCCTAGACGATAAGAAAGCACGAAGATATGAAGATCATCACATCACCCCAACTGTCTTTATTGGAATGCATAGTGGAATGCATAAGGTATGTGTTAGTGGAATACATATTTAACATTAAATGGGCTCGCACGATATATAAGTTAACTGAAATAGTTCAAACGAAATCATTACCAGTGTAATACAGAGGGTAAGACGAGACGTGTTTGATTGGCATAACATGACACCAACAAAAAGTGTGACCAACATGACTTTAAAAAGTAATAATATGTAGAATAACAAGTGAATTAGTAATTCCAGCCTGCCCTGCGAAAAAACGGCTTAACTGGTGGTATTGTGGCCAAACAAAAGGATCTAGAGCAAATCGGTTGGTGTCATTTTTAAAGTCAGACTACAAATGTTTTTGGTGAAACTTTCCATCTTACTACCTTAAACAAAAAACACCAGCACACAATACAGGCTGCTGGCTAAAAAAGCATAGAAGTCTTCAGGAGGTCTGCAAATGTGAAAATATCATAAAAAATCTGATATCGAAAATCGACCCAAATACAAGAACTTTCAATATGCGACAGTTAGTAAATTTATTATAGAGCAATACGGAGCTGACGAAAGCTTGCAGGAATCTTCCGATTTGTATCGGTGTTAAAAATTCACTGTCGGGTATTTATGGAAAATACTCTTATAATGTAAATGGAGGATATGAGATTACCAATAAATTTGTATTATGAAGTTGAGCTTAAATTGGTAAGCTTCTCCATATTTGAACAAAATATCTCTTTGTTCTTTCAAATACGTAAAAAGTTTGTAGGTACTTGTTTGACGTTATCTGTCACGATTTTCTTTTAGCAAAGTTTTATGTTTAATGTTATTATTAATTTAAATTTATCAGCGAACCATATGCTATCTTCATTATTTTCACACTAATTAATTCGCTAATTATTATTTTGTATTTGTAACAACATCGCTTGCGTGTCTATATAGACATAATATTTGTTAGAAAAATGTGGCAGCATAATTTATTTGACTTTCCAAAAAAAAATGATGGATTAGAAAAAAATTTCAGTTTCGTTTTTAGATTATTATAATAAATGATTCAATTTTCTATCGTTTGAGAAGAGAATTTTCTTACGAAATTGATGAAGATTTATCGTTAATTAGTTTTAAGAAAGAATCGAAATCGAAGGTATTAAAAATTCATATGTAATTAATATTGGATACCATCTGTAAGAAAATTAAAATAAAAAAAGTTTGTGAGCTTTGTACTCAATTGTTAATCAAAACATTGTTTAATATAATTTTATTTGGTTATGAGACTGATGAAAACTGATGTGATTGCGTTAGTTTTTGTTGGTTTCTACCATGCACGTAAAATCATAAATCAAAGCTTTTCTAAACTTTTTTGGTTACAAATGCTGTTTTTATCGCCGTGATGTCTGTCCTCAAGTCTACATGCTTTGTAGTTAAAGACTCATAAAAGTTGAACGAAAACGTCATTAGTTCATGGGTAGTAAGCACTGTAACGTTGCTTCCCATTTAGTTCAAGCATTTTATTTAGCTGTAAAGGTGTAGAACCACAACTATAAAGAAAGAATCGAAAGAGATCTAATTTATATAAAAAACTAAAATTAAAAAGGAAAATAAAATTTATCAATACAACATTAATCAGTAAAACCTTTAATATTTTCACATAACATTCTTAACCCTATTAAAATCATAATCCAGTGCTTTAAAATTTTCAAATTATATAAATAACAATTTAATCGAAACAATAAAATTAGAAAATAATTTACAGAAACAACAAATCGATAAGGAAAAAAAACTGAGTTAATCTTTAATCAAAAAAGCCTTTTAAGTCAAATCTAACATAAAATTAAATCTTTTTTTCGATTCGTTATTTAATTGACATAATTGAATCAATTTACATAATCGTACAACAACAATAAAAACAACTATAAACCTTACTTAACGTAGTACAACAACAAAAAAGTTGTAGATTTTATATCTGAATATTGTGGAAGCTATTTAATAGACAAAGTGTTTTCGTATTAAAATTTAAAGTAAAAGTTAAGACGATATCATTTTTTTTCTGAACAGTTTACGGAATTCAATTACGAAGAAGATGGACATCTTTGATTATAGTTTTTGTTGTTTCATTATGTAATTTTATTTAGCATTGGCATAACATGATTTTTAATAACAAAGCGCTTTGTGGCAACAACAAAAAATTGATAGTATGTATATTAAAACTAAATTAAAGTGCTTGGATTACTTATCAGATCGACCTGGTGGCGTCCTAGCTTAAACGTATTACAAACACATGAGTTTGTTTATAGAAATTAAAGAAAGCAATTTTTACCACTTACTTGAACTTGGTTTAATTTGATTTATCGATACCCATTCTACAACTAAATTCACGAGTTTGAAATGCCAAAAACTACTCATTGTAAATTTTAAAAGAAACAATTTCTGTTACACACAAATAAAAAATACTATCTTATTTGTATTTTTTTCCACAACCTCTATGTTATATTAGTATTGTAAGTTATTCAACCGTAGCCCAGAAAATATTGAGATTTCAAGCAAATAATCAAACTGTTCAGAAAAAATCATTATAGCTCTAACAAGCGGTTAAAAAATGATAATACTGATTGAGGTAGGTGAACAGAATCTATATATATAAAATTGAAAGTATGTATGTTTGTCGTTTATACATTAATAAACCATTCATCCGATCATCATGAAACTTTGGGAAGTTGTTGTGTATACTTGCGCATAGGTAACAGGCATTTTTTTTTTAATGGAATACCAGGGCCATTATAATTATCTTAAGGGGTTCTGCCTAAATGTTGATAATAATTTAATTTGATTTTTCTTTACATATCGTTTTATACGGTTAGATTCCATTGATCAATTTTTTTGTAGAACATAATTTAATGAAATTGAAAAATGAAAGTATTATATGAAACAATTACATTTGTATATGAAAACTATATGTATTTGAATTAAACACATATTGATGTTACAAATTTTATCATCTATACAATGTGTTATTGTTATTGGTAATAAACTAAATATGTTATTGGTTTGCAATTCTATGTAATGCATGTTTCTTCAACTAAGAAAGATAGTTGATAACATCGATTAAAAGTTCAAAAGTACGAAATGGAATTCGCACAAATACTATACAAAGAAGCATAGTTTATGTATAATCAAACATGGATAGCAAGTATGATAAACAAACTAATTAAAAATGTGGCCATTAGCCGGCAACACGTTTGCAATAGTGATTTGCAAACAGTTACAATGCATTAATACCAATGAATTTATAATATATGCCCGCCCGCAAGAACATATGTGGGCTAGGATCCCAAGTACCGCTTTTGACTTGGCTCAGTCGTAAATTTGTCTTGAGTTTGTTTGGCAGCCAGATAGTCCTATATAAATCGGTCAATGAAATAAAAATACTAAGCGAATGCTAATTAAGTCAAAAGCCCTATATGCCCATCTTCACTATCAACCACGTTTTATTTTAAATATCCAACTAGCTTACTAATCAAAACAAAACAGATACGCAACTAACTTACTAAATAAAACAAAACAAAAGTGCAACAAACAAATAAAAAAAGTAGGGTCTGCGTCGGACCAGACGGTGGAAGTTATACTTCTTTGGCCCTTCGCTCGCACACACGCACTCAGAAAGACAGATAGGATACAGTAAAAAAAAGTAACTAAAAAAAACAAAAATGTTATTCAAAATAAATTAAAAAAAATATTCAAAAAACAAAAATATTATCCAAAAAGAAAAAAAAAATATTATTCAAAAACAATATTATTCAAAAAAAAATATTCAAATAAAAAAAATTAAATAAATAGAAAAAAACATTATTCAAAAACTAATAATTATTAACTACTAGAAGGTACCCGCACGGCGATGCCCAGATAAAGTGGTTGAAAACTGTTTTTTTTTTGAGTAAATTCTCAGATAGTTTTTTTTAATGTCATTTAATTTAACTTATTTTATTAGTAATATATAAAAAGTTTGAAAAAATGTAATAGTATCGGGTCATTCCATGGAAACATAAGCCTCAATAGTTGCAATGAAGTTTATGTTGTGTGGAATATCATTTTGCAGTCAACAAAAGCCATTAAGTAAATGGCTCTAAAGCTATAGATAAATCTAAATGTATGTTAAAATTAAAACACATTGACAGACAAATAATAATTAAATAATTTTTATAAATGTAGATGGCAAAAGATTAAGGTTAGAAAAAAGTTAAAATTTTATTCCAAAGATTTAATTCAAATAATTCAATGTGTCACGAACAATTAGGTGAGCGTAAATATATTTGTTTATTGGATGTCACAATTGTCAATTACTTACTCCGAAACCACCGTACTCGTCATACAAAATAGGTACACTGGTTCATTGCTATTGGTTTAGCGTCCTATTTCATGTAGACTTATAATCATTTATCAATCCAGAAATTTTTCTGTTCTGAAGAGGGTCGTATTGCAATTTGCAAATATATTTTATCGATTGTCTACATTGATGCATATGCCGGCCGGCTAAAGAATACCACCATTTTTAGTGAATATTTTCGTTTAACGGGTTTTATCGCTTTATGGTCATCGTCTTATTTCGACGTTCCTTCCCACAACTTAAAACAAAAATTGGAAAAAATAATAATAAGACTAATTTCATTTGTAAATTTAAACTTATATATTATTATTAAAACAGTCAAATCACAACATTTGTTAACATATTTGCATATATTTTATAGATCCCTTCCAATAACAAAAATAGTTTTGAAAGTAAAACGCTTTAAACCTGTAGCTTTGATATTGTTCATAATCTTTTTCTTCGGTACTAAGGTTCCAATGTAAATTCTTGGTTCATCAAAGTTTCTAAGAAGAGGAAAAGAAATGTCAATTTCCAATTTTTGGAACATGTGATGGCAGTTCTCCTAATGCAAGCAGGTTTGTTTAATCATATATAAGCAATGCTTATATGTATCGTATTGGTGCTAATGCATAGAAATATGTACATATTTTATATAATTGCAAACCATAAGAACATATTTGTTGTAAAAGAAATATGTATTTGTTAAAAAATAATTTAACATAATTTTCATATAAATGTACATATTTGTTTGTCACATTATACATTAACTATTCATTTTAATGATAATTCCGGAAAGTGAAAAAAAAATTGATCAAAGATAACTAAACGAATAATGTTTTATTATTATAGAATATGATTGATTTAGTAATTTCGTCTTTATTACCATACATCATAAGGTTGATCTACTAATTTTGTCTTTATAACCATACAGTATAAAGGTTAAAATATAACTTCCCAAAACGTGACGCGGTTTCTCGATTAACACCCCATCAAAATATTTACAACGAGCGCAAAGAAGTATAACTTCAAAAATATGTGTATATAATATACACAGACGTTAATAAAGTTAAATATTGTTTAAAAGTAGAATATTTTAACTGTTATTTCAAATAAATAAAAAAAATACTAATAATTCAACTTAATTTTTCATATTAAAACTTAACAAAAACAATACCACAACCTACCATTAATGCAATGAATCAATAAATTCACTATCAAAAATCGACTGAATTCGTTTTTTTTCTCGCAACTTTAAAAGTTTTTTATTTTTTCCACAAACATCTTCAGCAAAACTGTAACGACCAACTAAAATCTATTAAATAGGAATTTTCTTTTAAACTCTAAGCGACACAGACCTCACAATATTGATACCATAAATCCTACATTCGTTCAGTACTATCAAACAATTTAAGATGGATTCAAAATATTGTCTGATCGTATACGGCGTTCCACTGTATCCATAATTCGTATCTAGGTATCACATGTGATTTTTCCCTTCAAATCACTTAATTAGTTTTTATATGTCTGTTTATATAATCAAGTGTTTTTCTTTCTTTACTTTTCTTTCTATGTGAAATAAATATAGTTTCATTTGTTCTGGACAAAAGGCAAAATAAAGCAAATGGATCATGCGCAGAAGCGTTAACGGTGATAAAGTACTTCATATTACGAGTTTTGGCTGGTATATGTTGGCAATATCAATAATTGATTAAATTTTGAAAGACCCTATTAAATTAATATTATTTGAATGGTTTTTGTCTGTCTGTTTTAATTGTATTTAAATGCACATGGTAGAATTGGAATGTGTGAGTGAAAATGTTTGTTTTGCTGCTGGATAAATGCAAAACCACAAGAGAGAGCCTTTAATAGAAAGCCTTTTAAAATGTACAAAGTCGTCGTATGAAACAGTTTGGAGGACAAGAGTTAAGTTTTAACTTTGAAACTAAATTTTAACTTTTGAAAAAAAAGATTAGCCTTCGGGTATATAATTGTAAATATATTTGAAAACGTGTAAATTTTAGTTATGTGTCGACTGTCGGGACGGTCACTTGCATTTTGCGTAATAATATATTACTGTACGTAAATTGATTCGCAAACTATAATTAATTGTAAACGACAGTGTAACATGATTTAAGGTCAGGATTGAAGAACAAAAAAGAAGAGCTAAACTTGTATTATTAATAATAGTGCACATGTAAAAAACTTTAATTTCAAGTTGGTAGATACAGTTTGTGTTTCTGCAATTTGTGTGCAGGTGTACAATTTGTGAAATTTTTTGCTATCCATACAATTGTCGATCGAACTAGTTTCGAACCAATTAGAAAATTTATTTAAAATGGATAGCAAAAGATTTCATAAATTTCACACCATGTTTTGTTAGATTCAGTCTTATTAATTGAACCTTAGACTTAGAGAAACTTAATAAAACAGAAAGAAAACGTAGTTTGATTAAAATTTATTTTAATCCAGAAGTTTATGCTGTCTTATTGCATTATATACACAAATGTAGCATGGAACCGCTGTTAGTTAAATTTAGGGAGATTTGCAATATTTGCAAAAATGAAACATGCGGGATATATTATGAGAATGGATATAATGTCATATGACATCAAACATGAATGTTTCAGTAAATCTGGAATTCGGCTCCTTGGAACGAAGGAAAGTAAAAATAAATGTTTGACACAACTATGAAGAAGAATAAAAAATTTATTGCAAGATAGGTTTAGGCTGTAAATCAAAAATAAAAATGTTGCACCAAAAAGATAGGTTATTCTTGCAAATTATATTAATCAAAAACTGTTGCAGCAAAACAAATTAGGCGATTGAGGCAAATTACTACAATTATAAAAATCATATTGTTAGAAAAATTGTGAAAATATGTTGTTATAAAATCAAATACCTACTGCGATTATGATGACTACATATTTTATTTAACTCATTTAAACCATTTAATTAGATTTCAATATTTGATAAAACACCAAATCAAAATTCGCAACCCCAAACTGTGTTCTTATTTTAGACAATATTTTTCATTGGTGTTGAATCATCTATTAAGTACTTTTATGATTCGTGTTGCGTGCCCATGATAACTTAAAACAAACAGCTAGAAACCATCTCTTTATCTTATTTAACGCTAAAAAAATTGCATTTCATCTTTTAGTACATACCGTTTCTTAGAAAATCACCCATTAAACCAAGAGTTTATTGTAATTCTCGAGCATATACACACTGAAAAAAAATTGAAGTTTATGACAACCTCATCCCGAAGTTGGCAGTTGATTATTAATGCAAAGAAAAATTATGTGCAAATAATTTCACTGTGATTGGGACAACTACACGATAACATTTTCCTAACAACAGAATGAGATTTATTTAAAATATAAAGTGTTATTTCCATTTCATTTTAAAGTTTAAGTATTTTAGATTAATTGAAATAAATTTTATTTTCACATAAATGTTTCGTGTGATTGTCTCAACTTCATCTATTTATAATTGTAGAGTTGTTGAAGCAATTTCGTAGTTTGATTCGCCATATGTGACCGCACGGTGAGGTTGAGACAATTGCATTTCGATTGGAAATAGGACGTGTTTTTTTCAGTGCATATAAACTTTACTGCCTCTCTATCAGTCGTTTTTTTTAATCAATCAAGATATAAAAGTTTTATTAAACACTGAAAATAGTACATTATGATGCAAGGACGTAAAGCTAAGGTTTTTATGTGGAGTTACCCAGGGACGTACGTGGAGTTACCCACATTAAGTCCAAAATGGCTTACGTCCGTGCATCATATACTATTTGTTTAATCTAAATTAATATTAAAAAATTTAAAATAAAAATATGTTGAACAAGTACCCTTTGACCAAAATGTTTGTTATTTTTTTTCAAACAAGTCGTTTAACTATGACAACAAAAAATAAACAATTATTCTAATTGGATTATGAAATTTTGAATTTGAGGTTGCGTTGAAAAAAATTTCTATTTTTTATAGAATTTAAACATATACAAATGTTCATTTACTTTTTTGGACGTTACTATAACAAAAAAATATATGGTTAAAAAGTGACACTTTAAGGCCGCAAATCACAGTAATAAAGTAACACTTAAAGGATGTATAGATAGTCAAATCGCGTACAACATCTAATAAAATTTCAAACAAATTATTATGTAAAAATTTCAATACAGCAGCAGCCAAATTCTGTAACTGTGAAGTGGTGAAGTGATAAATGTTTTAATGTAAAGTAACGAAGAAATTTTTAACACTTCACCGCTTCACAGTTACAGAATTTGGCTGCAGGAATGCTTTTTATCAATTACAACAATTTTCTATGATAGAATATTTCCAAAATATTATATAATTTCAAAGTACTAAAAAATATGTCTTTCTAATTTGACTATATGGAAAAGTAGATCTGGCAACGTCGCAGTCAGTCAAATATATTTATTATTTTAATTTAAAATTAATTTGTTTTATTGTTGCGTGTCCTGTAGGAATAAATAAATATATTTATTATTTTATTTTAAAATCTGATTGTCACGATATCTATTATGAACAAGAACGATGAAAAAAGACTTCTCTTTGACCGACACATACAACGTTGCCAGATTTTCTTACTGCAAATGGCGGTTAGCTTACCGGTGTACGCAGCAGATTTTATAAATTTTTAAATTGAATATTTACGTCTGATTGCCGGTGACATCGCTGTTTTTTTTTGGGCTAAAAAAATCATAAATCGCACAGAGAAACTGAACGTTAGTGTTTTTTCGGATATCTTTGCAGGAACATTCTGAATTTTTAATTTTTCTAACAAATTTTGATACTTCCGCCGAATATAATATAGAGTGAATGATAACTTTGAAATTGATTATGTCGCGAAAATTGTCGGTGAAGTCTAAATTTTTTGATTCCAATCGATGCAGGAACGTTTATTCTGTAATATATTTTAAAATGTGACGTAAATCTTTGATTTCATAAATGTTATATACGTCCTTAATACGTAGGCGAATAAAAACCCATTTTATTATCTTTTCAAACAACAATACATGTGTTTTCGTTTTCCAAAAAACCTGAGATCCACTAAATTGCACTAATTTTGCTCAACTGCCCCTGATTATCATTCTACACATGGTTATATCTGTATATTAGAATGAAAGCGAACGTAAAAAAATGACAAAAAAAAAATCATTGAACTTATTGTTACAATTTAAAATAGATCGAATGGCATGAGTTTACTTCGAAAGCAAAATAATTTTAAATTAATTTATTTCAACGCAGATACAGATAAATATTTCCAAATCAATTGGTTCGAAACAACCGCTACATCGATACCTACCTCGGTTGTCGAGCCATTCCGGTGCCATACCGGTGCTTTATTATTCAGCATCGGTGGGTATTTGCTTCCGAAGTTGAACTGCCTTACATTGTTGGAATTTATCAGTTCTACCAGTAATTCTCGCTTTCAATGTAACTAGTGCGTATGTGGATGTCGATCACCTTTTAGCTTATTTTGAACTTGGGAGAATATTAAACTAACGGATTTATGAGACTTCGGTGGGGTGATTCCGTTTTTCCTCTTTTGTGAATAAACATCATATTTGACGTTCTTCATGGGCATATGGGCTTTGACAAGTACCAGACTACTTCTGAAAATTCCCACGAGATGTGGTATCAGTCACTTTGTATGAAGGTCGGAACTACATTGGAAGGTGTTTGTAGGAAGGTTTTTGCAGCCTATTTGCTGTAGCATTAGTGAGTTATGCCTATTTCTTTCCAATATTAACAATATTAGCAATATTAACATTATTAACAATATTGTTCTGGTAATGTTTCCATCCAACACATTTTGTCTGGTTGCTATCCCATAAGTGGGTAGGTTCCAACGTTGAAAATATAAAATTCATCTCTTTAGATTGTTTCCGTTTTCTACAATGTCTAATTGAAAGAATTTGCGCCAAACCCGATGGTGCATACCTTAGGTCAGTTGGAAGTAGTATCTTTGCGTTTTGTTAAAACCCTTATCCTGATTTTGTATATTCAAGGTTATTGTAACAGGGTGAGACCGAGTAAGATTTTAGTAAATGTCCTGGCCTTATTCTTCTATGGCGTTGCAAACGTTCAATAGCGTTACATTTTGCAGGGTGTACGTCACCATCACTGCCCGGTTGTACATAGGCGATGACTATGCGAAACAGTTAGTTGAGGCTGTCGGCTGCAATAAAAAACTTGCAATTCCTAAAGTAAGGAGCTATCTGATTATGATTTCACCAGCCCACTAAAATAAACTTAATCAAAATCTCAACTAGAATTGACTTTACAAACTGGAATGTATGATTTGTTCGACCAAATTCTCTTCTTGGGTATACAACGATAAATACACAAGCACGACTGAACTTCGGGTGACTGTGGGGATCATAAATAACGGATAATGCAAATTTATGTATAAATAGTCACAAAAAGGTCTTCCTTTTTCACATATGCTTTCATGTGATATTCGGCACCTGGTAGAGGGAGATAAAAAATCTGACGATATATGTTCTCGGAAAATAAACGAACTTACCTTGCTAAACACCTAGCTTAATCCGTTGAAAACCATGTATTATTGATCAATTCATGTAGTTCCAGTAAGATAAGAGGTTTATAGAGCTTTCAAATTTAGAAATGATGCATGGTTGTAAAACCGAAGAGCTGAGATCAACAATTAATTTCAACTTAACACCAAGTTGAGACGTATGAGCAAAATATTTTATCTGTGATATGATTTGTAGAGCAAAAGCCCATGAGAAAGTACAAAGAAAAAAAACTTAAATAAAGACGAGAGCTGCTTCTCTATCGTAAAGTAGTAAAAATAGCCGAAAATTTGAAAGGAGCGTATAACTGGCTCTAAAAACTTCGACGAATGACGGATGTGTTTAGTGAAGTGATTTTAGTGAAGATATCTGTATTGGAATGTATTTTTAACTTTTTAAAAGCAAAAATATTATTGGCCACTTATTAAACAGATTGGTATATAAGACACATTTTGCTAGAGCCTTTTACTCCAATATTCCATTTCAGATACCCTGGTTTGCAAAAGTGCTGTCCCGCGTTCATGAATGCAATGCCTGAGAAAATTGTTGCAATATGAATGCAAATGATTATATCACCAATCATATTAAAATTATCTACAATCCATCTGTATCACATGAAACCAACGGTAATGTAGGCGGTACGTAGTAATCAGATTGACCAAAAATATTGCTGGCTTGATAAATTACTGTATCTCAATCTTATATGCAGGATATGTAAACGGATGAAAATTATAATGGCTTTTAACATCTCGTAACACAGTTGCGGCAAGTTATCGCTACCTTCAATATTAAATTGTTTCTATATCGCAGAGACGAAAAATAGCTCATTGAAGTGAGAACAAATTTGTACTGATGAATATTTTTTTTATTTTGCTTCGTATTATGTTCCATAGACAGACGCAGTCTATTTTCAAGTGTCTTTAATTTGCATTAATTTTACAATATTATCAGTTATTCGGTTTCCTATTATACTTAAAAACTTTATTTAATCGATTTCCAATCTATCAACCATATTGAATGAAATTGAATTGATAATAATTTATGGAAAATATTCCAGGGTCACCTGATCCAGCTTGCTACGAGGCTCCTCAATACAAATATTCCTATAGATAAAAAACCTTCAACGCACATGCGAAAGAAGTAGATTTACATCACAATAATAACCCAGTTCAAACATGACGTAATGAACGTGATTTAATCTATGAGAAATGGATTAAATTTGTTCATTCAACAAAACCAAATAAATATAACCATCATATATCAGCACCTGCTAACTATAAACAAAACACAACCATTTGAGCACATTATCACTTTAATCCTTACAAAATCTCAAATCAACTGTTCTTAAACAAAAACTCTACAACTGATTTGTATTGTCTGGAGTGTAATCATATTCTTCCTAACAACAAACAAACATTAACGTATATCTTCTACTGCAAGCATTTTCCTTATACAACGAATATAAGAAAAGATAAGAAAAACAAAAACTTGTCTCAAGAAAATGGATTATGAAATTCTATTTATTCTAATTGTAATAGCTCGAGTTAAAATAAAAATTAAGTGTCGTATTGTCAATCTACTCGAAAATCATGTCATAAAACAGGCAAAGAAACAAACATTTTGATTTTAAATGTAAGTATTTAGATGAGATCCGGAATAACAAATAAAAATTTTATTGCATTCTTTCTTGTTTATGTTTCGTCTGGAAGTAATTAGAAAACATAAATTTAAGGAAAAGAAAACAACAACAAAAAAACATTAAAATTTTATATGCGAGTATTCCCTTAGGGGAGAGCGAGGGTGGTTAATTTAATGTTTTATATTTGTTGTGTTGTATAGATTCGCGGTAAGTTTTTGTAACGATCGAAGGTATCAGAAATTATTATAATTGTTTAATGTTTTGTTAAAAATGAACAATTTTTTGGTTACATTGTTATACTTTTTACGAGCCGAGTAATTAGGTGATTTGATTGAAATTAAGTGATTACCAATTTATGGCTACGTGAATTTTTATCTGATTTAATTAAGGTTGTTACTGTTGTTAAAAGTTTTAAATTGATTTTCAAAATTTTGACAACACAATTTTTTTATGGAATGTACATGTTACAGAACCTCAGTGCAGGTTTATCGTAAAACCTCACAAAACAGTACTGTGGTGTGGTAACATTAGATGTGAAAATGCATTTAAGTCCGCAAACTGGAGCCGATTTTTGAAGCCCTAGAAAATATAAAAATTTCTGACTACCTGTTACAAATACCAGTAAAAAGTTACATCAGTAACAGATGTTTGATAAATGATACTGAAGATCGACCTAAAAAATGCAGTATCACTGGAGGAGTACCACAAGGATCTGTATTAGGGTGTTTGCTGTGGAACATCATGTATGATGGTGTCCTCAACATACAAATTCCAAACGATATGACGATAGTTGGTTATGCCGATGAAATTGCCGTAGTAGTCGTTGCTAAAAGGCTGACAAATATCGTCAACAATTGTAATGAAACGTTAGCTTGCATAAAAGCAACGCCGCAGAACTGGAGCTAGCTGATCACAAAACTGAAGTAGTGCTATTAAGTAGTAAGAAAGTGGTACAGAGGATACAGATACAATTTAGTGAACAAAAAATTAGATCAACACCATATCTCATATATCTCGGGGTACTTCTAGGCCACAGACTTAACTTTAGGAGTCATCTGATCTATGCTAACGATAAAGCAAAACTGTAGGTAGATTGATGCCAAACATCGGTGGTCCCAAACAACCAATAAATAAAATACTAGCGAGTGTTAAGCGTACGTCAATAATGATGTACGTTGCTCCAATATGGTCAACATCTATGCAGCACATGTCATGATCTTGGGAAATTGCAACGGCGTATAGATTAATGTCTCTTAGAGGATGCTGCGCATTTTGAACGGTGTCTAATGAAGCTGTCAATATAATATGTGGCAGAACACCAATTGATAAAGCAGAAAAAGAAGCAGCGGGGCTGTAGAATGCTAAAAAACACCACTTCAATAAAACAGTGCAAAAGCTATTAAAGCCAACAGCTGACAAGAATGGCAGGAAAGATGGGAAAATACGGTCAAGGGACGCTGAACGTTTGCATTAATACCAAATATACAAGCATATGGGTAAAAAAAAGCACAGTGATGTTAATTACCACCAAACGCAATTCTTGTCTGGACATGGATGCTTCGGAGAATATATATGGAAATACAAACACGTTTGTGATTCAGCTTGCCTCTTTTGAGTTGGTGAGCTCAAAAACTCAGAGTACGTGCTTATGAAATATGTATGATTCCAGAAATATGGGACCAAAACGGAACAACAAATGGGAAGAGTGTTAACCTCACATAGTCTCGTTGAATATATGGTAGTATCGCAAGAGTGCTGAGAAACCGCTAACAACTTTATATTAAAATTTATTTATTTCTTATTTTCTTATTCTCATGTTCTGAAATCATAAATATATGAAAAATTCAATTTCTTTAAAAAAATAAGAATAAAAAATAAAATAAAACTACCCTTAAAAAAAGTTAAAATAAAAAAGTATTAATGTTATGAACTAGCACCTGCCCTGCGAAGGAATACCTTAATTGGTGGTACCGCGGGGGTAAAACAAGTCAGCGAAAATGGAATATGAGCTTTAGTCGGTAAGTACACGTGGAAAATGCGTGTTTCAAAAGTCAACGAAGATTTCCATCTTCCCACAAAAAACCTAAAAAGACATACAGACTGCCAGCAAAAAATAGTCTAAACACCTTCAGGAGGTTATGAAACGTAAAGATATGTTAAATTTCCGATTTTGAAAATCGAACCAAAAACAATAACTTACCATTCCGGGAAGTTAATATTAATATGGTACAGGAATGTGGGATGGAAGTAACGGACTGAGTTTAGGAGGAAGGAACATTCTATTCGATTTGCGAAGAATGAAAAATAAACCATTAGTATGTATAAACATCTAAAGGAGATAAAAATGCATGTGTGCTAATAATAAACATAAAAAAACCTAAAGGTCATGAAAATAGGAGCAAAAGAAGTGCTGAACATTAGTGTAGGTAGATGGAAAAAAGTTTGAACAGGCAAAATGGTCTAAATATCTAGAAAAAGAGGTAACAGAATATTGGTTTGGTGGACAAGAAATTAATGGAAGGATTGTTATGGTAAGACAATCCTTTAAACCAAAGAGAATGTTGTTGATAAGTAAATTGACGCTAAAGAAAGAAAATGATAGTCTTTTGTTGTGTTATGTGGACACTGTCAAGGAATGAAATTAAGTAAATAAAAAGTTTTGAAATGTGGGTATTGAGAAGAATGCTTAAAATCAAATGGATTGTCAAAGTGAGGAATGAGGAAGATTTGAGAAAAGTGGAATAAGAATGTTGTCTGGTAAATACAATTTAGAAAAGGAATTGGATCAGATGAAAAGTGTTAAATTATTAATATTTAAAGCGATCTTGTTGATTGTGTTGTGATGCTTTTATTTATTTAACAAAAGCTATTATCTTGATTGATTTCTTGTACTCTGATTATTAGCAGCACCATATTTTACACCTCGTCCTGCTTAAACGTGGAGTGCTATACAAAACTATCCCTATCCCGTTCAATTTGTAAACAACGACATGCAAAAAACCATAACAGGGATGAGTTTCAAGAATCAAATGGTTTACAAGAATCAATATTAAAATTACCAAAAATTTACTGGAAGCACAATTTTATAAGCAATTGATAAAATTGCAATTGGGGCATTCCACGTGAACGGGAACAAACAAAACATTTGTAGAAATTGGGACTTATATTATTATAAATAGAAACATATGGTATCTATTTATCCAAGGGAATTAATTTTTAAACGATATATGAATGAACGGACTATGCGCAGACTCAAACACAAGAAAGATCTCTAACAAAAAATAACTTTAAAAGACCTTGATCATCAAATAATTTCAAAAATAAAAATTTCAAAGAATATTATAAAAATAAAAATAAAAAGAAACTTAAGTTGTTGATAGTTGATTTCACGGGTGGCAGCGACTTTCGTCCTGATATGTCGCTACAACAATTAACTGCACTTTCCAACAAATCATTCAATATTCTAATTTAATTATTTTGAATTTTTAATGAAACTAAGACTTTATCACTTTAATATTTTGTTTTATTTTTTCAAATATATTTTCTAGTTTATAGAAACTTCTTCCCTGAAGAAGATCTCCTAGAGATCAAAAATATATTTGGAAAAATAAAACAAAATATTAAAGTGATAAAGTCTCAGTTTCATTAAAAATTCAAAATAATTAAATTTGAATTATACTTTAACTAGCTAAAAAGTAAAAAATTATAATATTCTAATATCGTTTATACAGCAAAACGCCAAATTAAGGTCATCCAAAATTTGACTCGATTCAGAATAAAATTAATTCGGCACGAGTGAGAAGGAGGTTAATTGCATTGCATTCTTTCGTTTTGCAGCTTTCATTATTTTTAATACAATTATAGAATCAACTGGTTAATAGAGTGATTCAATCAAATGTCTATTGTTTCTCAATTAGCTGAGAGATAAAATAAAAAATATGAATTACCCTCTAATTAGATACAATCAAACCATCATTTAAGCAGTTGTGAATATAAACTCATATATTGAAATAATTTTAAAGTGATCATTTACAGTTTTCAGGATTTCATACTCCCATCTCTTTTGTTTCGTTTTTATATTATATTTATATAAAACAAATATCTATGTAGGGCTGATGCGAATATATTACAATAATAAATTTATGAAATCATACAGTTGATGGGGCGACCAAAAAGTTCTTTGTGTTGTTATTACAATAATGATAAATTAGTATAATGAAAAACATGTAACGTTGTAGAATCAAGGATGGAAAATGGAAAGGTGTTTTACGCTTGGGTTAGTCTTTGCTGTTAGTGCAGTCTCCTTGTTAACTCCTTGTTAACACATTTATACAGAACCTAAATTGTTCTGTATTTGATTGTAGACTTTTTTCAAACGCTACATGTTGAACATCATACAATTAGTTAGCATAACAAATTCGTTTTCTCCAAATGGGAATTGATAGTACTCCATCAAAAAACAATTTTGTTGTCAAACAGATTGTTTTGCCAACCCCTTTGCCATCAGTCAAAAATTTGAAATTTTTTCTTGGAAGACAAACGTCTTCATTTTGTAGCCAAATTAATGCGCATAAAAAATTACTTCGTTTGCACTTCTCCCGTAGAATACGATAAAAATATTTGAAAAAATTTAGTTTTTTTCCTTATTCCGTGGTTTTAAAGCTAAAAATCAATTTTTCGAAATGTATGACGTATATTTTTTTTAATTTAGTTTAAAATATCCACTTTTAAATAATTTGTATCACGTGATGGAAGTAGTATAGTTCCTGGTAGGGCATGGTTAGATTAATCGATTGTTCGATTAATTGATCATTTCGCAAATTGTTCGATTAATCGAACAAAAAAATTATCAATCGATTAATCTATATTTACGAAAATGTTTAAAATTTACAAATTTATTGAACGAATTTTGTAGCGAATTGTGAAATAGTAGTTTAATCAATGAGTGAATAATGAAATAGTTTATTCTCAAGCAAAAGTTTAAAATTCGAGCAAGGCACGAGCGAGAATTTTAATTTGCGAGAGAATAAAATTCATTATTCACGAAGCGATTACAATACTTTATTCTCTGACAAAGATGTATATTATACAAAATAAAAACATTTTCTTCAATTAAAACAATAAATCTTTATTGTTTTAATTGATAAATCAAATTTCTTAATAAAAAAACCCTGATGATAAAAAACGCCCTTCTCATACAATCAACCAAGTTCAACTAAACGAAATAAGAGAATTTAAATTAAAATTTGATTTTTGAACAAAACTTATCAAAGCAATTGTGATTATAATTTGAAAATAATTCTAATGAAATCAAAACAATTTCACCAATTGGAATCATACCAATTGAATAATGATAATTTTCTTATAGGTAAATTTTCATTAGACAATAGGTTAAGTTCATTAGGCTATAGGTAAGAAAACAATACAATAATACATACTATTATTATCGAAAAAACATACAAATAAAGCTGATATAATTAAATGGAAGAGAATAAAGGTTTATTGTATAAAGGTGTATTCCCTTTTTCTTATGAATTACTTTTTAGTTGTTATAGGTATAACACAAAGTACATTAATAAAAAAGTTTGATCCCAACGCAAAAATCTTTACTTTGCCTTAAGTAATATTTTTATTATTAATCCAACCAGTAGAGTTTGAAGTATAGTGAACTCCATTACTTTCTATTCTGAAGGATACAGCTTGTATTGGATACAGTTGCATATTTTTAAACACATAATTTTTTAAGGTCTGAAAGTTCCACTGACAGAGGGAGAGAGAGATACAGATTCTATTAATGCAAGAAGACAATAAATTTTGTATGTAATTTGGTGCACAATGTATCGTTTTTGCCTTCGAGCATTCGTGTTTGCTGCCCTTGGTTGATGCCTGGAGCAAAAATTTCACTATTATGCAAAAAAGACCTACTTTAGGAGCTTAATACATAAATAGCTATTAAATTTTTAATTTTTCTTATGTCATGTTAAAAGTTGAACTTTTAAAAGTGATATACCGCGCGTATTTGTTTGAAAAAATTTAATAAAAATATTAGAATTAGTGAAAATTATATTTAATCGATTAATTGATTAATCTGTGTTAAAATTTTCATATTAATCGTTAATCGATATTTAGTCCCAATCGATTAATCGACCATGCCCTAGTCCGTGGACCCACGCCGATTTCATGTGATGATTACCACATATTTTATACTTCGTGAGGCGCCTGTCCTTGACAAATCCGAAAACTTTTGTTCTGCCATTTTCCTCAAATCTCCCGCTTTTTCGTTCGACAATATCTGAAAAATGTCGATTGCCCGCGATCTTGTAAATTTGCTACCACATTTTTTTTTAATTGTGGGGATTGAACATTTTGTTTTAGAACAAGAGGGTAAGCTTTTCTGACCAAAATGTGTCAGCTATTTTTGATTCCGACAACTGACATTTTGGTATGTTTGGGTTGCGGACTAGACAATAGCAGACAAATTTTTGTCGGACAAGATAACCTTCATGTTTTAAACCAAATTTCTAACCCCCTAGTTAAAAAAATTAAAATATTACAAGATTCCAGGCAATCGTCAAGTTTCGGAGCTTGCCGAACGAAAAAGCGGCCGAATCGAGAAAAAAGACAGTACAAAAGCTTTCAGACTCGCCAAGGACTATCGCCTTACGAAGTTTAGAATATGTGGTAATCATCACATGAAATCGGCGTGGGCCCAGGGGTTAGTATCGATGTGACCGCTAGAGGGTACTGACGGTTAAAAACCACTTCCAAAACCCGATTTTACGTTATACATTATGTTGTAAAATGGAAAGTTAAGTTCAAAGAACGTATTATGGAATAATTAGAATCACTGAACTCAAAACTAGTGTCAAATTATTAAAATTCAAAATGACGGTTTCAATATGGAGGCCAATATTTTCAAATTGACGATTTTCGCATATCGAAAAATATATTCGGAATTCGCTTAAAATTTTAGGTCAAAATTCTCATATGTAAAATTTTCCTACAAGGCACTATTTCCGAAAACAAATCATCAAGATTTAGAACTACGTGCAAACTAAGACGGCATTCCACACCTCATTCTTAAAAACTTTGTTAGGCAACTCGCTCCAATTTCAACAAACATTTTCTATTTATCTTATAAAACCGGAATATTTCCCGATTCTCGGAAGCTGGCCAGCAATCAACCCATATCAAAGAAAGGCAGTAGGATAGACCTTAACAATTATACACCTATTGCAATTCTGTCGGTTTTGGCTAAAATATTTGAAAAATATGTTAACTATAATCTAATAGAATATTTGGAGATGTCACTAATTATTGATGATAAGCAGTATGGTTTTCGTAAAAGTCATGCAACGGGTGAACTGTTAGCCTACGTATCCATCTCTGGAACAAAGCGCTGGAAAACCTAGGTAAAACATTCAGTGTTTCACTTGATATTTCTTAAGCATTTGATAAAGTGTGGCATAAAAATCTCATAGCTTAATTAAAATTCAAAATCTTATGGCATAGACCATCTTACTGTCTCATGGATTCATAGTTTTCTTACAGGTCGTCAATTTCATATTAATTTAATTGGTATCACATCCAATATTTTCACAAAAAATTATGGGGTTCCTCAAGGCTCTGTAATCTCACCAACCTTATTTCTTCTATACATTATTGATTTACTTATTTCCACAGTGCACCCGATCCATAGTTTTGCTGATGACAGCACATTGCATGCATCACATGCATCTCCTAAATTTCGATCTCATACTGCAGTTACCCTCTGCATAGAAAGCTGCGTATTAATTCTATCAATAAAGATCTGTATCAAATAATGGAATGGGGTGATCGTAATCTTGTTTCATTTAATCCAACCAAAACCAAATTATGCCGTCTTGCACGAATAGTGCGACATAAAAATTTCCCTATTAAGGTAAACCATGAGGAATTGCGTGAGGTTGGATCAGTTAGACTTTTTGGAGTGGATATTCAAAATAACCTGAAATGGAATAAACATGTGTTCAACCTCGTTAAATCTGCAATGCAAAAATTAGGATTCTTAAGTCGATGTAAAAAGTATTTCAATCCCGAGCAAATTTTGCTAATCTGCAAGTCCTTTATTCGTCCATGTATGGAATACTGCTGCCATGTTTAGGGAGGTGCTTGTCAGTCAACAATAAAATGTCTAGACTCTGTACAGAGAAAAGCAATACGTTTGATTTATAATACCAAACAAACGGACCAGCTTGATTCACTCCAGCACAGAAGAAATATGGCTGAATTGTCAATCTACTATAAATATAACTTTAGCGAATTCTCCTCTAAGGATATTCAAAATATCCTTTCATCGTTTGCACAGTATAATCGACAAACAAGAGCTTCCGAGTAATTCCATCCATTTGTTTTACAAATGCCTCGTTGTAAGAAATACCTCGTACCTTCCAGAACGACTATTTTATTAGAGTGGCCAAATTGGGAAATCAATGCACCCTCCTCTGCATTGCACGATGAATTTGCCCCTCAGGCATTTAAAGAAAATGTCCATCTTCATTTAAAACAATTAGTATAGTTATCCCCATATCCTCATTCCTTCCATTTTCCTCATCTCCTTCCTTTAAAGTTGACATGGTGTCTTCGGATATTCAAAGAGTCTGAATAATGAATATTTCAAATTTAGTGTGCTATACATGTCTAACTAATTAGTTTAAAAAAACTGTGTTTTTACCTTCAGCACTTTCTAGCGCTCACATCCATACTACATCCAAAGCGATAAGAATTATTTGTCATACATTTGTCTTTCTAGCCCAAATTTCAAATTTGTGACTGCAAGACGGTTGACCAAAGAAGCTAAAAAACTTCCGAAATGGTTTTCTGATGGAATACTATCAATCCTTAAAATTTGGAAACAAAACATTGTTTGTTTGTTCCCGTGGAATTCCCCACATCAGGGTTTTTCAATAAGAACATAACAATTTTGTATTTAAATAAACACAGAATATTTGAGACATCGAGCTGAAATTTATTTCATATACAATACACATGTTGCATTTAAGAATGGAATTCAATCTCGGCCATATAACCACCGCAAGCACGTTTGGGGGTTAGGGTCCAATCACACCCCCCGCATGAAATCCATACCACACGGTCACTTTTTGTGGATTAAATGTAGTCTTCTGAAGCACATGTGGGTTTGTTGCTGACCAAAATGCATATTTTGCTTGTTAACAAAGCCATTTAGCTAGAAATGAGCTTCATCAAATTCAATATTTTCTTAAAACTTTTGTTGAGCCCAATCGGAGAAGTTTTGGAGCTTCAAATGATCAAGAGGCTTCAGTTCTTGATCTAATTTGATGCTGTAAGGGTGTAGGTCAAGATCTTTACGTAAAATTCTCCACAATTCCTGTGAACGGCGTGGAATCAACTGATATGACTCATTTTGAACTGAAACTCTTACGGCTGCGATATTTTCGGTACTCCGATCGGTGCATTGTCTCACTGGCACAGAAACATTTAATAGTGAATATGTTGACTCAAATTTATCCACTATAGCACGCACAGCTTGTCTGGTGGGACGATTAGTACGACCGAAAATGGTAGTAAGCGCTCTTAAAGTTGCGACCACTGACTGAGAACTTTCGTAGTATTTTTCAATAATTTCCAAACGTTGATCGTTCGTGAACTTCACCATGATAACAATGTAAACTTTGACTAATGTTTTGATATTGACAGATCATAAAAAAAATTTAGGAGTGCGTTCGTATTAAAATACAAAATTGTTATGTCCCTATTGAAAAAACCTTCATATAGAAAAAGTGATAAGGTATATATATAATAATAATAGTAATATTTATTTCAATCAAAAAGAAATAGAAATAATATACAATAATTTACAGAAAATTTTATTAAACAAACAGTAATTAAATAAAAAAATACCAGATAATAATTAAATTTATAATTGATAAAAAATAAGGAGGATCTTAAATATTCAAGAACATATATATTTAACGTAAGCAGCTATCGGAGGCGTTCAAGAAAAAAAGATTATAAAATATACTTTTACCAAAACGACATTTAACATCTAACATAACAAATAAACCCAAACAGCAGTTCAAAAATTAACAACAAATTTATTCCTTACGTTGTTCCTTATATATTATTACAGCTTAACAATTTCGTTTCCTGTTTTAATTTTGTAGATCCTATTACCACTATATCTAGTAACAATACCAAATAAAAATTAATTGTTACAATAATGACTTAATCTCGCACATTGCTTCTAAAAGCATTAACTCGCAACATTATTTCAAAATTCACATCAATCACAATCTAATTTAATTAATTATAAATAATGATGTTCATTATTTACCAATTACAATAAATACCGAAAATTATTTAAATACAAAAATTAATAATTAATTACATAAATTTCATTACAGCATACGAATAATTTTTGTATGTTTTTTTTTTGCTGTAGTTTAACTATATACCAAACCAAAAACAGAAAGTATCACAAACCAAATCAATCAATTTCACACGAAAATTATACACTGATTTTCCATTGGAAAATAATAAAAAAAGTCAGAACAGCATAAAAATACATAAAATTGATTGACAAATTTTCAATTTCCACACAGAGCATAATTTTTCATTTTGTTTTTGGTTTTTTTCTTTTTTTTCGTTTCGTTTTGGAAAATTTTATTTTCATTTTTTGAATAGGATAAATTGTTTCCAGATTGAATTATGGGAACATAATGTATGATTGAATGTGTAAGAGAAAAATAATGTTAACTTGTATTTGAAAGGTTGGTATCAATGGAATTGGTTTTGGAATGTTGTGTAATTTTTTTTTTTTGCTAAAGTGAAAAAAAGGATTTTAGCCCTGATATGTACACTTTTTTTTAAATACGAAATTCTTTTGGTTATAGCAGGTGTAAATTAGCAAAAAAAGATTTTGTACCAATTTTAAATCCCTTTTATTTTATCTCTGACTAGCATTAATTTTTTTTTTATTTTTTATCATAATAATAGAACAACTGAGCTCACTCCAGAGTTTGGTTAGAGCTTGATCAGTTGCAAAAAGGCAAGCTCTATTATGACAATTTAAGGTGGGCATGATCCGGGCCTGAATTAGAATACCCTTTATTGTTCAACAATACGGATATCGTATCAAGACCTGATACGAAATACCTTACTATAGGGGTGTTCGCATAAGCAACTTTGGTTTAGTGTATTTTCATATGTAGTTAGCTTAGTTGTTGATTAGTGAAATAAACTTGGGTGGATTTTATTGCTTTCACTTTAATTCTTTATGTTTTGATCAATTGTTAATTATATTCGTAACGTATTATAATTTGCTAGTTGTTTCTTCGGTTTTGCCAATGGTAAAAATTGCGATATCATCAGCAACAATTTCAATTATTGTTTTGCTTAGATTAAAAAAGGTATCCTGTATTGCCTTTCCTTGGACGCTTTCCTGCAGAACTCCTTCTATCTACTCAATTGTTTAGACTATCAATTTCTTCAGACTGATTTGTTCATTTAATTCCTTTATGATTTCTTCAATGCAGTTCATGATATAATTCGTATAATTCATTGCATCTTCCAAGGTTATTTGGCTTGTTTTGTGGTGGCGTGTGCGTTTTATCTCTTATTTTTGGAGTTGGAAAGCCACTTATCATACACGGCAGTTTGCTGTATGTTGTCATTTTATTTGAATGTTAAGATAAAAAGAGGAAGTCCACTTTTATACATAGTTTTGGATGCTATGTCGTTTGATTTTTGTTTTCTTTTCGATGATATTAACTGCATCTAATATTTTAAAACCTTCATGGGTTAGATCTTTAATTTGGTCGTTAGTTAAACAAGAGGGATCTAACCTTCTTGACATTACGATGGCTAGGCGATTATTTTTGTTTTGAAGAGTAGCCCGATACTTGTCAAAGTTTAGTTTTATTTTTAATTTTCTGTATGGGTTAGACTTTGATGTGTTGATCTGCCAGACACCATAGTTAAGTGCAGTAATTCTGTACTCTTTATCGATTACTATTTTCATTATGGTTTGTATTTTGGTATGACTTGCAACACCCATAATAGTTACTGGTGGATGCTGTTTTCTTTTGTTTCTTTTGTTCTTATAACTTTTTCTTTATCAACCACATGTGCATCTTGTAACTGACGAGCGCTTAATAACATATTTCATAGAAAACTCTTAAAATACTCAAACGCGTTTGTTCGTTTTCTAATACCTTTTCCAATATTTAGACTATTCGTAACTGTCTCTTTACTTAATTCTCGACTCCCCTCTATTATGGTTATTTCTTTTCTTTTATTTTTCTAGATGCCTGTTTCCTTCTATATCTGCATAGTCTTGTTGACGTTCTTCATTTTGCACCTCATTTGTTTTTAAATTTTTCCAACAACTGCCCTTTTCTTTCCTAACAATTGTAGAGAGTACACCCGTATCCATTGAGGATACATCGTGGAGACTGTCAATCTAGTGCTCGATGGTTTATAGCATATTGTCACTCCATGTGATCGAGAGTGTTAGGACATGAAGCTCACCGATGGCACTAGTTTTCTGCTTTAATGTTTGTTTTATTCTTTAATTTTTTTTTCTTTTTGTAATATAATCTTTAACCAACAATTTTTGTAATATAAACTTCCGAATAATATTTTCACGTGACTGACAGTTTTTTTTTGTGACTTTAATTTTTTTGTTTTATTTTTCATTTTTACTTTATTTTAAAAACCACGTTTTCACAAAAATTAACCTCTTAGATAAGAAAACAAATGGATAACATCAATAAATCTTGAATCAATTCAAAATAAAAACTGTTAATAGTATTCACTTAAATCAGGAAACAACTTAATCTTATAGTTTGATAATTCAATATTATCCATCAAAATTGAATTTTTTTGTTTAATTTTATACCTTACGATTCAAAGAAAAATTTTTAATTATAATTTATAAATTTTAAATCACTGCCAAATCGATTCTTTGAAATCACAATTTCCGATCGAATTTATTTTTAATTACAAATTACAACTCTAAAAAGGAATAAAATCACGAACTGAGATTTGATTTAATTGATTTAATATCAAAACGAGAACTAACTAATAAATTTTTAATTTTTATTAACTTCCCGATATGGGAAGTTATTGTTTTTGGGTCGATTTTCGAAATCGGAATTTTTTTGATATCTTTACGTTTCATGACCTCCTGAAGCTGTTTAGACTATTTTTAGCTGGCAGTCTGTATGTGTGTGTGTGTGTATGTATGTGTATATCGCTGTGTGGAGAATTTTTGCCCAACGATTTCTCAACAACGGATGGGTCGATTTTAACGAAAATGGTCGCAATCGATGTATCTTGTCGTAACTTAGAGCCCAGTCCTTTTCTAGCGAAATTATATCGTTTGTTTTTTAGTGGTTTCCAAAAAACTGAAAATCATCTCTTGCAAATATCATGAGATTAATAAATAATGCTATCAAGGTCATGAAGCTTCCATATTGCTTGTCAGCATGTCAGACATTTATAATGACATTTGTATAAACAATTGCTTTCTTAGTTTTTGAGATTTTTAACAAAATGTGAAAAAACTACGTGTTATTTTCTTTATGCAAACGAATGATATCTGGATGAAACTTTTGTATGTAAATGAGCTGCAACCGCATCCGGGTTTACTTGAATATCAAAAACCTGAGTTATTTTCTAAATTTGACAAAAAGGTCAGAGGTTCGAGAGGAGATTGCCTGGTCAACTGTTTATTAACATTCCGATATGAGAAGTTATTGTTTTTGGGTCGATTTTTGAAATCGAAATTTTTATAATATCTTTACGTTTCAAGACCACCTGAAGCTGTTTAGGCTATTTTTAGCTGGCAGTATGTAGTGTGTGTGGGTATGTGCGTGTGTATCATCGTATGTGGACAAACATTTGTCCAACGCTCTCTCAACAACGGATGATCCGATTTCAACTTCAATGGTCACAATCGATATATCTTGGTGTAACCTACAGCCCAGTCGTTTTCTAATGAAATCAGTACATTTCTTTTTTAGGGGTTTCCAAAAAACTGAATATCATCTCTTGCAAGTATTACTAGAATAAATAATGCTATCAAGATCATTTACCTCACATTTTGTTTTTCATCATGTCAGCCATTTATAATGACATTTGTATAAACAATTGCTATCTTACATTTTGAGTTTTTTTAAAAAAATTTGAAAAATAGGCGTTATTTTCATTACTCAAACGCATGAAAACTTAATGAAACTTTTGAATTAAAATGAGCCGCAAACGCATCCGGTTTTATTTGAATATGGAAAATGTGCTATTTTGAATCAGCTATTTTCAAAATTTGGCAAAGGATTCGGGGAGGATGTCTGTGGTTCGTTGAACAACTGTTTTTTTAGACTTCTCAGTCTTGACATTCAATTTTGTTGAAACTTAGAGCATAAAGTTTTTGTAATGTTTATAGTCGTTTTGCAACTTGTTCGAAATTTCTTCTCTCAACCCCCTCTAAGGAACATCTGAAATAATTAGCTAACCGCTATAGTTTTCGTTCAATCTTTACAACATTGTCTAGAACCGTGAATTTTTTCAATTTTTCGCTTCTGTAATGTTCGAAGATAAAGAGTGGGAGAGAAACAACTTTTCACATTTTTATAAATAAGTCAGAAACCGTGTTTTCGAAAAATACAAAAAAATTATTTTGAACTACAAAAAAAATCACCTTCCATATGACACCCCACTTGTCCAAGTCAAAAATATTTTTTTTTTCAAAATTTCTACTCGCAACCCCCTCCAAAGAACAATTGAAATTATAACGACCAAAAAAAATTTTTCATTTTTTTATTGCCAAGTTCCTACAACCGTGAATTTTTAAAAATTTTTTCTTTTGTAATGTTCGAAGATAAGTGGGGGTGACAAAACTAAAATTGCACTTTTTCTAAAATAATGCCATTACTGTGCTTTCGAAAATTAGAAAAAAAACTGTTTTAGACTAGAAAAAAAATAACCTTTCATATGATACCCCCCCACTTGAAATGACCAAAAATATTTTGTTTTCGTAATTTTTACTCTCAACCCCCTCCAATGAACATTTGAAATTATAACAACCAAGGATTGGATTTTTGGATTTTTTTGGATTGGATTTTTTTTGATTTTTTTAAACCAAACTCGATTCCTTAAAACAAACTTTTGTTTTACTATCTCCTTATCAATGTCCATAAAATATTGATAAAAAATAATATTCAAAATTTTCTTGTTGTCAGTCGGTGTGGACAAATACATTGAATAACTGTAAAAAATTTCAAGTAGCACTTATAGTTTTTGAGAAAATCAATTATGTAGAAATTCGGACGGACACCGAAGTCTCACCAATAGGGTACCGTTTTTACTTTTTCAAAGTACGAAACCCTAAAAATGGTGTTATTGTATGATAAAAATCGAAAAAATTTTAGCAACGTTGACAAAGTAGACTTTAAGTAGAGTCCACCGTTAGTTTTTTTAAATATATGGTGCAATGAAAATCTTCTTTCCAGTGTAACCAAAAGATGAAAATATGACGATTAAATGCAAGTCTTAGAAAGAGAATTTCAATTTATTAAAGTTTTAAGAAATATCTTTATGTTACCTATTTAACTTAACGGGAAGTTCTTGGCGTGGCCGCTATGGTCACACCCTACCCTACTAGTTTATTTAAAAACGAAACGCGTACTCTAAAACAAATAATAATTTGCTTTTGGTTTTAATATTAAACGCAAACTCGATAATTTTTATATTTAAAATGTTTTTGAAAAAATATCGCGAACCTCAAAAAATATCAATTTTTGATTTGATATCAAAGACGAACTGAAATTATTCGTGTGAATCCTAATATTTATATTATTTTTTAAAAACAAACGAAGGGGTAAAGGAGATGGTCGCTTGAAAAATACGTCGTTATTCATATTGCTATTTCAATTACGTATACCCAAAAAAGCGAAATAAACAAAATTGAAAATCGTAAGCAAATTACAATGCAAATATAGAACAATAAGCTGATATAACCTTGAAGCATCGGATGGAAAAGGAAATCATATCAGGTCGTGTCAATAATTATTAACAGAAATGTTTAATATAAAAATACAATTGAATCGGTCATTTCAAAAACCTCTTAAGTCACATTTTTTACCAACATGCTTTTTTTGCAGAAAATGGTTCCTTTAAGGGAGATGCGTATTCTGGGTAAAAACCACGTTAGTCGATAGCGATAGCATTCCTGCATTCCCGCGTAGGACGAAAGGAACCGCATGATGGGTACGGACCCATGACACTCGTCCTCTTTTCGAGGATTCGTATTATATATGAATTATATACGTATTATACTATTATATATGAATTAACTCATAATTAAGAATGATGGAGAATATGACTATGTACCATAAAGATATTAAAACATGACAAATTAATACATGTAAAATGTTAATAAGATTATTTTTAAGTGTAATTCTCAATAATAAGCAATAAAAAATATGATTACTACGATTTTTTTGGTTAAACTTTATACTACTAACCCTATTTCTTGCTAAAACAACATAAGTCAAGAACTGTTTTTCAGGTTTTTTTCATTATTTCTATTTATAAATTGTAATGGTTATTCGCTTTTTAACTTTTCACCACTCAAATACTAAGTTAAACATAAAAAAGTCCTTTAAAACTCATTTGTTTGTGTATGAAACAGTTTTTATTGATTTCTGAAAAATTCTAATTGAGTGACTTATGAGGTTTTTGAAATGACCGATTCAATTAAGGTGGCATTATAAATGAGACATGGAAAAGCGTAGGTTGCTTAGGAAATTAGTCTCTACTGCTAGTTTTTTAGCTACAAAGAACGAATTTTCCTTACCGACACCTTTACTTAGAACTCAATTGTTTTTATAGGATGTTAGATTCTTCTAAACGATACCTGTTAGCAAATTGTGTTCATAACACTAGTTAGGAGGGAAAATGGAAAACATGTATCTGTCTGAATGCACGTCATTACAATTCAGTAGCTCGCAAAAATGCTTATCCTTTACCAATCATTGATAGTTTAGTTAACAGACTTTGCGAAACGATCTATATATCCAGCTTGCATATCTAGCCTATACATCTTAAATACCATTTTGGCAAATTTTCTTAGAACCAACATCTAGAGATAAAACTGTCTTTACGGCTCCTAGACGTCCTTTACATCAGTTTAGAGTTATGCCTTGTGGGTTATGCAACGCTTGCAAACTCTCTGCTGTTTGATGCATAATGCAACTCATCAAATCCATCTGTTATAAAACGGTAATCTGTGAATGTTTTTTCCCTTAAAAACTCATATTATTAACAAATTTGATCCAAAATGAAAAAAAGGAATTATACAACGAAAAATATAACCAGAAACATATAGAAAAACAAAGAATCTTATCTTATGTATGTTGATGGATGTCTTTCTTGAAAAGTTGTACACCGTTTCTTGATATAATCGGTGGTTAGTTTCGAATCGAACTTCTTAGTTCCGAAGTTCCAATAGTGTATACAAAATTAATAGTAATCCAATAATAATCTTATTATACTTTATAATTGCCGAGAAGCAAAACCTATGCTTTGCTTAACTGTAGGTAGGGACAGATCCGTTAGTAAATTTAATTGAACTTTTAATTGAACCATTCCTTAAACTTAATTTACACCATCGATTCATGTTATCCATGTTATTTATGTTTTACCCGTTTTGCTTTTCTCGAAACCGCCTTCTGAAATAAACACGCTTCCGCTCCAATAAATAAAAACACCTCTTTTTGGCATACAAATTTATCCAGTTAATCTTTAAATGACAAAACTCAACATTGTACATTTGTGCGTACACCGTACAAATGGAATGCTTTGCCCGAATCAATAGTCTCGAGTGCCTTCAATCCACAAAGATTTAAAAAAAGCGTCCACCAACACCTCAAGACGCATGTTGTTATAGGACCTAGGTCTTAAAAGGTATCTATGTGTTGTTGTGACACATTTTGTAATTCCTATTACACAACACTTTTTATTAAAAAAAAAATAGTAATCGTTTTGTCTTAGGTTTATCTGAATTCATGAGATGGTAATTTTTTTAATTTATTCACTGCAGTTTTTTCTTTTTACGTTAGATGCGTTATATGAGTTATCTCAACAACTATTGAAAATTTAACACTTCAAACAAATTCTTTAAAAAGTTTAAAAATTTTTTTTTCAGATCGCTAATATTAATTAAATTTTACTTTTGGACAGATTCCTAAATTTAACTGATTGAAGATCAGAAAACAAACTAATTTATTTCTACCAAAAACATTTTATTTTACTTTTCTTATCGTCAATGGTTTGATTGGTAGTAAGAGTTTTACCACAAATAAAACACCAAGCTTTAGATCAAAAAAATGTCTTTTTTATTCCAAATATTTCGGTCCTTTTATTTGGGACCTTCTTCAGTGTAATTCTTTTGTATTATCCTGAACACTCTTTAAACTTAATGCTTTATTTTACGTTTTTGGACCTATCAAAAGGAAAGAAAATCTGTGTCACTCTTCTTTATCTGTTGCATCTTTTTTTTCTAGTGTAGCCGTAGGGATTATTCAGCTCATAAAAAAACTCACAGCTGACAAAAACATGAAATAACAGTATAATATGAAATCGCATGTAAAAGATCTCTATTAAAAAAAAATTTAAAAGTTCATATTAACCCTAAAATTAACGATAGCGAATAAAAAAAATGACAATTAAAAAAAATAATAATGATAGTAATAATATATTAATAATAGTAAAAAAACTTAACATAATTTTTGCTGTCTCTTATATGTGAAATTGTTATTTTTTGATATCCTATTAGCTGCTGCATTATATTGTAATAGATTAACTATACCTTTAATTTTTCAATATGTCATTAATCCACAATTTCAAGTTTGATCGCCTGATCTTTATTTCATTCCAACATGAAAAAGGTATCAAAAGTATGAACAAATCCACTTGTATATTGTCTTAGTTTCCACAATTCTATTAACAATAACTATATACACACTGTTACAATTATTTATAATAAAATCAATAACACTAGTTTACAAATTTTGAACTTTTTTTGTCTCCCTGAAGAAATCCCAACTTTTCTTAAAGATTTGGACCTCCTGGACAAATGGACGAATATCATATTCATTTATTTTGGTTAGCTCTTATTTTTGAGATATTCACGAAAAACCAATTTTTTCGATGATCAAAAATGTTGTTTTGGTTTTTGGGTCTCATATTTTACAAAACAAACAAATTAAAAATATTAATGGAACTTGTGCATTGCAAATATGCCAACAAACATTTTGAGCAATATTTTGTAAAAATCTGTTAAGGATTCTGGAAGTTACAGTTGAAAAAAGTTGAAAAAATACGAAAAATTCATGTTTTTTTAAAGTTTTTCCATTTTCAACACCATAAATTTTGAACAAATAAAGACACTATTTTTTTTTATTTTCTGGCGTCTAAATTAACTTCAATTTTCTTTCTTTTAAGCTAAAAGATACGAATATTGGTGCAGTTTGCCCCAAGTTATTCAAGTTTTCCCAAAGAAAGTCAAAACTCAAAATTTGGAAAAAGAATTTAACTATAAGAATAATTTAAATTCTGCATCATAAATGATTTATATAGAAGTTGTTTTCGTAGTAGATCTAGCTCCTCCCACCTCGGAATTATTTTAGGAGTTGAAAAATATCAGTTAGTTGAATATGAAATGTCTTTTTTTGACAAAAGTTGTATTTTATTTGTATATGACTTTTCTCGAAATTGGGTTTTTTTTGTAAGGTTTTAAGACATGATCTAGCTCCTCCCACCTTCGGATTATTTTAGGAAATGGACAATATCAGTTAGTTGATTATGAAATGTCTTTTTTTGACAAAAGTTGTAATTTATTTGTATATGATTTTTCTCGAAATTGAGATTTTTTTGTGAAGTTTTTTGACATAGTCTAGCTCCTCTCACCTTGAAATTATTTTAAGAGCTGGAAAATATCAGTTAGTTGATTATGAAATGTCTTTTTTTGACAAAAGTTGTTTTTGTTTTGTATATGATTTTTCTCGAAATTGGGATTTTTTTGATGGAGTTTTTGACATGATCTAGCTCCTCCTACCTAGGATTTATTTTAGGAATCGGAAAATATCAGTTAGTAATGAAGATAGGCAATTCTTATAAATGGGGTGATTCTTTTAGCAGTATGTATTATGTAGCTTCCACAAATAAAACAAAATGAATTTGGGCTATTTTTACACTTGAAACTTCTTGACGACGCCACTTAAATAAACTTGACTTTACACTTTACTAACAATTTATGTTGCTTTACAAGGCACCTATCACTATTGATTTATTGATTTTTAAAAACAATACACGATTTAAAATTTACATTTGTAATATTTTTTCTTTTTTAATGAATATTTTCACTTGAATGTTTGGAATTAAATTTATCCTCAGAGAGATTATATTTGCAACTAATCATACGACAATTATCTACTTAAAAAGAAACCTCATTAAACTAATTAAACAAAAGTTGGGAAAACCGAAAAACTATTAAAAAGGAGAAGTAATTGCTTTCATCATAAACGTAAGGAGTAATACAAGGTGGGCGGTAATAGAAAAAATTTACATTATCAAAAAACAAAATAAAGAGAAAAAAGAAAAGAAACAAACCTTACAGGTATTAATAGACATAAATAGGGGCTTAACTTTATGGTGCTTGAACTAACCTAAATAGTTCTGATGTTATGATGTTTTGCCTCCTCACAATTCATTTTTTGTTTATATTTTCTGTATACGTCTCATATCGATCCAATTCCCAACTTCGAAAACAAAATTGGAAATTATACTTCACTATCTTAAACTAATTCTTTACTGATGTTTGAGAACGACTGAACATGTAAAATTATTATTTATGGCACAATAAATTAAGTAAAAAATTATTTTTTCCAAATTTTGAGTTTTGACTTTCTTTGGGAAAACTTGAATAACTTGGTGCAAACTGCACCAATATTCGCGTCTTTTAGCTTATAAGAAAGAAAATTAAAGCTACTGTAGGCTCCAGAAAATAAAAAAAATTAGTGTCTTTATTTGTTCAAAATTTATGGCGTTGAAAATGGAAACTTTTTAAAAAAGCATGAATTTTTCGTATTTTTTCAACTTTTTTCGACTGTAACTTCCAGAACCCTTAATGGATTTTTACAAGGTATTGCTCAAAATGTTTGTTGGCATATTTTCTATGCACGTGTTTCATTAATATTTTTAATTTGTTTGTTTTGTAAAACATGAGACCCAAAAACTAAAACAACATTTTTGATCACCAAATTGGTTTTTCGTGAATATCTCAAAAACAAGAGCTAACCAAAAAAAATGAATATGATATTCGAGTTCAAGAGGCCAAAATCTATAATAAAAGTTGGGTTTTATTTCGGGAGATTTTTCTTGTAAACTAGTGTAATTAATCATTTATATAATTTGATCAAAAACTAATTGGATTCCTGTTTTTAAAAGCTTTCGTTTTTTACATTTTTAATCCGTTATTTTATCCCTTAGTTTATGTTTTTGAAAAAAATAGCTATTGTTATTTATTCAAAAACCGTATCACTTGAATATATTTTCACTTCAAATATCAACATTTTCTACGGTACCATTCAAATGGACACCATGACACGTATAGGTATGTATATTCAGTGGTAAGAGCCGAAAGGACGTTGTGTTCGATAGCTGTCCCGATTCGATAGCTGTGTCAAAAAAATCGTCAAGTATGTCAAAACAAGTAAATTTGCATATTTTTTTGCATATATTTTGCTCAAAAAACGTTCATTTTAAGTGATTACGAGTAGGAACATTGAATTTGTAGAAATCTTGATCTAGATTATTGCATTACAAGTTTGTCAAAAAATGTGGTCAAGTGTGTCAAAAGAATGATTTTCATTTTTTTTTACACAGTTTTTTGGGAAAAATTGAAATTAATTATTTGTATGACATGAAATTTAATCGAACATGAAATTAGACGTGGAAATTTTGGATTTTGTGAATAATTTTTTCAATATTTTTGGAATTTTGAAAAAAGTTTTTTTTTGATTTTTTTATAATTTTTGCAGTAATTTAAAATATTTTGAATAAATTTAAGTTTTTGATTTTGTAATAATTTCTGGAATATTTTTAGAATTTTAAAAAAAAGTTTAAATTTTTGATTTTATTATAATTTTTGAAATTAGGAAAAATTTGTTTTTTTGATTTTGTTATAGTTTTTGCAATTGTTTTAGAATTTTGGGAAAAGTTGCTTTGGTCTGAATTCGAATTTTTGGAATACTTTTAGAATTTTGAAAAAGTTTAAATTTTTAATTTTATCGTAATTTTTGGAAGTTTGAAAAAAGCTTGGTTTTTTTTTTTGAAAATATTTTGAGCAATTAAGCAATTTAATAATTTTTGCAATATTTTGAGAATTTTGGAAAAAGTTTGAATTTTTGGAATATTTTTAAAATTTTGAAAAAAGTTTCAATTTTTGATTTTGTTATAATTTTTGAAATATTTTTAGAGTTTTGAAAAAACTGTTTTAATGATTTTTTTATAATTTTTGGAACAATTTAAAATTTTTGAATAAATTTAAATTTTTGATTTTGTAATAATTTCTGGAATATTTTTAGAATTTTGAAAAAAAATTTAAATTTAAAATTTTATTATAATTTTTGGAATATTTTTGGATTTTTGGAAAGCAATCTGAATTTTTGATTTTTTAATATTTCTTAAATTCTAAATGGAGAGGTTCTTGAGTAGTTTGTTGAGTGTATCATCTTTTCACTAAATTATGTTTTTTTTTTTTTTTTTTTTTTTTTTTAATTTCATTTATTTTCCTAAAAATTTGCATTTATACAAGAAAATATTACATAATAGTTTTATATCTACTTTTAACTCAAAAGAAAAATAGTAAATTCAATTCACTTTAATAATCGTGGAGTCAAATTAGTAAAAAAAAAGTGATATATTTGATGTAAGAGCAAAGTTGATTTTTTTTTTGTTTTATGTTAAGGACATAAAAGTTAGTAGGCATGTAATTATTTAGCAAATTTGGAGGTCCGGAAGTGCCTCAAAAATGGCAAAAACTGTTTTTTTGGTGTTTTTTGAGTAGGTCGCTTCACTATTTTTGAAATATTTCGGGCTCTAATGATCATAAAAAAAAACAAAAAATGCAAAATGTTTGTGATTAAATTTCAAATCCATCTAGGAGGGTTAGATACTTTAAAAGTGTAACCTAACCTCAAAAAACCGAATCGCGTGACTTTTTTTTTTTTTTTACTAAATTTATGATAAGGGGCGGAAAAATCGTCGAATTTTCATGAAATTTCAGGAAGCATGTATTTTAATATTCTCAATATGGGATTTAATTTTTATGAAAAAATTTTAATTTTTTCGGCTACAATTGGCATTTTTCGTTAAATCTGGCAAATGGTGCCATTTTATGAGAAGTCATCCAAAATAAAATTTTTTTTTTAATTTGTACTTTTTTATCTACTTTAACCTAAGTTTAATCAAAATTATGTTGCCTTAATTTAAATGCCCATTTTTGGGCATGAAAAAAAAAACATTAATTTTTGCATTTTTTTGACATTTTACCATATATACGGTATTATTTATGCTATTATCATGTATTTTGCATAAAAGTGAAATATGCAATTCAAATTAATAAAAAATATTTTTTAAAATTATACATAACCTCCAAAATTTTTTATTCTTGCAATGCCCTAAATTGCTTTTGGTAAATAATTAAAATGTTATTACAATTATTGTAAATATTTGATATGAGATTTTGAAAAAATGTAATATTCAATTTTTTTCAAACATTTTTCAAACATATAAAATAGACAGCATAAATAATTTTACGCCAATTATGTTTTCAATTGAAAATTCTATATGCGTTATTATGGTTTTCCATATTATTCACTGTTTGTGTGCTTTTGTCACTTTTGAATTAAAATGCAATATTTAAAAATATACTTTTTGCTGTTTATTTTTAAAATTTTTATTTTATTAATAATAATATAAACTTTCTTATAGTAACAATTTGAATTTGATTTTTTATTTTATTGAATATCGATTTCGACTTACGCCATCCTCAGTTTAAATTATTATTACAATTTTTGCTTAAACTATTACTTTTTTATATTTATTATTATTATGTCGTATATTTTGTTAGTTTAATTTTAATTATTTACCATGAGCAATTTAGGGCATTGCAAGAAAAAAAAGTTTTGTAGGTTATGTATAGTTTTAAAAAATATGTTTTATTAATTTGAATTGCCTATTTCACTTTTATGCAAAATACATGATAATAGCATAAATAATACCGAATATATGGTAAAATGTCAAAAAAATGCAAAATTAATGTTTTTTTTTCATGCCCAAAAATGGGCATTTAAATTAAGGCAACATAATTTTAATTAAACTTAAGTTAAGGTAGATAAAAAAAAGTACAGATTAAAAAAAAAAAATTTTATTTTGGATGACTTCTCATAAAATGGCACCATTTGCCAAATTTAACGAAAAATGCCAATTGTGACCGAAAAAATTAAAATTTTTTCATAAAAATTAAATCCCATATTGAGAATATTAAAATACATGTTTCCTGAAATTTTCATGAAAATTCGACGATTTTTCCGCCCCATATCATAAATTTAGTAAAAAAAAAAAAAGTCACGCGATTCGGTTTTTTGAGGTTAGGTTACACGTTTAAAGTATCTAACCCTCCTAGATGGATTTGAAATTTAATCACAAACATTTTGCATTTTTTGTTTTTTTTTTTATGATCATTAGAGCCCGAAATATTTCAAAAATAGTGAAGCGACCTACTCAAAAAACACCAAAAAACCAGTTTTTGCCATTTTTGAGGCACTTCCGGACCTCCAAAAACAAAAAAAAACTCAACTTTGCTCTTACATCAATATAAAATGCTAATATGACTCCATTATAATACAAATCATGAACAACAAATCAAGAACAACAACAACAGCAATTTAACAGTAACCTTCATGCGATAAATTATACTCATAAACAAATTCATCGTATAGAATTTTTTTTATTCCTTTTTTAAAAATAGTTATTGGACTAGTTTTTAAATCTTTTGGTAATTCGTTAAATAGTTTTATCCCTTTGTATAAGACACTAGCTTGACCAATGTTGGTCTTATAATGTGGTATTCGAAAATGGCTACAAATTCTGCTTTCTCTATTGGTTACACAGAGATTTGTTATAAGATCATTATTGTATTTAATCAAATTATGATTCATTTTATAAATAATAACAAGAAACTCGTACTTTATTAGCTTTGATATAGGCAATAGATTTTCAGAATACAACATAACTGTAGGTGTTAAGATATGAACACCTTTCAATGCTTTTATTGATAGATTTTGAAGAACCTGAAGCTCGTCAGTCTTAGTTTGAGTTGTCGCACGTCATATGTTGATAAGGTATAGAAGATGTGAATGAACGTATGAGAAATATAGGTTGAGTAACATTTCTTTGGGTAAGTATTTTCCCACACGTCTGAACACACATATTATTGGAGAAATTTTTGATTTTATAAAATCTATATGTTTATTCCAATTTAGTTGCGAATTTATATGGAGTCCTAGGTAGCAAAAAGTGTGGACTTTTTTAATAATTTCGTTATTAGTATTTTTAATTTCAAATAGATTGTCATAGTCAGTAGGTTTGTGTTTTAAATAGAATATCATAAAGCTTGATTTTTCATAATTTAGTTTCATTTTATTATTCGAAAACCAAATTTGTAGGATGTTGAGATCAGATTTTAGTGCTGAATCAAGGTCTGATATATGTTTTGTCCCATAAATTAAAGCAGCATCATCTGCATAGAGTTGGAGTTGACCTTGTAAGGGCAACTTAAAAATGTCGTTAATATAACATAAAAAGAAAAGAGGGCCT
>OY856187.1:121756552-121881552 GCA_963693315.1 Diogma glabrata
CTCTCACGATCGCATTTCTTGACGTACAACAAAATTTTTTTCTGCATACGTTACGGCAAAAAATCTTTGGACAAGTTCGCGAACTGGCCATATCCGGGTACAGGTTAAGTGGCTAGGGCCAAAAAAGTTGAAAAATCTAGGGCGTTATAGCTTCCGTTTGAATCATAATGTTTTAATAAAATTTATCAATATTGAATATTTGAACATATTTCTATCATTTTTTTCCAAATGACAACCTTGGCGTTACAGGTTCCTGAAAAATCAGTTGTTTTAAAAATTTAATAAACTTTGTTGTCCTTGATTTGGCTGAAAATGGCCAATCTCACTTTTGAATATGTGCGCATACGTTAACTAAAACATAAATCTTTTCAAAATTTAAAAAAAATTGTTCAAGTCTAGAGGTTGAGACACCAGGACTGTTAGAACGAAAACAAACGCAAACGGCCATGCCTTCCTCATTTTTGAATTAATGTTATTTAAACTCATATTCACTTTTAGATAAACTTTTCAACTATAACCTCAAAAATTTTCAGCTTTCTAGCCCAAGAGGTCTCAATGTAATTAGCATTAAACCTAATGCATTCCATTCTATTACAACAACAACTTCCATAAACATATAAAAATATGCCCATAGAAAAAATATTAAAAAAATTTCTTTTGTTTTTTTTTTAGTTTTTAGTTTTTTCGCAAAAATTTAAAAAAAAATTAAAACAAAGCTGAGTCATTATTGTTTTAAATTAAGGAATATTTTCTTATATGTATATTGATTACACATTTACAAAAGTCTTCCTAAATTGTAGATATTTGAATTATTTGAGGTGTAAAAGTTGTTTGACAATTTTAGATTATAAATTATGTGTAGTGGTGTTGTAGGTTATGACGTTGAGAGAACGTTTATTTGCTTTTTGGTGGATTTAATATGTTATTAAAAGTAGTTTTAACCAAATTAAATAAAACTGTTCGAATCGCATTGATAAAGTAGTTCCCGTTAATGTATTTAGTTTGGTTTGATCAATTTTTTGGATTATTCTGGACTTGGACTATTCTACTTAATTTTTTTATTTAAACTAATCTGACACATCCAATTCTATTTGTACACAAAGCTGTCTGGTCCGAATCTACCTATTTCTAGCGGATATACGTGCCGCTTGGGCTTTTTTTGGCTATCAAGCTGATTTGATTGACTGTGAGAACTTAACTATTAAAATATGAAGGAGCTGAAAATCTCACAGCTCTGAGATATCAAGACTTCGGTTTTGGTTAAAGATTTTGATATAGTTTTTGGCATAAATCTTTTATGAGGACATTGTTTTTTAGCTATCGGCAGCGATGTATATTAAACTTAAAACTCTTTGTAAAAGTACACGTATTCTATCTCTGTTTAGAAATTTATTACAAAACTAACACGGAACATCAATTTGTTGCCGGAAAATTATAACAGATATATTAACATATATATATATATATATATATAATATATATATATATATATATAATATATATAATATATATATATATATATATATATATATATATATATATATATATATAAATATATATATATATATATATATATATATATATATATATATATATATATATTATATATATATATATATATATATAATTAGAATAATATAATATATAATATAATATATATATATATATATATATATATATATATATATATATATATATATAATATATATATATATATATATATATATATATATATATATATTATATATATATATATATATATATATATATATATATATATATATATATATATATATATATATATATTAGACTGGTCGTTAAAAACTAAATTTTCCGAGACGCCCCCCAGAAAAATTCTTTGTGGTCAAAAAACCACAACGGCACTATTTTTTTTTTTTTTAAGTGAAAAGACACGTGCCGCAAAATCATCGAAGTTTATTTTTCGATAAAATTGTTAATATCTCATAAAATATGCAGATGTCAAAAAAAATCACATAATCATTTTGCAGGAAATTTAATTTTCTACAAAAAAGGTCTAAGTCATTTTTTTCCTAAAACCTATATTTCTGATGATATTTTGAAATAAAACTTGAAATTCTTCGAAACTCGTTAAACCAAATGATCAAAATTTCGACGAAAAAGTACTAATTTTGATTTTTTTTGTCGCGATTATTTTTTTATACATTTCATTCTATAGCATAAGAAGAAAATTAGGAGTTTTTCGTCATCTTTATTTTTTACGTTTTTTAAAAATTACGAAAACTTACAAGTTCATATTCAAAATATCATGAGAACTATACGTTTTCGGGAAAAAATGACTTAGACCTTTTTCGTAGAAATTAAATTTCCTACAAAAATGGTTATATGTGATTTTTTTGACATCTGCCATATTTTATGAGAATTTGAAAAAATCTACGAATTTTTCAAAAAATCAACTTCGACGATTTTGCGGCACGTGTTCTTTTGATTTAAAAAAAAAAAAAATAATGCCGTTGTGGTTTTTTTGACCTCAAAGAATTTTTCTAGGGGGCGTCTTGGAAAATTTAGTTTTAACGACCAGTCTAATATATATATATATATATATATATATATATATATATATTATATAATTATATTATATATATATATATATATATATATATATATATATATATATATATATATATATATATATACATATATATATATATATATATATATATATATTATATATATATATATATATATATATATATATATATATATATATATATATACCGCTTATCATCATAGTCGTTTGGCACCAAAATTTTTCCGAAATTCCGAGATGAAGCCCATTGCAATAGGTAGATTTTTATATGAAATCTACCTAATAGATTTTTATATGAAATCTACCTAAAAATATTAGTTGACATCGAAAAATAGTATATTCAAGTTAATATTATAGCGAAAAATATAATGAATCTACGTTTAAAAAACAAAGAATATCATCCTATGTCTTAATGCTTAATTTTTTGGGAGAGAATTTCTGTTTACCATTTTTCATTTAGCTCTCTTTATTTGAAAACGAGTTAACACGAAAAATAAACAGACAAAGAGGTGTAGGGAGATGATAAATTAATATTTTGAAATATGGACTCGGTTTGTTTACAAGAAGATGTCAAAATAAAGTACAAATTTTTGTTTTGTGTTTTGTACACAAACAAATTTTATTCAATGCATTCAATTATAGAATTTTGGTCGTTACATATTTTATCGATGAGTGTGGGTGTCTTACCTCTCAAAAATTGACGCGTCACTCAAAAAATTAAAATTTGGAAACTAATTAGAAAATTAAAAACTTTTCAGATTTTTATTATCACCATGAAATCCACAAATATATATCTAAATACATTTGTTAATGCTTCTAGTGTTCATATTGCAACGTTGATTGTTATAGGAAATAAATAATATTATAGGACGCATGGTGTAGGAAATACATAGAACGACGAAAAATATGGCGAACATATAGCTTTAAGACAGATTACTTCCAAAGTTCTTGAAACTGCAGAAAAACTTCATTGCATCGCATTGTAATTAATTGGATATCTAAAATTACACTGCTCAATCAATTTCTTCTTCTGTCATTCAACTGTATAACAACCTCATAGCAGTTTCCTTGTAACTAATTAAATTTATTCAACTACCGATTAAATAAAACTTCGTTGCAACTGTCGTTGTAACAGTAACTTGAGGAAAGTATGGTAGTCACATCAAGCTTGCTAACTTGGTACTGAATTTGTGACAGCTGAAACCCTGAACTAGGTTCAGCATGTGGGTTTGAGGAAGTGTACCTGCCACGACAGCACAAATAAACAGTGTGCGCGTATTCCGAACAGAATTCAGGTCAAAAGAAAACAAAAAGGGGAAAAAGAGACCAAAAAATTATAAAAAAAAACAAACAACGTACAAAGTAATTCCACTCCATGTAAACGCTTCGTCGATATTTCACATTTAATTCGAATGATAAAATATAGATGTCGCCCATTGAAAACAACGTGGCGAATTGGTCGATGTGTCATAATAAGAATTAGTGTTTTTTTTATTTGTAAATTGTATAAATTGAAGGATTTTGGGAAGATGGTTCTCTCTTCTTCATCAATCATCAAGGAGGCAACATCAACTTGACGACACCAGGAAGGAACGCAGAAAATCAGGTGAATATAGGTGTCATTAATTTTCAATGGTTAACCAACAAAAGTATGTGTTCATCACAACGTGGAAAAATAAAGCGTCAAATCAGGAAAGTTTTATAATCGAAAATTAAAATCAATATCGGTAAACACATTCATTTAGTGAAGTTCTTATAAAAAATATACCGTCATGCTCGTGATATTGATCCAGTGAAGTCTTCAAAATTATATACCGTCATGCTCGTCATATTCATTTATTGAAATCGTCAAAATTATATACCGTCGTACTCGTCGTATTCATTTATTGAAGTATTCAAAATTATATACCGTCTTTTTCGTCATAATCATTTATTGAAGTATTCAAAATTACATACCGTTATACTCGTCATAGTCGTTTATTGAAGTATTCAAAATTTTATACCGTCGTACTCGTCATATTCATTTATTGAAGTATTCAACATTATATACCGTAGTACTTGTCATATTCATTGATTGACGTCGCCAGATTATATATCGTCATGCTCATCGTCCAGTGAAATTCTTCAACAAGATACCGTCAACTCGTCATATTCATCCATTCAAGTCTTCAATTATATATCGTCCAACTCATAATATTCATCCAGGAAGATTCTTCAATTATATACCGTCAACTCGTTATATCCATCTATTCAACTCTTCAATTATATATCGTCCAACTCATAATATTCATCCAGTAGGACTCTTCAACTATATACCGTCAACTCGTCATATCCAGTTATTTAAGTCCTCAATTATATATCGTCCAACTCCTAATATTCATCCAGTAAGATTCTTCAACTATATATCGTCGACTCGTCATATCCATCCATTCCAGTCTTCAATTATATTTCGTCCAACTCATAATATTCATCCAGTAAGACTCTTCAACTATATACCGTCAACTCGTCATATCCAGTTATTTAGTTAATCAATTATTAAATTTAATAATTAAAAGTAATATAATTTTTCTAACAACTTTTATAATAACCAACTGGAGACCAATTTTTATAATATATATTTTTACATTTATGTAAATTATATACTTAACCATGTCCAGTTATTTAAGTCTTCAATTTATATATCGTCCAACTCATAATATTCATCCAGTATGATTCTTCAACTACATACCGTCAACTCGTCATATTCATTTATTTACGTCTTCAACTTATATATCGTTCAACTCATAATATTCATTCAGTAAAATTCTTCAACTACATATGACGGTATATATAACTCGTCATATCCATCATTGAAGTTCTGCAATTATAATTATTATCACCATCGTCATATCCTTCTATTTGAGTTCTGCAAATTTAACTATTTTATTTCCATCATATCAACTTCTTTTGATCGTTAAGAAATTGGAAAACCATTCTTCAACCACATCAAATTAAAGAATTCACAGTCTTCAACTTAATTTCTTAATATTGTATTGGAATTATAAATGTTGAAATTAAAATAATTGAATTAACTAATTTTTTCTTTTATTGTATACAGTCCACTTAGTTTTGATTATTAACCATATAGTGTCAAACCCAGGGCATTGGTTAGAAAGGTGGAAGATCCATCAACAATCCCAATTCTTCGCAAAAATGTTCATAATTGGTTTTTTCATATGGACTAATGGTCGATTATATTATTAGTCAATTAGAAAACAAAAAGGCACCGTTATGCAAGGCACTAATTTTAATGTTTTTATTAATTAATGCTTCTACGGTAAAAATAACTAAATTTGCAACGCACAATTATTCATTTTTTTTTCTATAATGCAAGACACTAACTTTAACTTTTTTTAATTGATTATCATGTCTAATGTAAAAAAAAATAACTAAATTTGCACGGTACGGCTATTAATTATTTTGTGCAAAACACTACTTTTAACGTTTTCAATTAATTATTATTTCTACTGTTAAAAATAACTAAATTGGCCCCGTACAGTTATGAATTTTTTTGTGCAGGACACTAATTTTAACGTTTTTAATCAATTACCATATCTAAGATTAGAAATAACTTATAATAATTAGTTATTAAATACGGAACATAGATTTACGATTATCTGTGTTCTTGTCCTTGATATCAGCTTTTCTTCTGGTAAAGACGACCACTGATATTTTTTTTTTATAAATTAAACAACACAAAAATCAATGAATAACTTAACTAACTAACATAACTAACTAACTAACATAATTTTTTGTTTTTAAATTTACTTTAGGAAAACACAAACACAAAATGCCACCACGTTAACATCTTAACATATTTTCTGACAACTCCTTATTTACAACTCATCAAATCATCAGTTGGATTCTCTTATTTATAATTATTACAAACCTCGAAATTGATGCGTTCGCAATCTATGTTTTAATAATAATGAATAATATGGTTGGATAAAAATGTAGAAAACACAGTCGCAACTGATAAAACATCTCCATAACACTGTTCAATATTCTTTTATCGCGTTGTTTGGGATTTAAATTCTATTCTTTTTCAATATAAGTTGTAAAACCAGTCCCCTTATATCAAAGGCAAAACGAGAAAAACCACAATCAAGACCGAGAGCTTAAGTCCGAAGCAAGTGACTATAACATCACAGTTGTCCTCTGATTCTCTCAATAAAGCGAATATATATGCAGTAAAGCTATTTTTTTTTTGTGGATTACGACTGTTCGTACTTCAATGTTCAAAGTTTTATTTTTTTCAATGGACCCTCCATTTAATTAGTCAATAACACAATGTTAAGCCATATCTGCCTATATCAAGTATCCTGGTTTTGTTACACAACTTTTTAAATAATTTTTGTTTGTACTGATAGCCAGCAGAGCATTGTTGAATTAGATTATTCACAAAAAGTTCTGCCCACAATAATATTTTTCAATTTAATTATTTTAATTTTCAAGAAGACTGAGAAAAATTCTTTATTTGGATTGGTATAAAACAAAAGTTCCTAATCTTGCAAGATGATGTTTATAAACAATAAAAGAAAACTTTTGACGTGAAAAACACTTAATCGAATCCAAAACATTTTAAAAGTATTATTAAAATATTTGTTTTCAGATCACTGCACAATTTCAATTATTATTTCTGTTCAATCTTTGAACCAAACGAATTTCAATATATAAAAACTTCAAAACAAAAGTATTTGTTTTTTTTCTAGAATTTATGATCCATAACCATCTGTCAACAATTTCTTTTCAAAAATCTTTTTATATCGAAATATAAGAAAATTATCTCGAAGCGAAAATTTGATCTGATTTTTTTATTTGTCAAAATATTATTCTAATTTTTTTCATTTTTTTTTTAATTTACAACGATAGCAAAAAAATTGTTTGTTTGTGCGTTTATGAGTTGACTTAAAAACGTCTGTATGATAGAATTGACAAAACTTCAGCTTCCAGCCACCTCCTCTCCTATGGCAGTTTGGTTGGCCACATTCAATCATTCAATCATTTTAATCAATAAAACTTCTCACTATAGATGCTTACTGTTGGGAAGGCCTTCAATAGCCTATTTATTCCAATCGTAAAGGTAGTTGTTTCTTTGGAAACAGTTTGATGCAATTCCTAAAAAAGCCACCTCGACAAATATCTGTACAAAATAATAGCTTAAAAGTAACTATGTAATATTTTATCACAATAAGCAACAAAATCCATTCAAATTTTAAACTTTTTATTAAATTTTCAATAAAACCAGATAATAAGTTCTCTTTTTATATTGTAATCTATACACTATACAGCGTGGTCCAAAAATTGTCTTGTCTATGTAAAATTTAATGTAAACATTTGCTATAACGATAAAATTCTGCGATATGTGTCTTGTCACAGTTAAATGTTTTTCATGCGGATATAAAAGTTTTTAACAATATTTTTGGGTTCTAGATGTAAATAAAAACCGGAAAAAAGTTTCAATATTCTTTAAACTTTTATTCCTTACGACAATTTTATTTTTCCCAATTTTCACAAATAAATTTCCTTTTATATTTTTCTTTCTTTTACTTCGTTTTGCGTTTGACACATTTTGTTGATTTCTTGTCTAAATATGAAAAATGTAAAACCTCAAAAAAAATAGGAAAATTAAAAATGAAAAATTGTTTTAAGTTTTATTCGTTTGTGTTTTGTTTTGATATTTTTGATTTCCTTAATAATCTTGTGGGGTTTTCATTTATCAAAAATAAAAAAAAGATACAAGAAAAACAAAAAAGTTTTTACATAAACTTTTGCAGATAGCAAGTTTGTCACCTGATCCACATTTTTTTGTTTGTTATTTTTTAGACGGATTATTTTGGCTGTTTTGGCGTCAAAAATATTAGAAAGTTTGTATTCATTTTTCAAATTGCTTACAATTTTTATGGTGAACGGAAAAACTCAAAGTTTATTGGGATGTGTTTTGAAGTAGAACTCTGTTTTTTTTTTCAGGTATCATGGGAGTTTTGGTACTCTCTTTGCTTTATTTCTTTTCTTGCTACTAAGTTCAACAAATTTATTGAATGTTTTATATAACGAATAAATTTGAGATTACTTAAGAGTATACTTACACTCCCGCAACTAAAAACCGAAAATCAGATTATTTACTTTGACAAAATTTCATTTTGTTTATTGTGTTTCAACACGATCGTCATTTATAGCACATATAGTGTTCTAAACCAAGTTTTAAAACTAATAGTCATTATAATTATTTGTTGAAAAAAATATTTATATGGGAAGAAAAATCAGTTAGAGTTCAACATAGGAATAGATAGCAGTTAGATGATTGCTACAAACAAATTTATCAGTTCTTTACATGCCGTAAAATATTTTTAAAATTGAAAATAATTTTTACGCTCAGAAATATTTTTACATGGAAAAATTATTTCAAAATATGAATGTTTGAGTAATAAAATGAACGTTTGGGATAAATCACACTGGAAAAAAATTAATGTAATGACAACCTGATCTCGAAGCTAACAGTTTATTTTTCCTCAAAGAAAAAAAATGATTACAAACAATTTCACGGAAATTGGGCTAGCAGCAGGCAAAAATTTTCCAGACATGTTACGAAGCTGTTTGCCCCATTAAAATTCATTAGTCTAAACAACTCTATTATATATGATTCATCACGTTCAATACAACTAACTGTTTTTTCTCATATTTTTTTTGTTATCCCTGCTCGTAATGATATTTCTTTTTTCGATTGTTGTCTCATTTTGTGATGTTGTTGATTCATGAAATTTGTTTATATATTTACTTGGACATTTGTTTTTTGAGTTAGTGTAATGAAGCTGTGATTCGTACTTCGTAATTGAGAGTCGAACTACTTTCCCACATGCATTAAATTTGTATTAACAGAGACTTTCAAAGTTGTGTTTACCCTTTTCAAACACAATTTTCTTTTTATATATTCGTGGTCGTCTCTTGCCATACTTTCCGTTTAAATTTGTCATGAAACAGTTGTGCAATGTCCTTAAATTGGAATCACTCTATTTCTCAAAAGGCCAAGAAAAGATCAAGCAATGGGTTACTTCTCGTTTGCTGTGTTGTCATGAAATTCTGAAGTTGTTTTTGCTTCTTTTTTTTTGTTAAACATAATTTCTCACAAACATTTCGTAATCAATTTTTTTTTATAATTCTTTTTGAATTTTGATACAAGTTGGTTGTATAATTTCCTTAGTGGGAACAAAGATGGCTTCCGTCTCTTAGTCGATTTTGTGTCCGATGGATTAACAGCTGTTGATTTTTTTGGACAATTGACACACATCAAATTTTTTGGGGTGTGGTTCTTTTTTTCAATTTGTTGAAGGATTGATTGATTTAATAATGAAAATCAACAAAAAATTCTAAAGAAAATGATAAAAATAATTGGTGTTAACGAATATCAAAACAAAAATTTGACAGTGTGCTGTTAAATAAAATTTTAAAAAAAACAAAAATCTTATTTGTTCGGATGTCAAACTTCCGTTGTCGTTGCGTGTTAGTAAAATTTAGAAAAACCGACGATCGTTGTGTATTAGTAAAATTTATAAAATTCTGTTATTGTTGTGTGTTAGCCAAAAATTATAAAAATCAAGTCGTTAAACTATTAAAAACAAATAATTCTTATTTATTCACATGTTCATTGTTTTTAGTATGATTTTGTAGCTAATGAAGATTGTAAAAATTAGAATAAAACTCTGTTAAATAAAACAATAAAAATAAATCATAACCATATGAATGAACAATTCTGTGATAATTCTTTTTAAAAAAAACTGAAGGTCAATAATAAATAAAAAAACAAAATCGTGGTTGTCAAAAAAACTAGTGGATGTCAAAAAAACTAGTGGTTGTAGAAAAATTAATCAGTCTGTGTTAACGAGTGTCTCAAAGAGAGAAAAGCTACAACAATCACGCAGTAAAATAAACGACATTTGGAATTAAGTGGCGAGGGTTGTTATATTTTGGGGGATAGTGAACACGTAAAGATATTTCCGGAAGAACAACCACTTCCGTGATCATAAACACATAAACAAAAGGAAGGTTCTGCTGAGTCAATTTCCCACCATCTGTGTCATCCGGCAGACTGAAGGAGAAGATAGTTCCTGACTATATACAAGTATTGTCGGCCGAATTCCACAAATTATTTACTGGAGGAGAATGCATGAATAAAGGGGCTCTTTGATGCAGGATCTGGACTAGCCATGGGGTGAGTCGTATTTTAACTTTACTATATGTATGGGTTTTACTGAACTTCCACGAAATAAAAAATATGTTACTAGAAATAAAAGAAGAAAGTGCAAAAGTTGGTTTGCTATTAAACAAAAGCAAAACAAAAATAATTTCTAGCTTTGATATGCCAGAAATAACTATAGATGGTGAAATAGTCGAAAGAGTAGATAACTTTGTATACCTATGCCAACTCATATCCATTAGCGGTCGACAAGACAAAGAAGTTGACAGGAGGATCACCAACGCATGGAAGCAATTCTGGAGTATTAAAAAACTTTTAAATAATAATATATCCTCTGAAAACATTAAATATATTTTCGATATCGCTATATTGCCGATCTTAACATACGGCGCACAAACTTGGTCGTTAACTACTAAAAATATGGAAAAATTGAGGGTATGCCAAAGGTCCATGGAACGTTCGATGCTGCAAGTGAGTAGATGGACAAGAACAAAAAACGTTACTATTAAGGAGAGAACAACAATAATAGATGTGATACAACGGTCTAAAGAGTTAAAATGGCGATGGGCTGGACATATAGCTAGGTTAAAAGATCAAAGATGAACTACCTTAACTACAAACTGGGAACCGAATTGTAAAAGAAAAGTGGGTAGACAACGTAAAAGATGGAAGGATGATATAAACGAAATGTGTAGCAACTGGCAAATACTAGCACAAGACAAAATATCATGGAAAAATTTGGGGGGAGGCTTATACCTTCAACGCTTAAAATATTTATATATAATATGTAAAATTTGACTAGAATTAAAACTAAAATTTCTATAAAAATTTAAATTGAATCATATAGATATATAAAATCTTACTAAAATTAAAACTAAAATTTACTAAAAAAAAAATTTACTTAAAATTGAATTTCTAAATTAAATTAAAAATAATGAGCTAGTGATGTAAGAATTTAAAAATTTAGTACAAAAAACTTAAATTGAATTTTTAAATGATAAAAAAAAAATAATGAATTAGTTATTTAAGAATTTAAAATTGTATAATAGGGTGTCAACAAGCTAATAATAAAAAAAAAAAATATGTATGGGTGTGAATGATTATGGATGTGTGTGGGTATCTGAATGTGCATGTAGGAATGTGTGAATGTTGGTGCGTATGAGAGAATAGCTGTGTTGCGTGCCCGTGTGTTTACCATTCCGATTAGAACTATTTAAACCGCAATTTTACTTAATTATTGTAAAACTTAGTGATAAAAACTTATACATAATTAAAATTAAAAATTAATTAATCCTCACTTAAGCATTTGTTTTGGGGTTCGTTACCGAAATTGAGAATGGAAGGAATTTTACTTAATTGTTGCAAAACTTATTGTTAAAAACTTATCCAGGATTAAAATTAAAAACGGATAATGCTTAGCCAATTCAATAATTTGGATACTGTATTGTCTAGTGCAAGTGATTACCATATTATTTTTTTTTGAAGAATTTTTTTTGAGTATTCTTTTTTTTTGGAACAAAATTAATAAAAAAAAACTATTTTTAAACAGGGTGGTGTATGGTCATCATTGCCTGATTCATGGACGGAGTTGTAAGGAACAGTCTACACTAGTAGAATCAGTTGACCCACTTGTAGGAAGTTCTGGTGCCCGAACTATTGCACGGAAAGAATTACAATCGACTACTAAAAGTTAAAACACGGTCCACTCTCATGCACTAACTGTTGTTAACCATCCATAGTAATCATGATAATCAAGTCGTCGAGCCTTAGATCTCTCGTCATCTGAGGTTCTTCTCCTGAATGTGAGTAAGTGTGTGCGTGTGTGAGAGTGGGTGAGTGTGCGCGTGTGCGTATGTGTGTGTATATGTGTGAGTATAGGAGGTGTGTGAGCAAGTGAATGTGTGCAGAAAATTATTGGGCTGGACGTGGTCGCGGTTCTCTTCACGTATCAAGGGTCACCAGAGTCTCCTCATCGCACTTGTTTTCTTTTCTCTATCCGTTCGTTTTATGTATCTTGCGTACAATCATAATGCGGCAAAAAATTTTCCAGACATGTTACGAAGCTGTTTGCCCCATTAAAATTTATTAGTCTAAACAACTCTATCACTTCATCACGTTCAATACAACTTACTGTTTTTTTTCATATTTTTTTTGTTATCCCTGCTCGTAATGATATTTCATTACATTAAAAAAAAAATTATTAATAGTTTCTTTTGTAATCAATTGTGTATAAATTCAGGGAAAAAAAAACTATTACAAATTGTGTTAGCTTAAAATCTAAAATCGTTATGTGTTTGTCCCTGTTCTTTGTCTTCACTTGTTTAATAACGTTTTCACAGTATCCTTTGCGTGCATATCTGATAATTTGTACTGAATTAGAGAAAATTGCATCTAGAAAACACATAGCTGAAGCTCGTTGAAACAAAAACTCTGCCAGGTACGCATTCCTTGACTTGATTTTTTATTGAGGATCATAGAAGAAGTATTATTCGTATTGTGTTGGAAAGATCATCCCTTGTAGCAGTGCCAGTCATTGAATCCATTCATAATATACATTTGGTGCCGTGTTTGACAATTTATAACATATTTATACAGATCCTTTTAAGGTGTATTATATCATATTTGGAATGCTTTACCCGAACCAATAGTTTCAGGGGCGTTCAATCCACAAAATTTTAAAAAAAGCATTCATCATCACCTCAGAGCGCATGTTGTTGTGGGACCTAGATCATCGTATCTATGTGTTGTTGTGTTGTGACACATATTGTAATTCCTTTAACGCAACACTTTGTATAAAAATAAATAGTAAAAATATATTTACTTCATCATTGCTTTAAGCAATTTCAAGAAATCCATCATTTGTTCTTCAAAACATCGAACAAAATATCACAGTTCATAGCTACTGTCAGGATGAGCTTCAGGCCTAATATCATGAAATTTTGCATTTTAAAATAGAAAATTTAAAATTAATTGCATTATATTTAATTTTTACATGATCATTACGTGTGGTTGCCTCAACTACACTGTTTTGTACCTGTACAGCTGTTAAATCAATTTCAAGTTTGATTCGCTATATTCGTTTAACAAGGTTGAGACAACTGAATTTTGATTGAACGTAGAACATTAGAAAGTGAGTGGGTGTTTAAATACTGAAATAGTTAGTTTTATTTGGGTGCATCGGCATCAATGAACGTGAGATCAGAAAACCTCTAGTTTGAATAAGCAGGATGGACGCTTAAAATGACATACTGAATTCCCCGATTAATTAAATTTGATTTAACTGATTTACGTCTGGTTCCCAACAAATCTCCAAAGATTGGTGATTATGTTCAAATGCAATTGAGTTCCTTATTTAGCTAGACTTTTGGAGTTCTTCTAGGTATCGCCATCACCGTCGTCGCCATTGTCGCGAAATTTTTTTAAAAAGTGTTTTTGGTATCCGAGGTTAAGTATGGGGGAGGGTCTTTAATAGCACGGAGATGCTTTGGCGGTAACAAGACTGAGGATCTGCAAAGAGTAGAACAAAATCAGTTCCATCGCGTTTTCAAATTATCGGTAGAGGTTCTGTTTTTTACCAAGATAACAATCCTAAACACACTTCAAAATTGTGTAAAGAAAAATCGAATTTCAAAGACGAACAATAAATATTATGAAGTGGCCTCCATAGAATGATTTGAATTCAACAGTGCTTTCTTGGGAAGAGTTTGATCGTTGGGTGCAAAAAGTCAAGAAATACCAGTCGCTGTGACAAACACATCTTAATAAAAATGGTCTGAAAGCAGCGATGAGTACATCGGTGCCTTGATTGTGATACATACAAATATAACGCTACATCCGTTGGTAGTCCTCTTGCAGCCTTCCATGGACAGTCCTACAGCAATGGAACCTGCATAAGCCACACCCTCTCGTTGGATTGATTTACCTATCATAACTCGTTCTGTAGATAGATTTCCCATTTTTTGAAGGATTCGTTGACGTAACGCATTTGTTAATGGCTTTCATTTTTATCAAATCACGGCTTCTAAAAAACCAATACTCTTGGCGTTTTATTGACATCCTATTATGTAGATAGTAAACTAGTTTTGTTGCGAACAGATATTCCTTCGACAGTATGGTTGATTGTTTCGTATTGAATTCATGTAAGGATTGCAAGTGGATGAGATGTGATGTCAGCTACGTCTTGGTGTTACGTCAATGATTTGTGCCACAAGTTTGTCACAAATTTCGGTTATAATCTCGAATGTTAATATATCCATGGATAATACAATTATTGAATCCGTTTAACAAAATGTTCCATGGTGTTTAGTTTTTAGAGCTTCTTCGTCGCAAAGGATCAACTTTACTAAAAGATGAACTACATTCAACTCAAGGCTTGGTAGTGATTAGTTTGATTGGTGTTACTTTTGTTTTGGTAGTGACTAGATGGACTTGCCCATCTTCTTCGTTGGTTTGCACCTGCAGATAAAATGCTACTGCAAAGGCTAGTTCTGATGCGGTGCTAAATGCATGAAGTTTTACTTACGAGCTGGTAGAATGTACCCACCGAAAAACATTGATGAAACTTAAATCCGTTTGATGGTTTTGATCAATTGAAAAGACTATGCAGAGCTTGGCTTTTGTGCGGTCGACTCCCTCTATCACTTAATGGTGCAGTAAAAATATTCGTTGGAACATACATCTTTGATCATCTTCATGCGGTTCAGTTTTTCATATTCCTGATTCCATATACACCTGAGAGGTGGCTTCCATTTTTGTTGTTTCCAATATATGGTTTGATGCTGTTGACATCAAATTCCCCATTGGTTTTTATAAGTGATCTTCGTAGAGTTTTCTTCATCAGAGAACAGCAACTGAATTGGTGGTATAAATTACTTCCTATGTTGAATTCTGCCTCGGAAAGTTTAATATGATAATTGATGATAAAAAGGTTTAAGAGGTTTCTTGGCCATGTCGTAGAATGTTGAAAAAATTGGTCAGCACTAATTAAAAGATCTACTTCTTCTAGATTATCAAATGTTGGATTAGTCGAATTGAACGCGGTGAGATCTGTTAATTGATAAATTGATAATCGGACCATTCATTGTCTAGCATCTTCACTTAACTTCTTGTTCACTTTAAAGACGTTCACTCTCATTCCAATCTCTTTTAGTAGAACGTTGATCCGCTTTAGCGAACGTGCAAGGGCCATGATGTCGTATAGTTACACTGAGTATGTGGTTTTACAATTTCTCGGTTGATAAATAGCCGTCTCGAAGAACAAATGATTCTTTCCCCAAATAGTCGATCAGTCAATAGAGAGAATGAATCTAATATTTTTATTAATTTTTGCCATACTTGATGAATTTACAATAAATATTCAACTGAGTAGCTTTCTCATTCTTGAATAGGATTAACATAGTCTTCTTGTTTTTTCTGTCAATTTTGTTTCTAAGGCGTCAATAACTAGTCGTTTTGTAGCATGAACAAGGAGTGTTTTCTCTGTCTGTCTCCGATAAACCTATCTAATTATGTCAACGTTAGTCAGATAGCATGGCGTGGACGTCTAATTTCAAATTTCACTACCAGGGTTGCAAGAGTATGGAGAAGAACTGGGCATTATTTCCACTGAAAATGTAAGCATTATTTTCCAGCTCCCTAGATTTATTATAGATGACAGTAGAGAAAAAGACTCAATCTCAAGAATACTGTTTAGAGTCTCAATTTGGGCGCCATATTGTAACATATGGTAAAATAGAGAGAAATCAGGAGCCAAACATTTCTGAATCTTCAAATTATTCCATCCTGTATGAGCTAGTAGAATTAATCAAGCTGCAGCTCAAAATTGGTGAATATTCCTTCAGTGCCAAAATCTTTTCAAGATCGAAATCTCGTGTTTTGTGTAATAATTAGCCTTAACAGAACAAAAAGAAGAGCACAAACGATAAAGAAGCTATAAAAATTAAAATCAAACGCCATAGACTACTTTTCTGCTCCAATTTTAAATGGGAAAGGGATTCTAAACTGAACCATAATCGAAGATCATCTAATTCAAACATTGCGAGCGTATCTTAATTGCAAATAAAATTTCACTAAAACAACATATTTTTCCCGAAATTCAATGGTTTATTTCTCATGCCAGCCAATTTTCTTTCCTAGATAAAAATATTCTGTTTTTCTTTTTAAGTTAGGATGACAAATCTAATAACGGCACAAAAAAAGAAAATTGTTCTGTTTCATTTTTCCCTTCTTTTAATCTACTATCTAAATTGAAAATTTTGTTGTTATTATTATTTATATTTTATTATCTTTTCGATTGCTTTTCCTCTTTCGTTGAATATTATATTTGGAACGTAAACGAATTCAAGGGATGCCGGATTTTTTTTCGGCGAAAACTAAATTAGTTAAGAAGACAAAAGAAATATGATATAAGTTTGAATGTGACATCAATTACATAAATAAATTGAAAAAAAAACAATTTTTTGGAATTGGAAATTCAATTAAAGTTGTTTTTCTATAATATGAATTTAGATTAGATAATTAAGAGTTCTCGTTCAAACTCTTTGTTGCTGTTCGTTTATATATTTTGGATAGGAATTATGAAACAACTTTTAAGGGTTCCCAGTTGATATTCAAACTGATTTGCATTGGATTGCATTAATGTTGTTTTTGTGTTAAGCAGCAGCATTAATGAGTCGAGTAATTCATTGATATAAACTATTGAATATTGTATTTGAAACGCAAACGAATTCATGGGGTGCCAGATTTTTTATTCTATTGACCGTAAAAGTGACCAAGGTATATAAAAAAGAAACAAAAGAGAGGAAGTTCTAGCTAAAAATTTGATGAAATTGTGTGATTGGGTTTAAATCGAATAGATAAACCTTGTGGAAGATTTTGTAATTTTGTGGTATGAAACAAAATATAAACAAAAATGGTAAGACCATTGCTTGATGGTATATGTAATATAAAAGATATGGATCCGGAAGGTAAAAATTTTGATCACGTTCGTTGAGTTAATGTAAGTTAAATTTTCTATAATGAAATTTTGATTATAAGTTTTACTGTTTAACTTATGTTGGAGTTTCAGTACTAAAACTTAAATTAAAATAATTTGTAAACCCAATATGACTCTGAACTATAAATTTGCTTGTTTTACCGATTTAAGTATACTTTTCTTTTCTTCAAAAACAAAATAAATAAAAAATTTATTATTATTAATCGTTGTACAAGTCAGAGCATTGTGGTGCAAAAATGTTAATATGAATTAAGTAAAAGTAAAAATAAATTGTTAATAAGTTCGTGGAAATAACCAAAAACTAAAGTTTTTCTTGTACAATATAATTAATTAAATATGAAAATACAGTCCTCTCATCTGCAAAGAACCAACATTCCAACATTTGGTCCAACCGAGCAGAATTTATTTGAATTGGTTTGAGCAGCAGCCATTTTATTACAAAACATTTTTATTGCAAAATGACATTTTTATTGCAAATGATGCAATTTTCGATCCACTATCAAATTATATATAATCAAACTATATAAATATTTTATTTCATCATCAAGAATTGCATCAATTTATGGTCATCAATAATTCCATCATTGTATGGTTATCAAGAATTGCAACATATATGGTATGGTGACGTCACAATAACAATTGGTGAGTCGTTACACTGCAAATAAAATTATAAAAAACTTATTCGTATAAGCATGAAAATACATTTGTATTTGATCAAAATCAATCAATATCTTGGAGTAATTAATAGTTTAATTAAGTTTTTTTAATAGAAAACCTAAATAATTTGTAAATTATTATATAAATATTATGCATATCTTTTTCAATTATGCCCAAATCAAAAAAAAGTATCAAATATAACAATGAAGATTGTGGGTACGCCAAAACCTTCGAAAATTCTGGGTTTTAAAAAGATATTTCTACTTAATAACAAATTGCGAAGCTTTGAAGCATTTTTCAACAAAATGGAAGGAACTAATTCCTCTATCTACGAAATCAAAAGTAGGTTATCAGGACTGGATCAGGTTTATAATGAATTAAGTTTCATTGTTGACACATTAACAAACATTTTAGATGATGTAGAATTTGATGAATTTCAAAATTCAATACTTTCGTTTGGTAATCAATTCTATACCATTAGAGCAAATTTCCTCAAAATAATAAGTGATTTTAATTCAGAAACTTTTAACCCAAAATCTATATCAGGTGTTACTACTGGAAAACACCATTCTGTTAAACTTCCGCATGTTGAAATTCATTCCAAATTTCGATGGCAAATTTTCTGATTGGGTTACCTTTAAAGACACATTTGAAGCTGTAATTCATAATAATAGTGAAATTGATGGAATAGTCAAATTTACTTATTTACTACAACATTTAAGTGGCGATGCCAAGGCTACCATATGTCATGTTGTAACGACGGACTATTTTCAATTTTTACTCTAAAATAATAGTTTTCAAATTCAATGAAATTCCCTAATAATTTTATTAATTTTCTTCAATTGTAATAAACGTAGACATTTATTTGTACCACTTGTACAGTTGACATTTTTTTTGTTGATGATTTTGATGCGTTATAATTGTTGGCGCGTGAATTTCGGTAAAACCTGTTTTGGGTTTTTTTTGTTTTGATTCGTTTTGGTTAAACCAGTTGGATTTTTTTATATATGGATTGGGTATGGATTGTGTATGGATTGGGTTTGGATTGAGTATGGCTATTGAATAAAGGTTGGATATAGATTGTATGGTTATTAAATATGATTGATGGATGTGGATTGGTATAAGGATTGGATGTGGTTTGATTGGACGTATATTGTTTTCCATGGGGCTTCACCTTAACATTGATTATGTTCCTAGGCCGCCTCTGTCCATTATGGACATGCGATCAAAGTTCATTGATTCTCCTCTTCATTTCGAGGAAGTTTTCTGGTGGCAGGGAGTGGTTACTGCTGTGTTTGTACTTAAGTACAAACCAGTAGTACCATTCCTTACTAAGGAACTTCTTCAATGGAATGAAGAAGGGAACCAATTCTTTTTTATCTGGATTAGGGGCTTCACCCCATATAATTTCAATACAATTTCTTTCTGAATAATTATTAGCTTTTGAAATAGAACAATGTCTATGGAGTTTAAGACTTGGAGTCTAGCGCTTGGGAGCCTTCTCCAGGAATGGCATTAGTTCTAGTAATTTATTTTTAGTTTAGTTTGAGGTAGAGCAACCACGTCGGGGTATGTAGAACTTAGTTATTTGCCATATCGTAACAGTCATGGTTGTTTCTTTTTAATTGTGGGAGAAACTGTTCTATAGAATCTGGTCGTTAGGGGCTTATCTAGTCAGATCTCACATGCCATTTTTAGGGAGGGCTCGCGAACGTGATACTCTGGCTTAGGTGACATTGGTCATTTGTAGCAAATTTGGTTGTTTTTTGTCAACAAACGAATCTTAGACTTGGAAATCTCTTATCACTTTCAATAATAAATAAATAAATGAATACATTAAATAAATAAATAAGTTTTATTTCAAAATAAATAAATAAATTTATTAAAATAGAAGAAGTAAATAATTTTTTTTTTAAATAAATAGATAAATGAAAATATGTTTTCTTCATTTTTAATAATAAAAAATTAAATATTTTTAAGTAAATAAAATAAATACAGAATAGCTATTAAATAAATTTAAAAAGAAAAAACAATTAATTAAAAAATAGTTTTAATAATTTTAATACATGTATAGCTATATTTTTTATGTACAGCAGGATTTCTGTTTTTGTTTCTTTTTAACGTGAATTCTCATATCGTCATTCAATAATAAATATTTTATATAATCAAAGCAATTATTGTAGCAAGTGGTGATTGGCGATTATCATAGTCCTTTCTTCTAGAATAAACAGCAGATAGCGATGTTGGCTCTATCATCACTATCTTCGTTTCTCCTAGTTTTGTAACGACGGACTATTTTCAATTTTTACTCTAAAATAATAGTTTTCAAATTCAATGAAATTCCCTAACAATTTTATTAATTTTCTTCATTTGTAATAAACGTAGACATTTATTTGTACCACTGTACAATTAAACATTTTTTTGTTGATGATTTAAATAAGTTCAATTTTTTTTTTTTTTTTTTTTTTAATAAGAAGTGTTGTGTAGTAGGAATTACAAAATGTGTCACAACAACACATAGATACCTTTTAAGACGTAGGTCCCACAACAACATAATCAACTCAATATTAATTAAAAATACAAGTTTTGCATACATGATTGTTGTTATATGTTGGAGAAATTACGATATTGGAAGGGGAAACAGAAAATCAATAATATGATATATAAACGATCAAATTGTTTGGATCGGGCAATTAGTATAAATTAAGAATCAGTATATAAAATTAAAACAAAGTGATTAGTATTTTTTTAATTAAAATAAAACAAAAAAAATATACTTTGTGATGCAAATTTAATTGTGAAAAAAGATAAATCACTAGAAATTTTATTAGAACTAAAACCAATAAATAAAATTAAATTAAAACAGTTTTGTTAATTGTTTTCTGTACGCATTCATCGTAGCACATTATGTAATATTTTACTTGGTATTTACCCAAATGATGAAACTAACGAATTTTTCTTTATACAACGAAGTGCCGTTTATAATGATCTGTTACATGCACTTCAGATTATTGGAATCGTTGACGAAAAAAACACAAAAATCAAAAGTTTTTCACGCAATGTGGTTATTGGAAAATAAAAAAAATTACATTTGGGATTTAATATTAACACTGATAGTAATTTTGTAACAATGACTGAAATTTTATTACAAAATTTCGAAGGATACGATGAGATAACTTGCGTTGAAACTTACTGGATAGAAAACGAGAAACTAGATGAAGATGCTACCCATCTTAATGGATTTCTAGCCCGATCAACATTCAACATTAAATAATGTAAGCTTTTTGAATTTTAATTTATATAATTTTTAGAGATTCATTTTCGTAGAACTAAATAATTTTCTCTGTTAGTTAATTAATAGTTATAATAGATTATTCTGTGATTCATAATAAGAGATTTGCAAGTGTAAATTTGTTTGTCATAGATTCAGTTTTCCGGTGTAATATTATTCGTTGCTAAAAGTCCAATTTTTGTTACAATGTGATATTATCTGCTGCACGTTATCAAAGAGCCTGGACAGATTAAAAAAGTGCGATTTGATTATAAACGTGCCATAATTGACAGCCATATCGTATTATTATGCGATTTAAATTCCAACACCAAAGATAATGAATCCGATTTGAGATCTTTACTTAATAGCTGTATTTCACATGTGTCTTCTTTGGAAACTTGTGAACAATCATTAGATGGTATTGGATAAATATTTTTAATACATATGGTTACCAAGTTAGATCTTACACTTCAAAAAGAATGTGAAAATGAATTATAACCAAAAGTTTTGCCAAAATGGACGAAGTTAATGGAATTTCTCCAAAGAAAATGTCGAGTTCTTGAAAGTATTAGTACATTAAAAAAAGGCATAACTGGACCATCCTTTATTCCAAAAATAAATAAACCTTCGTGGAAATCTCAAAATCCCAAGAATTCTATACGAATTATACTTCTATAAATAATCATTCATCTTTAGTTTCTTCAAATGTAAATTTTAATTTAAATAATTCATAATCATCCGCAAAATTTAGTAGTATTGGTAAACCGTCAAATCTTTGTGCCATATGTAATGAACAATTACATCCATTTGTAAAATGTCCTGAATTTTTAAAAATGTCCACCATAGATAGATTTAATAAAGTAAAAGATTTGAAAGTATGTGTTAATTGTTTCAGATCTAAGCACACTGTAACACATTGCATTTGCATCATAAACAATAATTGAAACCAACTTCGAGTTTTGAAAAAAAAAAAGCTATACTTCCTATCCAGCCTGCAATGTTCCCAAATAATTCCATTGTTTTGAATACACCTATTTCATCAAGTCCTATGGAAACTAACCAATCAAATAAAGCAAATTTTGCAGTGCAATCTAAATATGTTTCTAATCATATTGCTTTAATCAACTGCTTTGATGTTAATTCAAAACAGTACTGGAAAATATCACGGGGGCTGTGCTCTTTTAGCTTCCACGAGCCAGTCACATTTTATCACCAAATCCTTTACTAATCGTTTTAATATGAAATTATTTACTGTTGATAATTTATCCATTTCCAGTTTAAATAAGAATCAAACCATAATTAATGAAAAAATTATCACAAAGATAAAATCCCATTTTTCAAAATTTTGAGAAAATATTTTCCTTTCTTGTTTTTCCATCCATTTCCGGAACCTTACCTCAAAACACCTTTGATATATCTCATTGGAAAATACCAAGGAACATTAAGCTAGCTGATCCATATTTCAATACATCACATCCTGTCGATATTTTAATCGGTGCGGAAATATTTTTTAATATTCTGACCTCAAATTAACTGCAGCTAGATCCATCCTTACCTATTTTTCAAGAATCTGTATTTGGATGGCTTCTTAACGGTAAATACGAAGATACCAAATTATATAATTTTTCTTGATGATCATAATCAATAATCAATCTGAAGAACTTAATGATTCACTAAATAGATTCTGTGACATCAAAACTGGCCCTATGAATGTTTGTTTATCCAAAGAAGAACATTTTTGTGAGGCACATTTTGTGCAAACCTATACTAAAGTGCTTCAGGAAGATATATAATATCGCTTTCTTTTAAAAATGAATTTAAATATCTCGGTAATTCCAAAAACCAAACATTATGTCGCTTTATCCATTTAGAACATAAATTAGCGTCTAATGATCAACTTAAAACCCAATATACCGAATTTATTAATGAATATATTGATTTAGGACATATGAAGATAATTAATAATTCTGATTTTTTAAACGACAAAAAATTATCACATTACATACCCCATCACGCCGTGTCTAAATCTACTAGCTCCACGACCAAATTGCAAGCAATATATTTCTGAACGACGTTTTATTATTTGGACCCACGGTTTAACAAGACTTTTTGCTATAGTATTGAGATTTCATAAATACCTCTATGTTTTTACTACTGAAAAACCAAAAATGTACCGGCAAGTGAACGTATCTGATTCTCACACCAGTTTACACAGAATTTTGTGGAGATCAAATCCAAATAAACCAATTGATACATATAAACTTACAACAGTTACTCATGGTACCAGTTCGGCCCCTAGCATCTTTGATTACCAAGAGAGATTTCTATGTTGATGATTTACTTTCGGGCTCTAATTCTATAGCCGAAGCTCTTGATATGCAATCTCAAATGATTAATATGCTTCCAAAGGGAGGTTTTCAGTTGCATAAATGGTGTGCTAATATTTTTGAATTGTTAAAAAATATTCCGCTATAGAGAAATAAGAAAAATTCGACCGGTCGAAGATAGATTTGTTTTTAAAGTAAAACCTTTTGATATGAAGTCTGTTCTGACCAAACGGTCAGTTTTATCAGACATTTATAAATTATACGATCCACTTGGATTGTTAGCTCCCGTTGTTAATACAGCGAGATTATTGATCCAATCGTTATGGAAATTCAAGTTGGATTGTGATGAGCAATTACCAAAAGAATATATTGAATTATGGAAAATGTTTTCAGAAAATCATACTTCCATTAATAATATTGAACTAAACAGATGTGCGATCTCACCCAATCATATCGATCTTCATGGGATTTCTGACAGTTCAGAAAGGGCATATGGAGCATGCATGTACATTAAATCTGAGGATAAATCCAACAATATATCGGTTCAACTTATTTGTTGTAAGTATCGTGTCGCTCCTATTAAATTTTTCTCCATTCCCCGTTGAAAGTTGTGTGCGGCCGTAATACTTTCAAAATTAAAATGCAAAGTTATAGATGCGTTAGAAATTCTATTTGATAACACTTTTCTTTGGTCCGATTCCTCCATAACATTGAAATGGATTGAAACACTACAACAAATTCTATTAATTATCAAAATTAATCTTTTAGGTTTCATTTTTTTGACTCAATCATTTTATTTAATTTTATAACCAATCAATTGTTTTTAAAAATTATGTACTTCATAATTTGATTTAAAAAACTATACTAATCTAATTTGTTCAAACAATTCGTATTTTTATATCATACCATCGATCTTTTGTTTTCCCTTTCCAGCAATAATAAACATGTTTATTGAGTGTGACGTAACTAAACCGTCAACAGTTGTACAGAAAAATGTAGCTACGTTTACTACAATTTAAGAAAATTAATAAAATTATAATTGAGTTTGAAAATTATTATTTTCAGAGTAAAAATTGAAATAGTCCGCCGTTACAACACCTCCTTTTAAATTAAAGACCTTTGTAGCCAACTGAGTCAATCAAATTCAAGAGTTGACTTCAAATTTTGTATGGCTATATGTCAACTCTTCTAAAAAACCCGCAGATATTGTATCCAGAGGTGTGATACCAAACGAACTCAAGGATAACAATATTTGATGGCATTGTCCATAATATTTACACAAATTAAGTTTTCATTATTCTCAAAACTTATTTAAACAATTATCTGACTGTGAAACTCCCGAATTAAAACATGATAACTTGACGTTTGTTTTAGCAAACCAAAACAAGCCTTTTGATTTAATAAATAAATTCAGTTCATATTCTAGATTACTACGTGTAACTGCGTAAATGTAAATGCATACAATCATTTTATAAATAATTCTAAACCAAATTCAATTAAACTGGTTGATGCTATCTCATTAAATCAAATAGAATCTTCAATATTTCAAATTGTTAAAATAATTCAGAAAGAAGAATTTAGTCCTGAAATTAAACATCTTTTGTGTAATAAAGAATTACACAACAGTAGTAAAATAAAGTCTTTAAACCCCTTCATCGATGAAAATAATCTTCTAAGGGTTGGAGGTAGACTAACTAAAACAAAATTAAATTATGATGTTAAACACCAATTATTATTGCCCGGAAAACATCATTTTACATCATCAATCATTAAGTTTGAACATATTAAACATTTACAAGCAGGACCTCAACTCCTCGTATCATTAGTTCGACAAAAAATTTTACCGATAAACGCTAAAACTGTGCAAAGGCTACATGGCTGTGTTCGCCATTGTATTAATTGTTTTAAAACAAAACCTATAATTCAACAACAACTTATGGGTGATTTACCTGGTGAACGCATAACGCCTGATAGACTTTTTAATGTAACTGGCGTTGATCTGTGCGGTCCATTTCTAATTAAAAATAAATGGTAACACAATTCCTCCCCTTATAAGGTTTACATTGCATCGAATATCTGTTTCGTTTCAAAAGGGGTTCACTTAGAAAATGTTATGGACTTAACTGCCGAGTCCTTCATCGACTGTCTCAAGAGATTTATTTACCGCAGAGGCAAGTGTAATACATAGTGGTCAGATAATGCAACTAACTTCATCGGCTCAAATAATGAACTAAGATCCATAAATAAATTCCTTCAAAGCCAAGTCGAAACCAATAAAATTTCACAATTCTGTACCACTGAACAAATTAATTGGAAATTCAGCTTCAAATTTTGGAGGTCTCTGGGAGTCTTCTATTAAATCTCTTAAGTCGCATTTAAAAAGATTAGCATTGGGTCAAACACTGTCTTATGAAGAAATTGACACTTTTATCATTCAAATTGAGGGAATCCTAAATTCTCGCCCTCTTACTCCTCTATCTACGGATCCGAACGATCCTCAACCTTTGACCCCCAGTCATTTTTTAATAAGCGTTCCTATTGTTGCACCAATAGAACCATCATACTTGGAAATCCCGACGAATGGATTTAAAATTGGAAAAAAATTTCGCAGATGACGCAAAGTTTTTGGAAACGATTTTCAATTTCACTTTCACAATGTCAACACTTTACAGCAGCGTCAAAAGGGGAAGTTAATTTGTCAAAATATAATAATAGGTGATATCGTTCTGATAGCTGAAGATCAATTGCCAACTACTCAATGGTTATTAGGTGGAATCGTTACTCTCTTTCCTGGTAATGACGGGAAAGTACGAGCTGTCGAAATTAAAACGAAATCGGGTTTATGTAAACGTCCAATATCGACAATTTCACTATTACCGTTTGAAGCATGATTGAAAAATGATTAATAAATAAATTAAAATTGTTTTAATTTTGTATTAAAAATTGAATTCATATTTCACTTAAAATTATAAATAATTTTTTTTTATATTTACTTGCTGTAATGAAATTAGAATAACATATTGAATGTAATATTAAATATAACCCAAATACTATGTTAAAAAAATTAATTCATTTATTTATAAATTAAAAATTCACTTATTCATCTAAGTAAACCTAATAATTTAACTCTCTAGGAGACTATCCAGCTCGAACATCAAATTCAAACCAAAATGGTAGTCCTACCCAATGTTCCACGTTGAAATATGTAGTCTAATGCTATAATCCGAGCAGAGGCGGATATTAAATAACGAAGTGTTAATGTTGACGTTTGTAATAAACTAAATATCAGTTGATAACATTGGTGATTTCAATACAATTTCTTCATTACCGGATGACAATTCTGAAATTGTCATCAGGTAATGAAGCACAACCTTATCGATTGACAACCTTATCAATATGTTTTTTCTTTTAGCATTATTATCAAATCTATCCAAATAAAATCCAGTTATTCTTGCACATTCAAAAATCAATGAGATATGATGTACTCTCAAAATTAACGATAAGTCTTAGCCATTTGAAAAAATTACACAAGTTTTACGCTTCAAATCAATCCAATAATACATCAACCTTATAAAAAAATTTGGATCATGGCCGATCAATGTAGAAAATGGCCACAAAAGCAAGCATTCGCCAATCCGCTAGAGCAACTCATCAAATATTTTCATTCATGATTAACATTACTAATCAGCATTATTAGACAAAGATGCTTAAAAATTAGACAAGGAAACTGAACATTATTTATTAAGCAATGTAACCAATGTAACCTGATTCATGTACACTGTACAGATTGATCAGATTGGACTTTTATACACAAATAAAATAAAAATGATGCAGAAACTGTACCAATATGTACCTGTACCAAACTAATCCTGGTTTAAAATCTGCTATTTGAGTTTCAAAGTAAATTACATGATATAATATCAGATTTTATTAATTACAAAAAATTATATTAAATTAGAATGGCATAATTATTTTATACTTAAAACTATTTATATATTTTTCAATAAATGACTTACTTATCACAAATCCACATACAATTTAATTATTCTAAAAAGCAAAAGTACAATAATACAGCTTCGATAACTAAATTTTATCAATCTAAAAACATTTAATTCTAAAAATGACACCAGCCTTCCATATGGGGACAGGTCTTTATTTCCCCATAAAAAAAACGTTTCCCACCACACGACTTCAAAATATCCACCTATAAATTTTTTTATCACAACAATAAATTTATTGTTTCGGTATTTGAACAATAATTTACCACAAATAGTACCGTATAAAACTTGTTTGAATATAAGAAAAAATGTTATGACGTAATTAAAATATTTCATCGATCATTTCAACATTGCTCTCTATACGGAGAAGGCCTGGTCGTAAATTACGCTTGGTCTCGTTTTCTACACTTTAGGTTTCGAAGTTTACTTACGTTACGTTTCTGCAAATTATTCTCTTTTTTTCACAATAGTCTCAACTCTAGTCTCGTATTTTAATCTAAATGTGGAAATTGTAGTTGTTGCAACGAAGGCTCTAAATGTGTTATAATATTTCAATAATTTTCTATTTTATAAATTATTTTTTGCTGGGTGGTGGCATATTGACGAGAACCACTAAGGGTTAGTAGATCTAGTAATGGTATGTTATAGGAGATTTTTTTTTTACCAACATATATTTAGCCCCAACACAACATTTGCTGAAAATTTTAAAGAGAGATAAGAGACTCTTCATCGATATTAAATTAAATATAGGCATATCTGCTGTTGACAGTTGCAAGCCATTCAACACAAATGGAAAACACCATCTGCAACTGTCTTGAAATATATTTTTGTAGAGACAGCACTTACACTTCTAAAAAGCCTATTTAAAAAAAATTTGTATAAAATGAAAAAGCTGACTAATCCATCCCATTGGACCGTTTGTAGAAATTTTCAGATAACTGTCTTTCGAAATGTTTTTTGCTCCTTATCGTCTAAGAGTCTACTTCCCCAACAACTGTAACCAAAGCTTTACATACGTTGATAAATGACTGTACATATAGGTTTGCAAACTTACAACCCTCATAATTTTTTTTTCGCAAAGAGTAATATTTTCATTACATCTCCTAATTTTAAAAAATTAACTGGATCGTTTAGTTTGTTCTCACTCAACCAAACTGACTCAAACACACACTTATTGTATAAAATAATATATACGAAGTAAAATTCTATTCACTTTTAAATGATTAATGAAAATTACTCAACCCAATTATCAAAAATTAACGTAAAAACATTCGCTTTCAATCATTCACCTGCTAGAATCTAGCAAACAAAAAAAAATTAATCCCACCACATTTCGTATCTGTCATAAAATTTCACTCATAATACAACAACCCTTTTCACCCTTTGGTAAAATTTCCCTTCATACACCCTCATCAAGAAAATATGACAAAATCACAATAAATTTTAATATTTTAACCAAAGTAATTTTTTCTTCGTTCTTTCATCCATCTTAAAGATTTTTCATTTCTTAACATTTTTCAATTTGAGAGAAGAAATTGAAAATTAATCTTATAAACATTAAAAAAGATTACGTTAGACTTATGTGCGTTATTATACGATTATAAAAATAATTATTATTATTTATATTATAATAATTGAAAAGTTAAATAAGAAAAGATAAAAAAATTACTTTGTTTTTTTGTGCTTAGAATTTATAACGAAAACAAGAAACATGAACATTTAGCACAAGATGAGTCATAATCATCGCTGTTGGGCTAGTATTCTAACATCAACAAATTATTTATTTTGGACTTAAGTGTTCTATGCTGCTAAAACTTATTCAACCAAAATTAAAACATTTTCTGGATCTGATTTATATCAATGTCTCACCCTGTGAAATTATAGAATCGAAAAATTCATTCTCAAAAGGGTTGAATTCCTATGTTATATTATCATTTCAAGAACAACCTCGCAAAACAATGAAAATGTATAAATAATGTTGCAAAAACAAAAAAAAATTTGAATTAAGAAAACAAACTTCTCAATTAAGTAAATTAACAAAGCCATTTGCTAAAATTTGCCTAAAATAATTTTCTTGTTTTAATTTTTACTCAGCTATCAAGGAATAATTTTGTTAAACAAAATCTAAAAAAGAATTACTCGAAATATGATATTTGGTACATGCTGCTTTTAAAAATTTTGTTTTTCGGGGAATTTTAATGAAGACATTTTAACGGTTTTGATTTAGATTAAAGGTAATGTTAATTAGATACGAAAGTTTAGTGCTAAGTTCATTTTTACATTTTAATGTTGAATGACAAAACTTTTTGATTTGTAAAAGATAATCTTAAATTAGTGATGTAGCTTAAAGTGGTTGATAAACTATTAAAAGTATAATTCTATGCAACATATAATAACCGTCGACATCTAGCGACATTCACAATTTGTTTATGGATTTTTAACGCAATTCAATAAAATGATTACGCGTAGTGACGATCAGAATCAGTTAATAGTTAAGACTCCATGTGAATCTACGAAAGGTTAACCAGGAGGTTGGAAGAAACATTCTTAAAAATCGATTTTATTAGGCTCTGCTGTCAAAAATTGAATTAAAATTTTTACTTGATTATCAATAAAACAAACAACATCCTTATACATCGAGAAGTGCTTAATTTTTAAAAATGAAAATTTCAAATTTGAATAATTTCGTTGAGGGATCAGAAGTATAAATCTTAAAACCATTAATTATTTCTGTTAGGATCCAGTTTTTTTTAAAATAATTATGGGGCATAATACAAAATACCTGTTCGAGACTTCGAATGACTACAAATTTTTTACTTTAAAATAACCGATAGAGTGCAATTATAGCTTGCTTCCTAAGGGTTCCATTTAACGGATATTTGATAATATATTCCTACACATAAATATTATTGAAAAACTATTGGGAATATAAAAATAGCATATTCTTCAACGATACCAAAAATTAAATGTTTCGAAACCAGCAGAGTCAATAGCTGTGGTTAGTAATGGTTGCGAAGTTAATTCATAATCAATCAATAATTAATTGAATATTTTTGTTAAAGCAAACATTCCTAAATTGCTATCTCACAAAAAATACCAGGCGCTGCTCCGTTAGTTTTAGAAAACCAAAATGAGGGATCCTCAGATCCACTAGGTAGAATAGGAAAAATATTTTTATTATATTATCAAAGCGATGCGGTAGATCGCTGTTCGAGAAAAAAAATAGCGGTTACCACTTTTGCTTATTTACGCTGAACCTAGTAGACATAACCTCAAAAATAAGATTTGATCTAATGTTGTTTAGCATATATGAACTTATGACGAGTTTTGTAACAAAAACTCACCTTTAAATGTTGATTTGAAATAGATTTTGTACAATAAACCGTATACAAAATTAATTAAAACACAAAATTTCGAAAACGATTATTGGAAAATGAAATTTCAACAAGAATATTTATTCAGACGGAAATTTATTCATTTAAGTGATTTTTTTCAATCAAGCCATCTATTGTAAATTTATTTAAAATGTAAATGTAAATAGCTAAGACACTTTTTTTTTAAAACAAAAACATTATAGTTTGATCTTTTACTGCATATTACGACAAAAGAATATAAATAAATTTAAAGGTTGATTCTGATACTAGCTGATAAAGATTTGTCTAGAAAAATATTCCGTATTATTAATATTTCAAAATATTCCGAAAACCAACCCAAACGGATCAAACAATAAATATCAAATCACATCATCCATACCAACATAAACTAGCTGCCTACAACCACATGATCAATAGATTGAACACTATACCGATGAACGCTGAAAATTATCAAGACGAGCTAAACAATATAAAACACATAGCCAGTAAAAATGGATATAAAAATGAAATGATTGACACAATAAATAGAAAACATAAAAACAAGAAACATTTGCGAACCCTAACAACGTTGAAGAATGAAGAAAACTTAGCAGGTAAAAAATACGTAGGCGTAACATACAACAGAACAACATTCAAAATAATGCAAAAAACTTTAAAAAAATATGGATATATTGCGGCTTACAAAAACAAAAATAAAATAGAAAACTACCTAAAAACTAAAAAAAACCCAAAGCTTAGACACAGGTGTTTATAAGCTTACCTGTGACGACTGCAGTAAGTTTTACATAGGCCAGACGGGGAGGTCCTTCAAAAAAAGATTTATCGAGCACACCAATGAAAATAACAGAAGCGATCCAAAATCCAGATATGCCCAACATTTGAAAATAGAAAAACACAAATGCACCAATATCAACACAAATTTAACCATATTACATAAAAAAAGAAAAGGACAAAATCTAGATAGATTGGAAGAAATAGAAATATATAAACATAAAAACAATAACAATATTTTAAATGATAAAATCAACACTAAAACCAACAAAATATATGACATAATAATAAAAAACAGCAGTTGAAATAGTATATAAGTAATAGTTTAAGCAAAAATTGTAATAATAATTTAAGAACTGAGGATGACGTAAGTCGAAATCGATATTCTGTGAAATAAAAAAATAAAAATCAAATTGTTACTATAAGGAACTTTATATTATTATAAATAAATTTAAAAATAAACAGTAAAAAGTATATTTTTAAATATTGCATTTTAATTCAAAAGTGACAAAAGCACACAAACAGTGAATAATATGGAAACACATATATTATTGTTATTTGTTCTTTTACTCCGAATGACTAAATATTTCCATAAATTTTTCGGGATCCAGTTTAATTTTAATTTGTTTAAAATCAAAAAGCTATAACGTAATATGCCAATTATTAGACAACATAAAACATTATTTAGCGCATATATCCCAAATAATTTTTCGCGAGTTTGCAATATGTGCCAACCATTAGTCCCTTTAACAAAAGAGCGGGGTATATTATCTAGCAAATTTGTTCCAAATAGTTTTTTTTCCAGGGTTGCAATAACTTTTTCTAAAATTTTACTTAGATTCTGCGTAAACGGTTTTAACTAAGACAATTTTTTTTTAAAAGAAATGTGTTAAGGTTTAGGTGTGTAGGTTGTCATAAAAACATTATTGAAATTTGTTTTACTGTGAATACTCATTAGGATAGGATAGCAAATTACATAGTTTCAGTCGATTTTCAGATACAAATAAACAAAAATTTTACAAAACAATATAAATTCAGTATTTGTTTACTGATAAATCACAATGAAATTAATCTTAATATTAAAACAATGATACTTAAACTAAATCTGTTTCTTACATTTTTTTATAGTTCTAAGTCATGTTTAATATCGAAAGTTAATCTGAAGGCGATAAACAAATTATTGATTGTAGAATCTGGACCAAATAGCACAGATGAGGAGACTTTTATTTTGGTTTTACATCATATGCTTAATCAATTCGGGTATACTACTCAAAAAGTTTTGAGGCAATATGCTAGGTTCATCCAACCAACGCACACCACTAGATAAATCCTTGACCCAAATTGTATATCTTGTGGATTATTGGGTACGTTGTTTTTATAAATGCAGAAAAATTGGAAATAATTCAGTCAACCGTTGAAGTTGGTATACAAATAAATCGATGACAAAAATTCAAATTGCTTATATCAAAATGAAATAATTACCTATTATTAATTTTATTATTTATTTCATTATAATCCAAGCTCATAAGACTTATTATTTACTACAAAAAATCGTGATATCAGTAACAAAAAACATCAAAAATGTAAATTTTAGTTCGTGAAAAAGGTGCAGTTTAAAGTTTAATAGTCAAAACTATCTGTTCACTACAAAAAGAAGTGATATCCTGTGTCAAGCTGAAACGATTATAAAACAAAACTTTTCCAAATAATTAGGTGTTATGCATGATTCGAAATACTAACTTTGTCACTCGGATTAGAGATTAGAATAAAAACACTCTAACTAGCTAGGTATTAAAACAAAAGTTTCTAGTGAAAGTAAAAATACAAAATAATATTTATTTATTTATTTATTTATATTCGAATGAAAATGTGGAATGCGATATTTATACGATTGACTGAATCGAGAGAAGTGCGAAACCATCACGAAACCTCAAGACTAACATATTACAACTTTAATGAACATGATTTTCAAATGACATGTTCTTAATCTACAAACTAGAGCCTGCAGTAAAAAATACTAACTAATAAATTAGCTTGCATTTCTTTTATAGAATTTTCATTTTGTATATTTCTCATTTAATAAAAGTCTTAGCTCTCACTGAGGTTTCGTGATTGTTTTGCACTTCTCTTGATTCAGTCAATCGCATAAATATCGAATTCCACATTTTCATTCGAATATAAATAAATAAATAAATATTATTTGTATTTTTACTTTTACTAGAAACTTTTGTTTTAATGCCTAGTTAGTTAGAGTTGTTTTATTAAAATCTCTAATCCGAGTGACAAAGTAAGTATTTCGAATCATGTACCTAATTATTTGGAAATGTTTTGTTTTACACTCGTTTCTGCTTGACACAGGATATCACTTTTTTTGGTAGTGAACAGAAAATTTTGACTATCAAACTTTAAACTGCACCTTTTCCACGAACTAAAATTTACATTTTTGATGATTTTTATAGCTAATATTATCGTATATTATATCATCGGTCGTAAAATATGTTTTGCAGTAGCAATAAAATAATTTTTTTGTTATTGTAATTATTTTATTGAATAGTGATAGATCAGTACATTTAAGACAAAAATTATCAGTTCATGTAAAATACGTTACTAATCTTGAAAAAAAGTTTTCATTAATAAAAATAAGATTTGAATAAAGAAAATAGGAGGTTAAGGTTAATTAAAAGAAAATACCAATTAATATATGAGAAAAATAGAAAACTTACTCTAGCACGTCTCTGTAGCGTGGTACTATTGTTGCTTCTCCAATTTTAGCTGCAAAGTCGATTGGCGGTGTGGTATTTCAATTTAAATTTGGTTAACACTAACATCCACTGAGTCAGTAGTTATTTTTTCCTGATAGCACTGAAAGCACTCTTATACAAATTTATTTCACAGCTTCTCCGCATAATCATTAATCAATCTAATTGCAAGAACAACTGTTTGATCAGCAACATCAATTCATCCATGTATTTTGTTTAATTAAGGATTTAATATGAAGAACCTTTTTTATCTTATCTGGCGATAGTAAGCTTTTCAATCTTCAACTCAAACTCTGATATAGCAGAAAGTGTAAAAAGATAGTGTAAATAAATTGTTTTGATATTGTTTATTATTGTTCTTTATAAAATTATTGCAAATTAATTGTTAATTTCCTTTTATTATTATAAATTGCTTTTTTTCAATTATCACTAAAAAAATATATTTTATAAGTATTAGATATTCGGTTTTATTAGTCAACAACGTTTCGCACGTTTAATCAAAACAAAATCCTTTAATAATTTTCATCGAACAGATTGATGGATTTTTATCTACGAAAATTTCCTGTTTCTGTTTCCTTTTAAATATCCATTGATCACCCTTACGAACAATAGTTATACAGCATTTCTCCATCCCAAAATTCAGTTAAAGTTGACCGTATTAAAGTTAGCCGAAAGTCTATAAGGTAGATTGTTAATCAAATATCATCCGAAAAAGACAATTTAAACTAAAAAATAGCCAATATATTAAAGGTCTAAGGTAATCTATGGAAAAAAGTTTGGGTATAGCTTCAGGTGGGAAATCTCGGAAAATTCGATTTTCTAAATTTTTTTATTAGCACTGAATAAATCCTGTCTTTAAAGTCTTATTGACGACAATGGTCTACAGATATCACTTCGAAAAAATTGGGTCAAGTTTTATGTGGGAAATCTCGCAAAATTCGATTTTCTTAATTTTCTATTAGCACTGTAAAAATCCTGCCTTTAAAGTGTTATGTCTGCAACTAAATCGAATTGATGACAATGGTCTGTAGTAATCTCTTGGAAAAATATTGGGTCAAGTTTCATGTGGGAAATCTCGAAAAATTGATCTAAGGAGGATTGCTATAGACCATTGTCATTAATTGAATACATCTGCAGATATAACACTTTAAAGGGAGGATGTTTATAGTGCTAATAGAAAATTAAGAAAATCAAATTTTCCGAGATTTTCCACATGAAACTTGACCCAATAATTTTCTAGGAGATTGCTATAGATAGACCATTTTTGAAAATTTAGAAAATTGAATTTTCCGAGATTTCTCAATTGAAACTTGATTCAATATTTTTCCAGGATATTGCTATAGACCATTGTCATCAATTGAATCCATCTGCAGATATAACACTTTAATGCGTAGTCAATATTGTAGCATAAGGGTTTAACTGTAATTGCAATTATACACAAAACAAGTTCTTTTGTTATTTCAATTATATATTATTTTAGAGTATAAGAGATTATGTTTTTTGGTGTTCTTAATCAGTTCGTTGTTCACTTTAGCCATCAATAAAACATTGTTTATATTTAAATTAAATAAGTCTTTTAATTAATCTAAATCAAATACAACATGGCGCAGTTGATTTATTTTATTTGTGAACCTTAAGAAGAAAACAAATTTTGATGGGAATTATAAAAGAAAAAATTATTATTAAAAAAGAAGTGTTAAAAAAACCGCGCGGTCGACCAAAAAATAATACTGTGTATATTGCTTTACCGATGGATTACGTAAAGAAAGTTAAAAGTTTGAGTTTAGAAGGCAGTGTTGCGGAAAATTGGAAAAAAATTTTATTACAATATGAAGTGTTTGAAATAGCTGCTGGTGTAACAGAAAAGCCACAAAATATTCAAATTGCCATTTTTTTAAATGCTATTGGAGAAGATGCTCTTGAATTATATCATACATTTAAATTTGATAGTGCTCCAAAAACAATTGCAGAAATTAAAAAAGCATTTTCAGATTATTGTTCGCCAAAGAAAAACATAGTGTATGAGCGGTTTTTATTCTACACTCGTAATCAAAAAGAAGGTGAAAGTTTCGAGCATTTTTACTTTGAAATTAAAAAGCTTGTTAAATCGTGTGAATTTGAAAATCAAGAATCTTCTATGATTCGAGACAGAATTGTTCTGGGTACTGCTGATAAAAAGTTTCAGGAAAAATTGTTGCAGACAGCTGATTTAAACTGCGAAAAAGTTGTTGAAATGTGTAAAACAACGGAAATTACTAAAGAACAAACTAGAAACTTACAATCACCATCTACTTCATCAAACGTGTGTGCAGTTGCAGAAAATATTGAAGGTAATATGTATGATACCACTGGACATGGTATTGATTCAATTAAATCTAGTTATAAAAATAATATTAGTAATAGTAATAATAATAATGATTATAAAAATTTAAGAAGCAGTAATTTCAGAAATAATCCATCAAGAAATAATTATAATAATAAAATTAATAATGAAAATTTTAGGAATAATTCTGTATATAACTGTAAATTTTGTGGTTATAAACATGAGCGAAGATCATGTCCCGCATTTGGTAAACAATGTGCTAATTGCGGTAAAAACAATCACTTCGCTTACGTTTGTAACAGTAAAAAAGTAACATCAATTTCTTTTAAAAATATTGAAACTTATGAAAACAATACAGATAAATTTAATGATGATTTTGAAAATAACAATGACAATTCAACTCAAAAAATAAAGTTTCAATAAGGTCCAATCAAAACGCTTCATTTACTATTTTTTAGCAAATCAAAACGATTTGTTTCGATTATTTTTTTCTGTTAGGAAGGAACAGCGAATATTTTCGAATATTTTCCGCCTACTTAATATATTAATTTAAAACAAATATGCACATACAAAATTATGTGAAAATGCAATTTGCAAATAGTAAAAATGTCCGTTTTCATTCATAAATGATTGCATGTTTATGTTTATTTATCAAAAATAAATTACAAATTTATAACATTTATGCGCCTACTAAGAAGAAATAATATTTAATTTTGTTTGACAACAAAGGATTATGTTGTTTGAAATAATGTTACTATTTCTGTTCGTTAAATTGTCTGCTAAATACCACTCGTCATCAAATTATTAGTCGATTATTTTTCAACATTACCACTCATGCCATTTGAGGTCAAAAATTTCCCTCGTGCGCTACGCGCACTCGGGACCTCAAATGACATTCGTAATAATGATTATGAAAAATAATCGACTATTATTTGACGACTCGTGATATTATATATGAATATTTTTGTCTTTCAATAAATCAGAAATCTAATGATAATTTAATTTCTTTTAGAAAAAACATCTGGACTGAAAAAATTCGAATAAATAATTCTTTTATTGAATTAAAATTGGATACAGGATCAGAAGTCAATATTATTAGTGAAAAACTGCTTAAAAAAATTGATAGTAATGCTGAAGTTGTACGTTGTTCATCTGTATTAGAAGCCTACGGCGGACAAAAAATATTTCCAAAAGGTATGTGCTATCTAGTGTGTTGTGCTAAGAATGAAATTTGTTTGGAACCTTTTATTATCACTAAGGAAAATTTTGTTCCTATTTTGGGATTAGGGACATGTAGCAAGTTAGGGCTTATATATAAAGTGGATAACATTAAAGAAGAGGTAGTTGATTTAAGAGAAATATTTTTAATTAAAAATAAGGAAATATTTCAAGGACATGGAATTTTTCCACAAACATATAGAATTGAAGTTGCAGATGATGCTAAACCTGTTGTGAAACCACCACGACGTGTACCATTAAAAATACAAAAGCAATTAAAAGATACTCTTGATAAATTAGAAACGGAAGGTATAATAGAAAAAGTGGTTAGTGCTAGGGAATGGGTAAATAATATGGTGTGCGTAGAGAAGCGTAATGGTAGCTTACGAATTTGTTTGGACCCTAGAGATTTGAATAAATATATTTTAAAACAACATTATATAATTCCAAATTTTGAAGAAATTGCTATGAGGTTGAACGGAGCTAAATATTTTTCCGTATTAGATTTAAAAGATGGGTTCTGGCAAGTAGCACTAGATCCAGAATCTAAGAAATTTTGTTCGTTTAGCACCCCTTTTGGTACTTATCAATTCACAAGGTTACCCTTCGGCATATCTACTGCTCCGGAGATTTTTCAAAAATATAATAGTGAAAATTTTGGAGAGTTGAGTGGAGTAATCATATATATAGATGATATCTTGGTAACTGGAAAAACTATTGAAGAACATGATAATAATTTACAGAAAGTTATTGAACGAGGAAAACTACTAAACATTAAATTTAATCCCGACAAATTTCAGTATAGGTTAACGGAAGTAAATTATTTTGGACATTTGTTTTCAGAAGATGGTATTAGGCCTGATAAAAATAGAGTGAAAGCAATTATGAGCTTAGAAAACCCAAAAACCAAGAAAGAACTACAAAGCATGTTAGGCATAGTGAACTATCTCAGAAATTTCATTCCAAATCTGTCGGAAATGACATCAAGTTTGCGAGAGTTGTTGAAAAAAGATGTTCTTTTTCAGTGGTCAGATTCCCATACTGAAGAAATTAATAAAATTAAAAACGCGTTGACGAGTTTTCCAGTACTAAAACCGTTTGATCCAAATAAGAAAATAGAAATTCAGACGGATGCCTCTCAAAATGGCTTAGGGTGTTGCATATTACAAGATGGTTATCCAATAAGCTATGCTTCTCGCAGTTTATCGGAGACGGAAACTAGATATGCCCAGATAGAAAAGGAGTTTTTGGCGGTTGCCTATGCATGCAAAAAGTTTCATTACGTCGCTTTAATAATGAAACAACGTATGCTATTTATACGTTGTTTTTATATAATAGGTGCGCTGCATTCCCCATAAGGGTATCTTTGAATTGGCGTTTCTACATTTTCAAATTATTTTATGACTGTGGGTAAGAATTAATAAATTATAAATTAACGTCCATGCAAATGCATGCGCACATCAAACTTTAAACTCAAATATCTCGAAACTATACTTTTGCGTATACGTCATTTCATTATTAAAGCGACGATATACGGTCGAAGTGTTGTTATAAAAAGTGATCATAAGCCTCTGATTTCTATTATGACGAAAGATTTACATAAAATTTCGTCTTCCAAACTACAAAGGATTCGTTTAAAACTCCTAAACTATGATATTCAATTACAATTTACCCCGGGAAAATACTTGTATATAGCTGATTATTTGTCTAGGCACTTTTTAGAAACAGGTGTTAATGAAGAAGATACTTCTTTGATAGAAACGGTTTTATCGATAAACGTCACGCCAGAAAGGCTAGAATTGTTCAAAAAAGAAACTATATCTGATCCAATCTTAGCTCAAATAATCAAATATTATGAAAAGGGCTGGCCTGTGCATAAAAGTAAGGTATCTGATAATGTTAAATATTATTACAAAATTAGAGACTCCATTTTTGTAGAAGAGAATCTAGTATTTTTTGAATCACGTTTAATTGTTCCACAATCTTTGAGAAATATGGTTTTATCTTTACTCCATGAGTCGCATCTAGGAATTTTTAAAACAAAAGTACGAGCAAAAGAATTAATTTACTGGCCGGGAATTAACAATGATATTGAAGACATGGTTGCTAGATGTGAAAAATGTCAAAAATTCAGATCGGCTAATAATAATGACCCCCTTCATCCACATGACATTCCAATGTTACCGTTCAACAAAATTGCATGCGATATATTTGAGTTCTCTAAGGATAGCTATTTGTTGGTAGCGGATTATTTTTCCAAATGGATAGAAATCAAAAAGCTAAAAAACAAAACCTCAAGTGAGGTTATAAGATGTTGGATTGAAATATTTTCTAGTTTCGGAATTCCTAGAATAGTCATAGCAGACAACGTTCCTTTTAACTCTTACGAATGCAATGAATTTGCAAAACGTTTAGATTTTCAGATAGTTACTACAAGCCCTTTATATCCTAAGTCCAATGGTTTGGCGGAACGTGCAATACAAATAGCAAAAAATATTATTAGAAAAGCTAGTTCGTATGAAGAAATTATGATTGGTCTTTTGGAATATAAAAGTACTCCAACAAAAGATTTGAAATACTCACCCTCACAATTATTACAAAATAGGCGATTAAAAACAAAACTACCAATTACTGACAGTTTGTTAAAACCACAGCTCAATGAGGATGTAATGACACAGTTTCAAAAGAAAGAAAAAAATTTACGAAGATACTATAGGGATGGTAGAAGAAAAAATGTTATGAAAAAGATGAATAATGATTTTCCACAAGGTTCTGAGATAAGAATTAGAGATTTGAAAAGAAAACAATGGGTAAGAGGAAAGGTTTTAAACAAATGGCACACACCTAGATCGTACATTGTACAAGATGAGTATGGTACAATTTTGCGTCGAAATAGTTCGTTTTTAAAACATGCACGGTGATCCTGAATGCAGTTTTTATTTCATTTTTGTATTTTGTACTTAGTTGAATTTTATTCGAATCAATTATGGGTGAGATTATTTAATATTTGATTGTTGTTTGTAAAATTGTCTTTTTGAAAAATAAGAATAATGTAAAGTTTTATTGAAATAATATTAATAATAATAATTAAAAATTAAAGGGGAAGATGTAGCATAAGGGTTTAACTGTAATTGCAATTATATACAAAACAAGTTCTTTTGTTATTTCAATTATATATTATTTTAGAGTATAAGAGATTATGTTTTTTGGTGTTCTTAATCAGTTCGTTGTTCACTTTAGCCATCAATAAAACATTGTTTATATTTAAATTAAATAAGTCTTTTAATTAATCTAAATCAAATACAACAAATATAGAAAGCAATAAATAGAAAATGTGCAAATTCTAAATCTTAATTAAGTAACCTTATATATTAATACGCTAACGCAAAATTTTGTGGAGCCTAAGGCTTTTTTATTCGAATTTTGATTGATTTCATATTTTCAGTGCTAACTGATATTACTGTAACCTATTTCTGGGATTGGGATTGGGATTTTTCGGATCATAAATAAAAAAGTTATTTTATACGAAAAACTTTTTATATACATATGCATTATAAGTTTACATACATACAAAAACGAAATTAAATTTAAAACTTAAAAATGTATTTTATTTTTTTATATTTTCTTTTTTATATGTATATTCTTTGGTAGATGCAATTTCATTTTAGTCTTCTTATGTCTTTGTACATGGAAGGTTAGATCGAGTCGTCGGAATAAAAGAGATTTTATGCGTAATAATGTTGATTTTATGAATGATGAAATTTATTTTTTTATATTTTCTTTTTTATATATTCTTTGGTAGTGGGTAGTAATAAACGTATCGTATGCGTAGCCTAAGGCTTTTTTATTCGAATTTTGATTAATTTCAAATTTTCAGTGCTAACTGATATTATTGTAACTTAGGTTTTAGAGATTTTTGAGGATTTTTCGGATCATAAATAAAAAAGTTATTATATACAAAAAACTTTTTATATACATATGCATTATAAGTTTACATACATACAAAAACGAAATTAAATTTAAAACTTAAAAATTTATTTTATTTTTTTATATTTTCTTTTTTATATATTCTTTGGTAGATGGAATTTCATTTTAGTCTTCTTATGTCTTCGTACATGGAAGGTTAGATCAAGTCGTCGGAATAAAAGAGACTATATGCGTAATTATGTTGATTTCATGAATAACGAAATTTATTTTTTTATATTTTCTTTTTTATATATTCTTTGGTAGTGGGTAGTAATAAACGTATCGTATGCGTAGTATATTAGTAAAAACTAGGAGGGCCCGGCGTGCTTCGCTACGCTTATAAATAAAGTTTTTGCGTAGACATTTTGTTGACGTAGAAGCAATGATTTCAAAAAGTGGTAATGAGAAATGCTAGCATATAATTTTTAATTTTTCTTTTTAAATAAATGAATGAAAAATAATCAGAACTCTAGCTGATCAGCTCGGATATAGGAAAAATTAGCGATCAAATTAGTTTTCAAGTAAACTTATTTGATTTCTAACTTATTTGATCGCTAATTTTTCATATATCTGAACTAATCAGCTAGAGTTCTGATTATTTTTCATTCATATATTTAAAAAGAAAAATTAAACATTATATGCTAGCATTTTTCATTACCACTTTTTGAAATCATTGCTTCTACGTCAACAAAATGTCTACGCAAAAACTTTATTTATAAGCGTAGCGAAGCACGCCGGGCCCTCCTAGTAAGTATAAATACTAAAACTTAATGCAACTATATGGACAACTAACTTTTTTAATCTTAAAAGATGCAAAATAAAATAAAAATATATTTAATAAATAAATATGTTTTAATGATATTTATATAAAAATATGATTATTTAATATTATTAAAGACTTAATTTTGCGTTATAAATTAATTTTTACCCCAATCGATGAAATTTGTATAAAAAAGTCAACACACAAAACCAAATTGTGATTTTGACAGTAACTGTATTGTTCCTGTCAGATTCACAATATTGTGTTGAATTTTCACCAAATTGGTGTTACATAATACCAAATTCACAATATTGTGTGAATTTACAATATTGTGATGACATTTATGTGTTCGGGAATAGGGCACCAGCCTTCAAAATATACCACTTTCTACGGAAAGAAATTTTATATATAGGATATGTCATTAAAAACGCTGGAGTCTGGAATAAAACCTGATCAAGCTAAAATTGATGGAATTATAAATTATCCAACTTAGAAAAATTATAAACAAATCCATTCATGAAGAAAAGGAGCTATTAGCTATTGTGTAGGCTGAGAAAAGTTTCCAACCATGTCTCTATGGAAAAACATTTACTTTAGTAACAGACTGTACCAATGGGAAACCAACTTCTTGATTAACGCGGTGGAAAAAAGTGTTAAACGAGCTTGACTATAAGATCGACTGATCTATCTTACACAAATGCTGATGCGCTTAGTCGAATAATTATACCCCTGTTGTAACCCGATAAAAAAATTCTCGTTCTCAAACTAATAAAGTTCCAGAAAACAAATTAATAGTTTTAAATTCGAAAAAGATATTAACAAAAATTGGGAAAATTTTCACAACTCTCCGTTGGTGGACACCAAGGAATTTTTGAGACTTATTAATGAATAAAAAAATATGTTTTATTTCAAAAAATGTTTTTTCCAAGTTAAAAACTTTATTAACTCATGCGAAAGTTATCAGAAAAATAAAATATGTTATTTATCGATATGGCCAATGCAAATTACTCGTATATCTTTTAAATTAATTGATAGAATTTATCCCGATGTTGTGGGTCCGTAACATTCTTCATATGAAAATAATAAATATATTTTAACCAAACAGTGCTGCAGCTGTGTCAGTTTTAACCAACAAAAGTTTGAGTTTTATGTACTCCTTAATTCAAACCGTGGCTAAACTCTAACAAATTAGAGCAATTTAAGCACTTTAATGTTGTGAAAATACAATTTACCATACAGCATGAATTTGAATAAAAATAAACTATATTATATACATTAGAAACCACATATATCTTAAGTGTACCATTGTTTTGTACCAACTCAATGAAAGGTGAAATTCCCAGCTGTCATTGTTTTTTTGATTGTACTTCCCTATTAAAAACCACAGTGGAAAAACCTATAAGGAGTTGCGAGCTATTTACTATAATTAAACAAATACTAATATCGTGACTAATTAAAACTCGATTTTCTGCTGTCTCATAAAACATAGCTTAACCCCACAAATTAAAAACATGAATCGCAGACCAGATGAATATACAATGTAATAAATTATAAAAAAAAATATTTTAATAATCAAATAGCCAGATATATAAATAATAAAATAAAGGAGGAGACAATAGTTATAATTAAAAAATTTTTATTAATAACAGAAAAAAATGGAAAAAATGATTAATAAATTTATTATTAAAATTTTTTACGTTTTTTTTTCTTAAGATTTTAATATCTTTTTTTTTCTAAACGCCCTCTTATTAGTTTTTGATCATGAGTTGAAATTTTAATGATATTTTTGTTGTCTTAGATGTTTTGTTTTAATATTAATTTTTATGGATATAATATAATGTATGCTTTACGACCTGTTATGTAAATATGTTTAAAACATGTGAAATAAATTTAAGCAATTAAAATTAAAGACGATTTGGAATGATATTTTGCCATTAGCCCAATATACGTAGAATGTAGATTAAAAGATAACGTAGAAAACAGTATATGAATTTCTATCTTCGCTTCGGCTTTGTTGAAATACATTTTATTTATGATATTATGAGAAAACTCATCATAACTTTTTTACTTTTAATTAAGTGTGTGTCTTAAGTCATATAACATAAATAATATTTTATTTATAATATCGAAAGAAAATATAACTTTCAACTAAATTGTATTCCATTCGATTTCGTAAACCTATTTCCCATAGTTCCTATAAATCATGTCTATAGTTCCAATTTATAAATCTGTTTAAGTGATTTTGTCTAATTTTCGTATTAGTTCATCTATTTGTTTAGTTGTTTTCTTTCTGTTTGATTCGTAGTCCATAAAATTATTATAATCAATTTTTTGTCGAATCATTCTTGGTGAATTAGAAGTTGAAATAACAAATTCCTTATAATCAAAGTTATATCGGCGCCGTGAAATAGCTGAAAGATTTACACAGATAAATAGATTTCAATTTCAATTTAAATCAAAATCAAAATATATTAATAATTTTTTAATTTTTTTTTTCGTTTTTAATCCTCTTGAAAAGTCTAAAAATTTTGTGGCTCATCAATTTATTTGTTTTAGTGTTAGGGTTTGTGACGTGAGAAAGATTGATTGTTTCATGTTTGGAAAAAGTTGAAAGTTTTGATTTTATTACTGTCAAAAATTATATGAAAGCTCTATTTTGAAACTTTTTAGCAGGTGATTCTGGGAAAAAACTTATTTATATAACAAATATAGTTCGACAGCTCATTCTGACCAATTTTATCTATTTGCAAGCAAAAAACTTTTAGCTGATTAGATTTTATACGCAAGGATACCTGTGGCAAAAGGCTTTGCAGTGTCTAGTATTCCTTAAAAAAATTAATCAGTTTCTTCTCATATGTAAACATTTTTGGTCAAATTATAATCAAAGTTGCTTCACGATTGAAGACTTAGAAGACCTTACAAACTCAACGAACAGTAAGAGAAAAAATATTAGTTCTGTGGTGAATCTCCATACACCATAGACCTCAAAATCTAACAAAATCTTTCCTATAATAATTGAAGTTTTTACGAACGTTTCATGAAAATTGCTTCAGAACTGTAGGCTGTAGTGCCGATGAAAACTTTAAAAAATAAAAAGATAATCTGGAGAATTATAGGAAAAATTATTAAAACTTTACAGTATAAAATTCATGTTCTAGAAAACCCAAAAAGTCGATTTCTGAACCTGACCGATTCTTTTACGTTTAACAGTGTGTGCGTACACTTTACTGTATACGATAGGCCAATTATCTTTCCAACAACACAAATAAAACCGTTGATTTTCGGCTAGCTGTTCTCTTGTACTTTGATATCAAAATAACCCTGAGTTTGAATTTTTAGAAATGTTTTAGACCCCCCTGTTCTGAAACTAAACACTTCAAAATGTATCTAAAACATACACACAGACATACTTTAACTGTTAAAAATTACCCTTCAAACGCACATTTAACAGTTGTTATCGGATGAGTCGTTCTCATGCAATTCGGTTTCAAATTTAAATAGAATTCGAAATTTCAGAAATTTTTCGGACCACCCTGTTCTCAAATTAAATATTTTAAAATTTTTCTACAAAACACTGTATTTTTTATTTCACTTATACTAGTTGTATGCCAAGCATTAAGTTGATCTAAAATGATTTGGATTCAGCGCCGATCGTAGAGATCGTGCATTTCGTGCGATCAAATTTTAATGCGTTTGCGTCACAAACCTAACCATCCTTGCATTTAATCTTGTTACATGAAATTTATTCAATTCCCTATCTGTTATCTGATACTAATGACATTATCAAACCAGACTGGCTAAAATTTATGACTCCAACAACCGCAACTGGTGGGTGTTCAGACAAATCGTTATCATTTGTGATTGAAGTCATCCGCATAATTACACCATTTAATTAGTATACATTTTACTCTCGGGAGTTTCATGATTCATTCCAATCATATGGTCATAGCATATTGCCAATTTGTAAACTGTGACTTCGGTCGACTGTTATAGAGATCTTGATCGTAGATGTTATGATTTGAGTTTGATACTCAGCATGGATTTTGATGCATTTTTATGATTTTTTGTCAAGTACCCAAGTCTCAAATTTAATTGTAGGAGCACATGACATGGTTCAATTTGGCAGAGTTAAAGGCATTTTTAACATTCAGGGTGAAAACAGCACAGCATTGTTTATCACCATCTAGCCATCCTTTACCACCTAAAGCTTTCTGCGCTATCTCATATACTGCAAAGATTGCATTAACGGTAGAGAGTTTATTTCTGAAACAAAACTGCCGGTCAGAAAGGCCCCACTCGCCTTCAGTACGTTGCTCAAGTCGAGTACCGATAATTCTCTCATAGATCTTTCCAGTTGTGTCCAGCATGCACAGTTGGTGGTAGGACGAGGGTTATTCTGGTGGCTTGTTACGTTTTGTAAAAGCATATGGCGTTGGCACTTCTATTCCTCAGGAAATATTCATTCTTTTAGGCACGCAGTGTAGATATTTTCGAATATCATCGGCTTCTTCTTTATCGCTGTTTTTAAAACGATATTTGAGAAGAGGTCTAGACCGGGCTTGCTATTAACGGATAATATGAGCATCGCGTTTAGAACCTCTTCGATGGTGATAGCCAAGATTGAGTTCTCCTCAATTCGCAGCTCACGAGGTAGGGATAACTCACTATGGTGTGGAAAAAGTCTGGCCAAAATTTCGGCCATTATATATTTTATACGTCTTTTCCTATGGGTTATTCTGAACTTCATTTTTATAACACTGAAATGATCTTCTCTTACTTTTAGCAATCGTTTTCTGTAATCCTTTCCACTTCATCTCTTCGGAACTGCTCAAAATGCTCATTATTTCTCCTCCGTATACATTTCCTCCAGAGTTTGAGGCACTCTTGTCTCAAACGGGCAAAGTCCACCAAAATACTGGGTACCGTAAATTACCGTTGCTTTTACGCGGCATAGAATCATCACAGGTGCTTTTAAGATATATTGCAATAATTTTGCTCCTATATTAGCATTACTCTCTGGTATTGGTATGCATTCAACCATGTAGTACAGCATCTCCATGTATAGCTCCATGATTTGCCACCCATTTTGTGCCGCCTTCCGCTTGAATTGGCACCTTTCAAACCGCTGTGGTGGCTGGCTTTTAAATATAATAGCACGATGATCACTATGCGTATGCAAGTTAGACAGTTAATTGAACCTGCTTTTATTTTATTAGATGTCTCCGTGGTACCACGGTTCAGCAGTACCAGAATATGTCTGGCAAATGCCTTAAGTAATGCCCTACCTCTTAGTAGGTTAGTACGTTTACCACACCATTCAACGGCCCAAGCGTTAAAATCACCCGCAAGTACGATGGGTGCTTAACTCTTACCTCTGCTATTAGTCGGTCAAGGGTCTCTTCAAATTCGTTCAATGAGGTGCTAGGAAGAATGCAGCAGCTGTAAAAGTGGACACCTTTGATTTTGGCATAGTCAAAACCTTCATGCTGACGACTATATCTACTTTAAAAAGGAAGAACATTGCAGGTCCAGATAGCAGCTTTGCTCGTCCCGTCTTCAACCCAGTTCCAACGGCAACAGGGGTTCTATATTGTTCGCAAATCAATGCCACGTCCATTTTCTGGTTTCTAAAGGTCTGTGTCAGTAAGTCCTGAGCCGTCCCGCAGTGGTTAAGATCTATCTGGATACACTTAACTATTACGGACAGAAGTTGGCTTTAGAGCTCTTTGGTAGGTTGGGCATCTACTGCCTCCTGTAAAATGCCTTTTAGTCCCTGTGATTCCTAGCAGCCAAAGAGCACATTCTGGGGGCTCTTTGCATTATTTCGATTTATTCTCTTCCATCGCATCTAAAATATATCCCGTTCGCTTCACATCACGTTTACAGTCCCTTGCTACATGATCGTAATCAAGGCATCTGAAACAGTGTGTTGGAGTGATTCCTTCATGCAGTCTACTTCTTACCCATCCAATTCGAATTTGTCCAGACGTAACGAGCACACGCGCTGATCGTTCAGGGAGACTGATTATTGCCGTTGAGTCCCGTTTCGCATTGTCTCCAAAGATTTGATTGCATTGGTTGGATGTACCCAATTGTAGGGAATCGGGTCTGGATTTCAATGCAAATATCTTCTCTCGTTGTTACCTCTTCTATGTCGCGACACTCTATAATAGTTTCTTGACCCACTGACTAGCCGAGTCTCTGAGTGCTAGTTCTACGTGCTATTTAAGCTTTGATTGTGTTCGCCTTTTTTAAGTTCAAGAAGCAGCTTGCCTCAAGCTGTCTTCCTAATCTGAGTAACACAGTCCCCGAGCTCTTTCAGTCGTGGGTTCGCTTTCATTTCTTTATGCAATTGAGCATAACTTTTTTCACCGGAATTAGATATTATTATAGCATCTGGCCGTGGTGCCGTTTTCCTGGGTTTGCGTTCATGGGCTCGAACTGCAGTTCTCAATTTGATCACGTTCTCTTCGAATTTTTATCTAGGTTATTTCAAGATCCGGTTGGCTGTTTTATTTTTTTTCTCTCATGTTCTTACTATTTCCAATTCGGCTTCTTTCGGTTGTTTCATCGAAGTTTGTTTTAAAGGTCGGTGAAGTCGAGGTCACTTTGTTCACCTGTGGCCTGACGCTTTGGATGGGAGTAATGTCATTCACAGCAGATATGTGTAACGCTTCAATGTCGTGAGAAGGTTCCTCAACGTTTGGTTTATAGAACGAATGTTCGAAATCATTTTTTGAAGCTGTTGAATTTTACAACTAACTACAAATTAGGTGTCTTTGCAATTATTGATACTCTGTGTACCTCCTATTGGAATCACACGGTTGGTCACTGGTTTTTTTAGACTAGGTGACCAATGCAGAATGCAATTGATAAAAAGGAGCGAAGCTATGTCAAATCCAAAAGATATGTCCAAAAATATATCCGAAGATATGCTACAATCCAAAAGAACTACAAAATCGCTACAGTTTAATGTGTGGTAAATATTGCTGCATCTACCTCCGGCATAGATTTAGTTGAAAATCAATGAAAAAATTTTAAAACGGATTTGAAACCGATGTGTCTGACTACAACGATCGTATCGTGAATTTTGTCTATAAAAAGTACTTTAACAAAACGGCAAAGAAAAAAAGGTGAACCCACAAAATAAAAACTCGTCCAGGTTGAAAACATGATCAAACTTGTTCAATGTAGGTAAAAGTGTGTTATTAAATTTTTTTAAAATCAACTAATAACAAACTTTTATTTTCAGACTTTCAATATCACTGGAGTTCAAAAAAAAAATAAAAAAAAAAAAATAAAAAAAATAAAACAAAAATATAAAAAAGTAAAAAAAAAAACAAAAAAAACAAAAAAAAATTTAATAATTTGTTTAAGTATTGTGAAAAGATGATAATTTTCCCAGTGAAAGTCTATGGGAAGTGTTTTTCGGTGATTATTCCTCCGTGGTATGTCTAATTTTCAATATTTTTTTTGTAAACCATCTATGGCTAGATGTCGTCTTACATGCAAAATTTCATTTTGATATCTTTAATAGTTTGGGAGGAGTATATGCCCTCAAACGAAAATCCGAATCGGGGAAGAATGGAGCTACGCTCGCTTCGCTCCAATTAACTCCTTTCGCCATGACCTTTAAGGGTAATATACTGAAGTTTTTCGTTTTCACAATACCAGATTCGGGCGCTCGGTAACGTTTTGGGTTGCGCTTCTCGTTGTTGATGGTACAGAAGGTGTTTCTGGCACCAATTTATCGTTATTTTCTTGCAGTCTAGCGGATGTGCATGGACTGTCTCTCAAGCTAACGCTTTTATTAATGGTGACCTTACGATCTCACTGCTCCTGGCAAATCCCAGCTCTGGCTTTTTGTAAACATGTCACTTATAGTAGAAGCTTATACAGCGGCCAAGGTTACCACCACTGTTTCCTTTCAGTCGCTGGATTTCGATGACGATCCTGTTTGCTCACTCACTGCAGTCACCAGTACTGGAGTTCCTATTCCCTGCTCCGTAAGTTTTTATCCTTAATCTACTCCATGTTGTTTTATTTTCGGAGTTTTTCTCCCCTTAGCATTTAGACCTACTGCTATATGAAAATAAACAGCCGTTTCTATCATAAGACGCTAATGAATTTGTGTTGTGCTCTTGGTCAGGGACTGCGTATTTTCGTAATCGCAGCTCACCTACAAATAACATAACAGTATGTAAGCCGTTCATTGTCCACCACAGGTGATCCAGCCCCCTCCCCCACCCCCACAGTAGCCTGAAGCTCAGCCCTGTGTTGAAAGTGTATGTGTGTTCTGACATTTGTAAATCATTCGTCCATTTTTCCCTATTTTTTTAATGATACAATTAAACTGAAAAAAATATCTCAGAAATCAAAATATTCAAATGTGACTTATATAAAAAAGAATATTAGTTTTCCATAATTTTCTAAAACTATATATTCAAAGTGTCCGTTTGTTTTTAGTGTTTGTTTTCATTACCTTCACAAAAAAATTTGTTTTAGCACAATTATTCAGATAAAAATAAGATAAAATTCATCAATTTAATATTACGAAATTAAAATGATTTCACAAGAATTTTTATGAAGCCACCTATGTTCGATAATGTTAAACAACGTTCCATGTTTACATTCTTTTATTCTATATTCTTTTGTATATTATTATTATTATCATTAAAAACTGTCGTTTCGCTTCGTTTGTTTATTTTGATCTTTGTAGAATCCTTTCTTGCTACTATAGAAAATTTCGCGATCAAAATAGATGAATCTCATGTGGCCATCTTCAAACTTTTTTAAGAAATGTTCGTAATTTACGAAGTTTGAGAATGAGTCAGTTTACCTTGTTGATATTCTACTTTGGAATTCAACAAACTGTTTAAATCAGAATATTTATTAATTTAAAATTGATTACAATTTGTATCTCTTGAATAGCTCTCACTTTGTAGCGAAATTGTTTAAACTTTTGTTATATCTTGTTACACAAAAGTAACTATTAAGCTCATCTAGTAACCAATAAATATTAAATCCAAATACAAACTTAAAATAAACAATCTGAATCCAATTGCCAAAAGGGGATAGAAGTGAAATAAAATAAAAAATAAAAAAAGTTGTTGAATAAAAAATCTTAAATAATAAAATTTAGATTAACTTTTTTTTTTATTTTCATTTTGATTTATTAGATTGTTTGTTTTCTTTGTTGTTTTTCATATTTATTTTTCCATCGCTTTTCTTTTCATACTCGTCTACATATAAATTTATCTACTATGGTGTTCTCGTATATAAAAAAAGAAGAAGAAAAATTCTAGGGATGAAAATTTTTAAATGAAAATGAAATTACAATTATTTTCTTTTCTGTTATTTATCTTCTTTGTTCTTGTAAATAACATTATCTCTTATATTATATGTTTTTTTGTTGTTGTGTAATGTGGATTAGCAATTCTAGATAGGGTTATTTGGAGGGACCGGTTTTTCTGTGGGAATTAATCAGAGAAGAATGGTTTATTTGTTTCTGTGTTGAAAAGAATACAAAAAAATATACACAAAAAAAACATTGTAATATAGATGTAATTAATTTACCATTGTTAGGATTATGTGAAAGGTATGTTTGTGGAGAGAATCATAAAGGAAAATGAATGATGTGATTTTCAAAATTATCATATTGTGGAGAAAATGTATTTTTGTAAGTATAATTAAGAATGTGTTAGATAAAACAATTTAATATTTCGGTTAACAACGGTATAATAAACGGTGGTGAGACCGGAATAACATGGATAATATCAAAATAATGGATGTAATGTATCTAACAGCATACGTTCTGGCGTGGGTGATTTGTTTAAACCATTTTTTGGGTCAAGATAAGGTTTTATGAATTTCAATTTTTTTCCTAATGGTAAAGCGGCAAACAAGTTAATCTCATATAAAAAAAAATGATTTTAAAGAATAATTGTCTTTTGGAAGTTTTAATTGTCGCTCGATTAAGAATGTTTGCTACAGTTCTGTGTGTTTACATTATACTGTAATTATGGAGGGGCTGAAATCTCACAGCTCTGAGATATCAAGACTTCGGTCTGGGTTAAGGATTTTGATATAGTTTTCGGCAAAAAACTTTTATGAGGACATGGTTATTAGTTTTGGGCAGCGATGTATATCAAACATAACTTTTTGTTAGAGTACATGTATTTTTTATCTCTGTTTAAATATGTATTACAGAACTAGCACGAAACATCAATACATTGTCGAACAATTATAACAGATCATAAATTAACCAAATTTAGTAAAAATATTATATAATCAGCAAACTACTCAAAAACCTCTCCATTTAGAGTTTCGAGAAAATATTTCAAAATCACATATTCATATTTCTTTCAAAATTCCAAGACTATTGTAAAAATTAAATAAAATAAAAAATTCAAACTTTTTTCAAACTAAAAATATTTCAACAATTATTACAAAATCATAGATTAAAACTTTTTCAAAAAATCTAAAAATATTGCATAAATTATAACAAAATCAAAGATTGTATCTTTTCCAAAATTATAATAAAATCAAAAATTTAAAATTTTTCAATAGTCTAAAAATATTCCAAAAATTCTTACAAAATCAAAAATTGAAACTTTTTTCAAAATTCTAAAATATCTATAAAATTCAAATTTTTTTTTTCAAAATTCTAAACATAATCCAAAAATTAAAATAAAATCAAATATTTAAACTTTTTCTAAATTCTAATAATATTCCACAAATTCTTACAAATTCAAAAATCAAACTTTTTCCATAACTCTAAAAATATCGCAAAAATTATAACAATATTATAAATTGAAACTTTTTCCAAAATTCCAAAACTATTTCAAAAACTATAACGAATTCAAAAATTTTCATGTTCAATTATATTTACGTAAATAAACAGCTAAATTTTTTTTCCAAAAAATTATCTAAAAAAATAAATGAAATCATTTTTTGATACACTTGACAATATTTTTTTGACAAACTTATAATGCAATAAAATTCTATGGTGTTCAATTCTATCATCGACCATATATCATCGACTCGACAATTCGTTACGAAATCAACGATCCGGAACAAGATACGAAAATTTCCAACGAAAAATATTCAATTTATATGAAGGATGCATCCCGTTTTATAAAGAAAAATACAAAAATAAGTCACTTAGTGACTGGGACAGTTAGAGGATTATGGTTTGGAAGCAGAGGGACATTTGGTAATACACACTTGACATTATTTTTTTGACTAACTTATAATTCTCAATATTAATAATAAAATTTAATGTCGTACAAATAATTAATTTAATTTTTTTCCAAAAAATTTCCAACAAAAATATTCAATTTATATGAAGGATGCATCCCGTTTTATAAAGAAAAATACAAAAATATGTACAACTTTAGTGACTGGAGAGTTAGAGGATTATGGTTTGGAAGCAGAGGGACATTTGGTAATAGCGTTTTACAATTTTTCGAGCATTTCGGGCTAAACAAATCAAAATTAAAATCAATAACAGAAGAAATTTTAAGTGCAACAATTCACATAATTCATAACCACATCTATAATTAATTTCAAACTAAAATTCTAAATTCAAAATTTCGTTAGTAATAAAATTATCTTTTTGATCGATCGATATGCTGTGTAGTAAAGCAACCTAATTCAATTGGGCAGCACATTTATTGTTAAAATAAATTATTCTTCTTCTTCATGTTCATTATACTTCATACAAATAACTAATTTTACTTTTTTCTAAAAAAATAAATGAAAAACATTCTTTTGACATACTTGACATTATTTTTTTGACAAACTTATAATTCTCAATAATAATAATAAAATTTCATGTCGTACAACTAATTAATTTAATTTTTTTCCAAAAAATTGGGTTTAAAAATAAATAAAAATCTTTCTTTTGACACACTTGACAACATTTTTTTGACAAACTTCTACTGCAAAAATCTAGTTTTTTATCTCACATACCAATCCCGACCATCCAGATACATTCTTTGTTAGGAACATTATCACTTAAAATGTAAGTTTTTTAAGCGAAAATATGCATATTTCCTTTTTTTGACAGACTTGACGATTTTTTGACACACTTCCGGTACAGTTATCGAACACATCGTCCTTTCGGCTCTTACCATTGAGTGTACCTATTTTTAAAATTCAAAATTTTTCAAATCCGAACGGCCGGCCGGCCGGAAGACAGAGATACATTTTTTTGCTTTTTTAGAATCAATAGGTCCTAAAACGTCGAGAAATGCCAAAAAAGTGGTGGTAAGAATTTCACTTTTGGCTTGAGAATGTAATACTCAGGTTTTTCAGACCGAAGTAAAAATGTATTGTATTCCAACCACAACAGGCCTAATGCATACAAAGTTTTTAAAAAGGACTTTTTGAACGTTTGAATATTCTCTCAAGGAGAAACACAAAAACTTCTGTCAGTGGCTATAAAAAAAACAAAACTTATACACCACCAGATTTAAAGTTTCTGATTTAATGAGAATAAAATGGGAGAAGGAAAATTTCATTGGCCAACCATTTCAGTTCCATTCTTCCAAGCAGCGATCACTCAGATCTACAAAATAATTTGAAACATCTTGGAAAAGTCATAAAGAGTGCATCTCTTGAGGTAATTGAAAGATATCTAATCCTTTCCTCAGAAAACCAAGTGAACCAACCTTCCATCAGTTAACAAGTTTTTTGGAACTCCAAAAAGATTGCAATGCTTACTGATAAAATAACTTGGTGTATTCAACAACATGGGACAACAAAATTATTCTTGTAGCAAATAAAGTTTAGTACAATTGACAACACCAAAATTTTTATTTTTAGTTAAAGGAGGCTTTGCACAATTTGTTCCAGAAAAGTTCTCTATATTCCACTTCAATGTCTTAAACAATTGCGAACATTACACAATTAAAAAAACAACATAACAATCTTTCACAAAGCTTTATAACATTTATTTATTATATAGCCCCAACTTATAAGTATGTTTGATTTTAATTAAATTATAATTTTATTCAATTATTTATTATTTAAAAAATTTTTAGTTTAATCAAATTTTATTTTACTTAGCATATTTTTTTGCTGAGTTGTTCCAAGTCCATGTGGTAAGTGTTGTTTGTTGGTTCAAGAGCAATTGTATTCCTCTTATTTCAGGCGTCTTATCCTGATGAGTTCCCAAAACGTAATAGAGCTTGTAGATTTTTTTGACCTCTCACTTCGACCCAAATTTTGTAAACAGGTTTCCTTTTGATTTTCGCCTTTAGTTGTATATAATTGTTGTTTCTTTTTCTCTTTAAATTCATAACATTTGTAAAGAAGTTTCTTTTAAATTTTCCCCTTTTATTGTTTCATCCTTCGGTTGTCGAATCTTATGTTGCGATTAACATTTGTACCAACATCTATATAAAATATGGAGGGAATGAGATCTCAAGCTTTGAGATCTCAAGACTGGGTTAAGGATTTTGATATAGTTTTCGGCAAAAAACTTTTATGAGGACATGGGTTTTAGTTTTAGGCAGCGATGTGTATCAAACATAACTTTTTGTTAAAGTACAAGTATTTTTTATCTCTTGTAAGGTTATTCGTTATATGATAACGGTCGTCTTAACAGATCATATGAGCCTAATACATTGAAACGCAGCATTATTTGACCCGCTAGACAACAGGGGATTGGATTGGATTTTGGTCAATGGCTCACATGATATAATGTATGCTACACTGTAAAAGACAACTAAACTGATAAATAAAATTGTAAACTTGTCACACATCACGTCACACTAACACACTGCGAATTTACATGTTTAAAGGAGGAAAACAGGCCACCTTCATGACTCCATAAAAAAATTAATCTAAATTCATAATTATTACTGTATATTCAGAGAAACAGAAACATCAAAATTATGATTAAGACTATTAAACATGTTTACTCTACTCAAAAAATTATTGAAATTATGTTAAGCATTTAAGAAAAGTTAATTTTTTTATAAGTAATTAATAAGGTAAATTATACTACGCTTACCTGAGCTGGTGTTAACATCTAAAAGCGCTTTTAGTAGTCACTCCGCTCACCTAAATAAATCACGCTACTTTAAAGTTATGAAAAGTTACTTTTCTTAAACTTTACAAAAGATTAATATCAATTAAATTAAATCAATCAACACTTATATATATATATATAAATATAAAAATAATTCTCTAACACAATATAAAAATAATTCTGACAACAAAAATAAACTTGCGATTAAAAGTTGAATAAAATCTTGCTAGTTGATCGACTTAATAAATCTTGTTGGTTGGTCGACTTAATTATTTTTTTAGAAAACTAATATTTTCTTTCCTCTGACCAGCTAAACATTGCACTATTGAATAATCTGGACAACTTTGTCAATACAATGTAGAGCAAACAGCGTTAAAAAATATTGTGCCACTAAGATGTCTTGTCGTTTCCTTTATTATTATTATTCCGTTCCGTTATATATCCCGACAACTTATATCATAAACTTGGGTGGTACAGGACATTGGCAATCAATTCTAGTACTATATGGAATTATATTGTTTGTTACATACCGTTACAAAAAGACTATTATAGCAGATGTTTAATTTGCTTACCGTAACTATAGATTTGTTAGGATTTGATTCCTTAAAAATACAAAACTAAACTGAGCCAAACTAGAAACAAGAAATAGACGAACTTGGCTTAATACAATTTAACTTTAACTTTGTTAACTTAGTAGGAATTAATTCCCATATATTTCTTTTATTTTGAGAGATATTTATTTTGAAAATTCACTTAATTTATTTAATTTTAATAACAATTAACAAACTTTCACGGTGAATATATAACATCAAATGAATTTTATTATTCAGTTTAGATTATATAAGGTTCTACCGTACTAACTTGAATTGTATTTTATTGCCCTATTCAGGTTTGCGTTTAATAATAATTAGGCCGGAATTAAGTGTTACTTGCAATAACGATTGTAAAAGAAAACCAAGAGACTTTAAATGTAGTTTACGTGAAAATTATGATAGCTAATTATGATAGCTAATTACGTTGAGGAAAGGTGTCCAGATAATTTGTTGGACAACAATAACAAGAAGAACTGATTCAAGATTACAATGGGGATAAGTGGAACCGATTTTACTGATATTAAAATAGGTTACACTCTGTTTAGAAATTTATTACAAAACTAACACGAAACATCAAAACGGTGCCGGAAAATTATAACAGATCATAAATAAACATAATTTAGTGAAAAGATGATACAATCAGCAAACTACTCACTAACCTCTCCATCACCTAACCAAAAAATATTTCAAAATCACAAATTCATATTTCTTTCAAAATTACAAAAATATTGTAAAAATTAAATAAAACCAAAAATTCAAACTTTTTTCAAGCAAAATTTTAAAAATATTTCAAAAATTATTACAAAATCAAAGATTAAAACTCTTTTCAAAAATTGTAAAAATATTGCAAAAATTATAACAATATCCAAATTTGTAAATTTTTTCAAACTTATAAAAATTTAAAATTGTTTTTATTCGTTGTAGTCCAAAAAAATGTTTTTATTTCTTATAAATTATTCATTTTTATTTTATTGTGACGACGCATTTCTGCTTTACTCCAAAGCTATCTTCAGGTCCAACAAAATAAAATACTAACATAACAAAAAATAACAAAAAAATGGAAAATTATATAATTTAAAAATATTTTGAAAAAAACTTACAAAAATGAAAACACTGTTTCAAAAAAGAAAAACTGAGAATGAAAATTCACATATATTTTTTAAAAAATTCTAAAAAAACCAACAAACAGACTAAAACTTTAACTTCTATCTTTTAAATTATAAAAAATTAAACAAAAACTGATACAAACTGAAATTTAAATCAAAGCTAGGTATTCCTACCTAGCTTTGATTTAAATATTTAAATGAAAGATAAGTAAACGTTGTCAAAATAGGTGTGATCCGATTGTATATTCATATTATTTTGGAATTTTTTAATATAAATAGCTTCAGAAATTTTGCGCTTGGTAGTATTTGACACAAAATTTAAAATCTCAGGATTATCCCAATCAATTTTATGATTACTGGAAACAGCATGATCACACAAAGCACTGTGTGACTTGTTACCCTTAGCAATATGATACTTATGATCCCTCAGTCTAGAAACAAGATATTGTTTAGTTTCACCAATATATGTTAGACCACAATTAAGTTCAGCACAATTAACTTTGTAAACTAAATTAGAAAAATATTGTTTGGGAACAGGATCTTTAAGAGGTGTGAAAATACGCTTTCGTAGAGTATTACATGGTTTACCAACAGCTTTAATATTATAGCCATGCAAAACGCGATTTAAGTTCTCAAACAAAACTTTAGTATAAGGAAAGGAAACAAATTTAAATAATAATATTAATAATCAAGCAATAGCGATGCTTGTGCCAACTAAGTATGATGGGAGACCAGTTATTATTTTCATTATTAGGAAATCCTTGGTTAAGCTATCTGAATGTGACGACTGATGGTGTGATAAACTTCCACTTTGGAGCAGTCACTTTGAAAGCATTTAGGAAGGATGAGACTGAAAATACAACTGGTCTCATACAACTGGTATCAAAAGTGTCGCTTGCTCAGCGACTACGAAACTATCTTTATGGATAGGAATCTACGAACTCCTTGATGAGCATTATTCTGACTCAAGTGACGAGTCGGTTCTTACGATTGTAGAGATGGAGGGAATAGCATATGCTAAAGTTTCTAAAATGGGGACTGCTGTTCTGTAATGCAGGTTAGTTCTCCTCTATTTCGGTTTAACGCAAAATAAATATTTTTTACTTTTAATTTTACTTTTTACTTTTTTTTTTAACTTTTGCCTAACGTGTTGTGTTGTGTACGCCATTTTCCATATGAATCCCATAGCTTTTGATTCCATTCCAACACACTCCACGCTTGATTATTAATAGTAGAAATGCCAAAATTAAAATTATTAAGTTTGTTGATGGTATGATTAACGTGATAATCAATAAATTTAACAGGATAGTAGTTTTCTAAAAGAGTAGTTTTTAAAAATTTGAAATTTTTTTGATGAAAAATGGGATTTGATAATTTTAAAATTTTTTCTGTCAAAATAGATACAGTATTTTTTTTATAAAAAATAGGAAGAGAAGAGTTAAAATTCAAATACCGGCCAGACCAAGTAGGTTTTAGATACCAATCTGTAATTAACACACCAAAACTATTTTTTATAACTAAAGTGTCAAGAAATGCAATTTTATTTTCATTTTCAATTTCAACAGTGAATTTAAGACGAGGATGGAAATCATTAAATTTAGCAAGAACAGAATCAATTAATATACTAGGAACAGAGGTAAGAATATCATCAACATAACGTATATAAAATGGAAGAGTAAAATCTAAAGATTCAATAATTTTTATTTCTATAAATTCCATAACTAAATTAGCTAATACTGGACTAGCTGGGGAACCCATAGGTGAACCAAAAATTTGTTGATAAAATATATTTTTATAAGAAAAATAGCAATGGTTTAATACTAATAAGAGTCCTTCAATGAAAATGTCTTTTTCTAAAGTTTTATATTCAACATTATTTTTAGTTTTCCTAACATAATCAAAATTTTGTCGTCGAATATTACTAATTATAAATTCTTGAGAAGCAAACTCTTGAATAACTATTTCAATTTCATCCCATTTTCTATCTATACACTCAAGAACTAATGCATTTGGAATATTTGTGAAAAGTGATATAACATCTAAAGAAATCAAAGAATAATTTGTAGGAATAATTACATCTTTTAATTTATCAATAAAATCATAAGAATTTTTAACATGACTAACGGTTTTTCCAACAACTCTTGATAAAATATCAGAATAAAATTTTGAAAGATTATATAAAGGAGAATTAATGTAAGAGTCAATAGGACGTAATGGTTCATCAGACTTATGAATCTTTACTAATCCATATATCCGTGGAAAAGAACTATTATACTTCCGCATAAGAGTTGCACGTTCATTTGTTATATTACTTTTAAGTTCTAGTTTACTAATAAATGTATTTGTTTTTCTTTGCAAATATCCAGTTTTATCTTTCGGAATTACTTTATAAGTATCAGGGTCATTTAAAAATGAAGACATTTTACTATCATAATCAGATGAATTCATAACAACTGTTATGTTACCTTTGTCAGCTTTGGTTACAATTAAATGAGGATTATCATTGAAAAAAGAATTTGTCTCTGTGAGATATTTTTGAAAAATTTTGGTTTTGAAGTCAATCTTTTTATGTGAATTTTTATAATTACTAATAATATTGCATAAACTATTGCGAGCAATAATTTTATCAGAATCATCTAAATGGAAAATAGCAGATTCTAAATGTGTGATTAAATCATAAAAATTTAATTTATTATTATGGAAATTGAATTTTGGACCTAGACTAACAATAAAAAGAACATTAGAAGGAATAGATGCTGTTGAAAGATTTTTAACCCACTACTAGTGATATTTAAAATTTCAGTTCGTAGAAATTCAAAATTATTTTCCAAAAGAAGATTAAATTTTTTAATCTGTTTTAGTTTAATTTCATTAAAAAGCTTATCATAACTAAAGTTAATATGATCATTAAAATCATTGAAAACATCATTTGAAACAATGTTATCAAGTTTTGAAATTAAAGATCTTTTTTCTTTAGTATTAAAATTAATTTCTGTAAAGTTATTACTAATTTCTAGATGTAAGACTTTAAATAGAAAATTATTAACTATTTTGTTAAATGCTGTACTATTAAATTGATTATTTAATTTTTTGAAGTTGTGTTTTAACCAAGAAGGTATAATTTGATAACTTCTACAATTCAATAGGAAAATTTTCTTGTTATTTAGAGCTGCTAATTTGTTAGATGTGTTAATCCTTCATTAGTTTTTTAGCCTCAAGACCATATAATTGTTCTACATAGTTGAAAAAAGATGTTGTAGCTGCCATGTTGTTAGTATTATTATTTGTTTATCGTAGTGTTTCTTAACGAACAGTAGTTTAAAAACATTCCAAAAATTCTACAAACTCAAAAATTTAAACCTTTTCAAAATTCCAAAATTATTTCAAAAACTATAACTTATTCAAAAATTTCCATGTTCAATTATATTTACGTAAGCAAACAGCTAATTTTTTTGTTCCAAAAAGTTATCTGAAAAAATAAATGAAATGATTTTTTTGACACACTTGGCAATATTTTTTTGACAAACTTATGCAATAAAATTCTCAATAATAATAATTTCATGTTCATTATACATCTCATTTCATACAAATAACTAGTTTTATTTTTTTCTAAAAAAATAAATGAAAATCATTCTTTTGACACACTTGACTTTTTTTTTTTGACTAACTTATAATTTTCAATAATAATAATGAAGTTTCATGTCGTACAAATAATTAATTTTATTTTTCCAAAAAAATGTGTAAAAATAAATAAAAATCTTTCTTTTGACACACTTGACAACATTCTTTAACAAACGTATAATGCCATAATTCTAAATAATAATAATAAAAATTCATGTCAAACAGATAATTAATTTTATTTTTTTCCAAAAATTTGGGTAAAAAATAAATAAAAGTCTTTCTTTTGACACACTTGACAACATTTTTTTGACAAACTTATAATGCAATAATCTAGTTTTTGATCTCACATACCAATCCCGACTATCCAGATTTCTCCAAATTTTTTGTTCCTACTCATTATCACTTAAAATAAAAGTTTTTTATATGAATATGATAAAAAATATGTATATATCCTTGTTTTGACACACTTGATGATTTTTTGACACACTTCCAGTACAGTTATCGTCCTTTCGGCTCTTACCATTGAGTGTATCTATTTTTAGAATTCGAAATTTTTCAAATCCCTTCAGACGTTTTCTAGTTTTCTTAGGTTGTGACGGCCGGCCGACAGACATACATTTTTTTTGGTTTTTTAGAATCAGTAAGTCCTAAAACGTCGAGAAATGCCAAAAACGAGGCGTCAAAAATTTCACTTTTAGCTCATGAATGTAATACTTAGGTCCTTCCGATCGAAGTAAAAATATTTCAATATACATAATTGAATTCATAATATAAGCGTTTAGCTGAAAACCATATTTTGAATATCAAACGCGTTCATAAATCTTTTAGCCATATAATGTAGATGCAATGTAACTGTTGAGAATTTTAATAATATCCGGAATCTCTAAACTTGTTTCTTATTATTTTAATTTTAGTGGTCCTATAGCAACCGTTTAGTTTATGAAACATTTTACGTACCGCCGTATTATAATTCATGTGTAATATCAATCAAAGTTGCAACTAAATGACGCTTTTTTATTCATACCGGATTACTTGACCGGTTCAAAGATGATTCCCTTGCTCTTGTTTTACTGGTCTTTCTTTTCTTCCTTTTATTTTTTTTTTAGGTCTCACCAATACACCAATGTAGGATATGGAGCAATACACAGTATCGGGTTATTTTTCAGATGATATTCGATTAGAAATACAACAGGCTTATGGGCTTTATTCGGACAACTTAACTGCTCACAATGTTATCAGCTTTACCAATAGATTTCTCTTAAAATTAATAAAGAAATAATTAGGCTAACATTACAAACAACTAAATACAAAATCAACTAACTATACAATTTTTATATTTGAATAAATTTAATATTCTTTCGTTTTCTTTGTTTAATCTTAAGCACTAACTATTTACAATTAAATAGCTTTTGAATCTAATTTTAAATTAAATTGAATTTAAATAAATAAAATAAACTACTGACTTAAATTAATATTTTGACTGTACAATATTTAATGATAACATGTTTGAGTTCAAATTTTAAAACTGGATTTCACTGGATTTCCACTCGCAATTTTAGACTAAACCGTTACATCTTCTCTCAAACAGCATTGAGATATCCAGACTGACAAACAACTCGAAAGAGTGACCTGCCATTTAACGACTATGTCTAATTGCTTTTATAAATTGCTGGCTGCTAAACACAGCTAGAGGAAAACGAAGTGGTTCAGATAAGGTTATACAACAGAATGCCTCACTACTAACTAAGGATTGTCATAAAACAATTTTTCCATGTGGTTTAAGATGTCACATATACTTGCATATTGAACTGAAGTTAATGTAGTTTCCATAACTATGAGAAAGAACTCTCATCTTTCACCACTTTATTTTTTCAAAGAACTTAGACCCATCAGTTTAGCATAAATCACTCTTAAACCCAACAAATATTTTTTACGATCATCAGATGTTTATCCCTACTGTAACCTACAATTACCGATCGATTTTCATGAAACGCTGGTAAAAGCTTTCAAGTAACACGAGCAAGATTTTATCAGATTTTTGAGTATATTGGACAGAGGGTTGGGTGTCCATCATATAACAGGTGGTTTTTTCCAACATGTTTTTTATGTTTGTTGGAAGCATAAACATTCGTTCGGGAATGAATTTTGATGACATTTTGGAAAAAGATGCAAGTATGAATAAAGAAACTGATTAGTTTTTGAGCGATATTGAACAAATTGGCGGGGTCTCTCGAGCACCTGTTTTTTTTGAAAGCTAAATAACATCTGTTCCTGATTATCGAATTGGATGAAACTTGGTACATAACCATTTGGTGTAATATTTTTTATTTTGTCCAAACTACTTATATGCCAAGTTTCAGGAACACCAAAAATGGTCAAGTTTTCACAACTCGGTCTAGAACACGTTTTTTTTCAGTTGGAAGTAGAGAATTTTAAAGTAACGGCTTGAGAAACGTGAGGCTTTGTGAAAAATAGTTTGAACATTTCCTTCAGACTGGGTCTAAAGGAATTAATTACAACCTTCTTTAGATCAGGTTTTGTTAATTAGTAATTTGTTTTTAATTTTTAATCTAGGGGTGTGACAACTGCGGCTACACCAGTTTCATGCTTTTGAATTACGAGTTAACGTGGGATTTTATATACGTTAAAGGTTCTTGAAGATGAACTTTATTCAGTCACCGGTAGCGCTCTTCATCTATGTTGTGACATATTTATTGTTGATTGCACGTTATTATTTGGTCGGTTAAACTAGAAAAACAGTGGTAACCTAATTTTAGAATTGTTATTGTAAATTTTTAAAAAAGTAAACAGTTCTTTTTCCTTCTTGTTTTATTTTTATTACATCTATTCTATTATGTTATATCGGCCTATATACCTATGTTGTTGGATGACCTTGGTCTCAGATGGTTTTTTGTGGTGTTTACACATATTGTTATTCCTCCTTCACAACACATTTAATTTAAAAAAAAAGATCAAGAACAAAATATTCAAGCATAACATAAACAATTTTCGTAGAATGTATTTCGAAATTATAAACTATACCTAACTTTTTACAAAAAAAATATTGCGACGCTGGTGCATAGGCTGACTTCACCACAGCTCTGGAAACATAGTGTTCTGGATATATAATGAGCTAATATCCATAAAATACTTTAATTAAAAGCTAACAAATATTATGGACTTCGTAGTTCTAATAATAAAAATATTAAAGCAGGCAGTAGTATCCCAACAAACATAAATTCTGTTGTACGAGAACAAGTAAAAAAAATTTTATCGGAATTGACAAAGCGGAAGTTAGGATGTATAACTGTTGAAAACCGTATTAAATGTGTATGTACCAAATTTCATCCAACTCGATTATCAGGTACAGAAGTTATTGAGCTTCCAAAATAACAGATGCTTGGAGGACCCCCTACCACTTTGTTCACTATCGCTAAAACAACTAATCAGTTCCTTGCCATACATGTTTGCATTTTTTTCCAAAGTGTCATCAAAATTGGTTCACGAACGAATGCTGTGTGCTCCCAACAAACATTGAAAAAATGCTGACACAGTAAACAGGTGTTCGGGAGACCCCGTACCACTTATCCCAATATTGTCCAAAAACTAATCAGTTCCTTGTCATTTAAGTTGCCATCTTTTTCCAAAGTGTCATTAGCATTGATTAATGAATGAAGTCTGTATGCTCCCAACAAACTTTCAAAACAAAGTGTGAAAAGTCAGCAGTTGTATGGTAGAACCCCCACCACTTTGATCAATGTGTCCCAAAACATGATAGTTATCTTTTTACACTAATTGGAACCCTATTCCATAAGTCTCATCATAATCACTTCATTATTGTAGGCTGTAGTGTGCATAAAGACACTGAAAAAACTTCAAAAAAGTACAAAAAATTTTTTTTTACCGGAAGTAAAAAACCGGAAGTTGGGATGCAGAACCATTTTAAACCGTACTACATACTCATGTACCAAGTTTCATCCCATTCGCTTATCAGGTACAGCAGTTATAGAGCTTTCAAAAAAACAGGTGCTCCAGGGACCCCCCACCACTTTGTTCACTATCGCTCAAAAACTAATCAGTTCTTTGCCATACATGTTTGCATTTTTTTCCAAAGTGTCATCAAAATTCATTCACGAACGAATGCTGTGTGCTCCCAACAAACATTGAAAAAAGTGTGACACATTAAACAGGTGTTCGGGAGGACCCCCACCGCTTATTCCAATATTATCCAAAAACTAATCAGTTCTTTGCTACTTAAGTCTCCATCTTTTTCCAAAGTGTCATAAAAATAAATTAATGAATGAAGTCTGTATGCTCCCAACAAACTTAAAAAACAAAGTGTGAAAAGTCAGCATTTGTATGGTAGACCCCCCACCACTTTGATCAATGTGTCCCAAAACATGATAATTGTCTTTTTCCACTAACTGGAACCCTATTCCATAAGTTTCATCATAATCACTTCATTATTGTAGGCTGTAGTGTGCATATAGACACTGAAAAAACTTCAAAAAAGTACAAAAAAAATTTTTTTACCGGAAGTGAAAAACCGGAAAATGGGATGCAGAACTATTGTAAACCGTACTACATACTCATGTACCAAGTTTCATCCAATTCGCTTATCAGGTACAGAAGTTATAGAGCTTTCAAAAAAACAGGTGCTCCAGGGACCCCCCACCACTTTGTTCACTATCGCTCAAAAACTAATCAGTTCTTTGCCATACATGTTTGCATTTTTTTCCAAAGTGTCATCAAAATTCATTCACGAACGAATGCTGTGTGCTCCCAACAAACATTGAAAAAAGTGTGACACATTAAACAGGTGTTCGGGAGGACCCCCACCACTTATTCCAATATTGTCCAAAAACTAATCAGTTCTTTGTTACTTAAGTCTCCATCTTTTTCCAAAGTGTCATTAAAATAAATTAATGAATGAAGTCTGTATGCTCCCAACAAACTTAAAAAACAAAGTGTGAAAAGTCAGCATTTGTATGGTAGACCCCCCACCACTTTGATCAATGTGTCCCAAAACATGATAATTGTCTTTTTCCACTAACTGGAACCCTATTCCATAAGTTTCATCATAATCACTTCATTATTGTAGGCTGTAGTGTGCATATAGACACTGAAAAAACTTCAAAAAAGTACAAAAAAAATTTTTTTACCGGAAGTGAAAAACCGGAAAATGGGATGCAGAACTATTGTAAACCGTACTACATACTCATGTACCAAGTTTCATCCAATTCGCTTATCAGGTACAGAAGTTATAGAGCTTTCAAAAAAACAGGTGCTCCAGGGACCCCCCACCACTTTGTTCACTATCGCTCAAAAACTAATCAGTTCTTTGCCATACATGTTTGCATTTTTTTCCAAAGTGTCATCAAAATTCATTCACGAACGAATGCTGTGTGCTCCCAACAAACATTGAAAAAAGTGTGACACATTAAACAGGTGTTCGGGAGGACCCCCACCACTTATTCCAATATTGTCCAAAAACTAATCAGTTCTTTGTTACTTAAGTCTCCATCTTTTTCCAAAGTGTCATTAAAATAAATTAATGAATGAAGTCTGTATGCTCCCAACAAACTTAAAAAACAAAGTGTGAAAAGTCAGCATTTGTATGGTAGACCCCCCACCACTTTGATCAATGTGTCCCAAAACATGATAATTGTCTTTTTCCACTAACTGGAACCCTATTCCATAAGTTTCATCATAATCACTTCATTATTGTAGGCTGTAGTGTGCATATAGACACTGAAAAAACTTCAAAAAAGTACAAAAAAAATTTTTTTACCGGAAGTGAAAAACCGGAAAATGGGATGCAGAACTATTGTAAACCGTACTACATACTCATGTACCAAGTTTCATCCAATTCGCTTATCAGGTACAGAAGTTATAGAGCTTTCAAAAAAACAGGTGCTCCAGGGACCCCCCACCACTTTGTTCACTATCGCTCAAAAACTAATCAGTTCTTTGCCATACATGTTTGCATTTTTTTCCAAAGTGTCATCAAAATTCATTCACGAACGAATGCTGTGTGCTCCCAACAAACATTGAAAAAAGTGTGACACATTAAACAGGTGTTCGGGAGGACCCCCACCACTTATTCCAATATTGTCCAAAAACTAATCAGTTCTTTGTTACTTAAGTCTCCATCTTTTTCCAAAGTGTCATTAAAATAAATTAATGAATGAAGTCTGTATGCTCCCAACAAACTTAAAAAACAAAGTGTGAAAAGTCAGCATTTGTATGGTAGACCCCCCACCACTTTGATCAATGTGTCCCAAAACATGATAATTGTCTTTTTCCACTAACTGGAACCCTATTCCATAAGTTTCATCATAATCACTTCATTATTGTAGGCTGTAGTGTGCATATAGACACTGAAAAAACTTCAAAAAAGTAAAAAAAAAATTTTTTTACTGGAAGTGAAAAACCGGAAGTTGGGATGCAGAACTATTGTAAACCGTACTACACACTCATGTACCAAGTTTCATCCAATTCGATTATCAGGTACAGAAGTTATAGAGCTTTCAAAAAAACAGGTGCTCCACGGACCCCCCACCACTTTGTTCACTATCGCTCAAAAACTAATCAGTTCTTTGTCATACATGTTTGCGTCTTTTTCCAAAGTGTCATCAAAATTCATTCACGAATGAATGTTTTATGCTCCCAACAAACATAAAACTTTATGGAAAAAACCACCTGTTGTATGGTGGACCCCCCAACCCTTTATCCAATGTGCTCCAAAAGCTGATAAGATTTTTGTCATGTTATTTAAAAGATTTTCGCAACGTTTCATGAAAATCGATCGGTAATTGTAGGCTACAGTAGGGATAAACACCTGAAAAAAAAACTTTTTAACCGGAAGTGACAAACCGGAAGTTGGTATGCAGAAATATTGGAAACAGTACTTAAACCTTATATACTAAGTTTCAATAAGATCATAGCTCGGGATCAGAAGTTATTCAATATTTAAACTTAGAGGTGTTCGGGAGACCCCCCGCCATTTTGTCCAAATTTAAAATGAATCCAGATCTTCTATTTTCAAGTGAACCTGTATCATTTGCCAAAGTTTCATCAAGATCCTATGCAGAAAACTCACCCACCCACCCACCCACCCACCCACCCACGCACACACAGACGTACACCAAATTTTTTTTTGGCTATTTAGATAGAGGATGGTCCAAAACAAAAGAAAAAATAAAATTTGGGGTATGTAAGATTTTTTTTTCACGATAGATTGCATTACTTCACACAATTTAAAATTGTGGTGAAGTAAAAAGAGAAACAAATAGGAGGTAAAGTGGTGCAAATTATGCACTTAAAAATAAACACAGCAATTTTTATCACTAATATCGCAAGTATATACATTTTGCTCAACTATTTGCCTTGCCTCACGTTTCGAATGTTTGTACTACTAAATAAAATATTAATTTTGGATTTTTTCAGGTTTCGATCTTTATGGATTGTTGTTTGATATAAAAAAAAACATAAAAATCAGCCGCATACAAGTTAGATAAAGTCGTAATTTTGAGCTAACTTCGTGCGATCAACATAAAATTGAAAAACCAATATTTTAGACATATGTTATGAATATTGTAATAAAGATTTACAAATATTTGATGATAAATAAGAATTGATACGTAATATAATAAATTAATTATTTTAAACGAACACAATATAATGTGCTTAATTATGACAATCTAGATAGTATTTTCATTTTGTTTGTACCTCCTTAAACAATTAAAAATCAGCCCGAGCACAAAGGTTTTGTAACGTCGAAAATTCTCATAAATAATATTGAAACCAATTTCTATTTTTTTTTTCATTCAATCAAAATGTATTTCCATCATTCCATTTCATTTTTACAATCATAACAATTTAAAAATTTTCAAATTATAACGAATAGCTTCAAATTCAAATATCACAACAAATAGATAAAAGAACTCATTATTTACGTGTTTTAACGAACAGATATTGTTGCTCAACGCTGATTCATTTTTTTTTGCTTAAAATATGAAGTGTCAGAAAAAACCACATTTTTGATTATTCATTCGATGTTTAACTTCTAACAGAAATAGAATTAAAATCTGTTTTTTAAATTGTGAAGAGAAATAATTTTCTCATTTTGTTAAGTTTATTAAAATAAAATATAAGTTTGAAAATTGTTGAGCTACCAGGGCCTCCTAAAACCTGAACAGTGAAAAAAAATTATTTCTAATCAAATTGAAGTTAAGCTGTATATTAAGTTAAACTTACTAAAAGCAATAAATGTAAAAAAATCTACGCATAAAATTATTTCTAATCAAATTGAAGTTAAGTTAAACTATATATTAAGTTAAACTTACTAAAAGCAATAAATGTTGAAAAATCTACGCATAAGTTATTTCTAATTAAATTGGTGTTAAACTGTATAAAAAAGTTTCAGTGGAATGGAAACATTTAGAGAAAACCATTGAAGTAGGAGACAAGGCTGACAAAGCATTTAGTAAGAATTTGGGAAGTTGGATTTCGCTGGCTGATCATCATTCTATAACAAATTTATACAAGTTAGTTCTTTTAGTTTATTACAATTAGTATTATATTCATTCTTTATTTTCATAATCATTTTTGCATAAAATGTTAGAGTAAACCTCTAATAACGGTAAGAGATTCCTAAATTTAGCGATTCGTGCTGGAGGCAACTGTCATTCCGTGTATCTTAACTTATTTTAACGTTCATTATAAAGGTCCAAGCCACCCAAAGTGGCAAATATAATATCTGGCTCCGAATCAGGGCCATTATAACAGTTTAGTGCTAAAAATTATTGATCAATCGTAATGATATTCGATATAAGAATAAATTCAACAATACCCTAAACAACATTAAGGAAGTGAATTCATCATCAATAATTATGAAACAAATACAATATTTGTTGTAAATCCTTTTTGGGAAAATTAACAGAAACTCAATATTTGTACTGAATTTGTTGTTGTAAAATTTGTATTGCGTCTTTTCTAGGAAAGGTACAAACACCATAAATGAAAACTATTATTTATTTTATTTTTACGAACGTTCCGTATAAAAACTTTTCAAAAGCGACCGATTTTTTCTGGAACGGACGAAATATTATTAAAACTGGATGTTTTAGGCAGATTTAATTAATTATAACCGGAACCGGAGTAAATAACAGTACATAAAAGGATTTTTCAGTTAAAAATATGGAGGGGCTGAAATCTCACAGTTCTGAGATATCGACACATCGGTCTGGGTTAAAGAGTTTGATATAGTTTTCGGCAAAAAACTTTTATGAGGACATGGCTTTTAGTTTTGGACAGCGTTGTATATCAAACATAACCCTTTGTTAAAGTAAAAGTATTTTTTTATCTTTTTTAGAAATTTATTACAAAACTAGCACGAAACATCAATAACTTGCCGGAAAATTATAATAGATCATAAATTAAGATAATTTAGTGAGAAGAAGATTCAATCAGCAAACTACTCAAAAACCACCCAATTAGCATTTCAAGAAAATATTACAAAATCATATATTCATATTTCTTTCAAAATTCAAAAATATTGTAAAAATTAAAAACATCAAACTTTTTTCGAAGTTCCAAAAATATTCCATATATTAGAATAAAATCAAATATTTAAACATTTTCTAAATTCCAATAATATTCCAAAAATTCTTAAAAATTCAAAGTTTTCCAAAATTCTAAAAATATTGCAAAAATCATTACAAAATCAAAAGTTGAAACTTTTTTCAAAATTCCAAAAATTATAATAAAATCAAAAATTTTAAATTTTTCAAAATTCTAAAAATATTCCAAAAATTCTTACAAAATCAAAAATTAAAACTTTTTCCAAACTTCTAAAAATATTGCGAAATTTATTACAAAATCAAAAATACAAACTTTTTCAAAATTCCAAAAATATTTCAAAAACTATAACAAATTCAAAAATTTCCATGTCCAATTTCATTTTCAATAACATTTACGTCATAAAAACAGCGTCATTTCCAAAAAATTGGCTAAAAAAATAAATGAAATCATTTCTTGAAACACTTGACATTATTTTTTGACAAACTTATAATGCCGTAATTCTCTATAATAATAATAAAATTTCATTTCAAACAAATAATTAATTTAACTTTTCCCAAAAAATTGGCTAAAAAAATAAATAAAAATCTTTCTTTTGACACACTTGACAACATTATTTTGACAAACTTATAATGCAGTAATCTAGTTTTTGATCTCACATACCAATCCCTACTATCAAGATTTCTCCAAATTCAATGTTCCTACTCGTAATCACTTAAAATGAACGTTTTTTAACCAAAAAATATAAAAATTTGCTGTTTTTTACACACTTAATGATTTTGTTGACACACTTCCACTACAGTTATCGAACACAGCGTTCTTTCGGACCTGTCCTTTGAATATACCTATTTTTAGAAAAAAAATTTTGAAATCCCTTCAGCGGTTTTCCCTGCAGCGTAGGTAATGACGGCCGGCCGGTTGGCCGACAGACAGACATACATTTTTTTTTGCTTTTTTAGAATCAGTAGGTCCTAAAAAGTCAAGAAACGCCAAAAAAAGTGGGGATAAGAATTTCACTTTTGGCTCATGAATGTAATACTTAGGTCTTTCAGACCGAAGTAATAAACTTTAATCGTTTAATTTCACTTACAAATCACTTTGCTGTTATTTACTCGATTTAATGTTCACGATTTGCGTTAGGTTTATAATTATCGTATTTAATAGAAATGTTGGTACGGTTATACTGACTCGAGATTTAGCAATAACATATATGGAAATAAGATAAAGGCAAAAAGAAAATCGTGACAATGTTATTGGTGTCGCTCTGTTACGATACACATTAAGACATCTAGCAAGTACCACAACAGTTTCAAGGTTTGAAGTTCTCAACCATCACAATTCTTGTGGTTGTTTCTGATCCTGGAGAAACTAAAATGAATTTTCAACAATCTTCGTCTATTATAGCCGTCTAGAAATTCATCAAGATGGTTTATTACGTCCGAAAACAGCTAAATTATTTCGTGTTAGCCTGGTGAAGGCTAGAGCACACTTTTCATATCAACACGTGCAAACATTTTACAACAATTAATTAAAGGAAATTTTCATGGTTCTTTCCAAAGAATGGTAGACCAAGCAATGTCAAGTTATCTGCCTATGGACCGTAGAGTCTGCGTGCCAGGACAAGTTCTGGCTCGTGCAACCTGTCCAACCTCTTCTAATCTAATATAATCTATCTGCCTTGATAAAGAACTACTTGCTAAACACTTAGTATTTAAACATTTTCGTTAGATTCGCAAAGAAAGATTGCACCCCAATTAAACGCGGACATATTCACATTTCTAAACAAAGTGGTTGCTCGCTACGCTCCTATTTTAAACCTTCATGCCCGTATAATATTTATATCACGTTGTACAATATACTATTATAATTTTACTAAAATATAACTAATTATTTCCGATTTAGGAAAGGAAAATCAGAAATAGTCTACCAAGAATGAAAAATAGATAAACATAGATAAATTTACATACTTGGTGCCAATGTCAATTAAGTTGTTCGGTTGTGGTATCTTCTACAGTGGTTGTAGGTCGAAGCAACAAATATTTTGAGGTTTTCATGATATTCTTCAATAACCCCCTACTCCCCACATATCACTTAAAACACTACCTTTTAAAAATAAAATACAGATCCCGTAGCTTAGACACTATTAATCAATGCAACCGGTTTGAATCAAAAATCATAAAAAAAACAAAGCTGCCTTACGCTTCGTAGTAGACGCGTTACACGTTTAAGAATAGAAAGCATTGGAAAATTTACACCAACTAACTCAAAGTTAAAACAAAAATGCAATTTTCAACTTAAATTAAAAATTTATCTAGGGAGAAATGTTGCTATGGGTAGGGGAATGTAGCGATAGTGTGATATTGTGATCATTAACTGTACTAAATGTATATACGTATAAACATAAGTTAAATGTGGGGTATTGACAAAATGTACTAAAACTTGCCCGACAAACGGAAAATAATCTAAATAATATGCGAAGAAAAATTGAATACCTTTATAAGATTAAATTTAGGTCAATTTAAGAAAACCACGGGGAGTATACGAAGGTTAGATATGCTGTTTAAAATAACTTACCCAAAACTTGGTGATATATTATTCCAAAATTGCTGGGAACTATATCTCAAGACTAGCCGGAACTGTCTTTCAGATATATCATGTAATTCGATCTCTAATTGGTTAGTCGTTTCAAAATTATTTGTGATATCCAAAACCGAATGAGAACATGGCATTAAAAAAGAAAAAGGTCTAAAACCGTAAATCAAAAACTTGGTATATGATCGAAGAAATAAAATCAAATAAACATAAATTTATTGTTTTATGATTAATTTGAATAATTTTTTTAATTTTTTTAAGACATAATTTTTTGTTTCATCATCTGAGTGTTCTTCTTAAAATTAAATGAGGCTTGAGAAGGTGCTTTGAAGGTGAATTATGTTTAAGTTATAATGTGCTTTTTTTATTAATTTGAAATGGAGATTATTATATTTAAAGTAATTAATTTATTTTTGGTTTTTTTTCTGTTGATTTATCAATTCAGATGAAAGAATTACGAAAAGATTTATTTGCTTAAAAAACGATTTGTTATTTTTAATTAAAGATTTTTTTTTGGTTGGTGGTAGGGAATTGGGAAGGCGGTAGATTTATTTTTTAGTTATTCAAGAGTGGGTTTATTGTTGTTTTAAGAATTTTTTACGATTTCTTTAGATATTTTCAAAATTAGAACAAATTTCGGAGAATTATTTTAAGAGAATAAAGTAAAACATACCAGGACCTTCAAATAATTGAATGCTGTCGATTTGCTACTTAATGTGATCAAAATTTCTTTTAAGTCTAGCAAGTAATACTGATGTCTATATCACATGAAATAATAACATGTCTTGTTAGGTATGACGAAAAAACAACACCCACTTTATCGTTCAATTGAAAAGGAATTACAATATGTGTCGCACAACAATATGCATTTTAAGGTGTTTATGGACCATTTTTTCTAATTTTTGGGGATTCGAAGTTCGTTCACAGGCTGTTGATATAACAGTGAGTGATCTTGACTGTTTGAGTGTATGCACAAGCTGATTAAAGAGTAAAACGGGTAAAAAAATAATAACGAGATCAGCAACAGCGCGAAGATGTGATTTTAAATTTCGATCACCCACAATTCGTGTTCCTTCATCAATGATTGATGAAGAATTGAGTCCTAAGCGAGTTGAGAAATTTTCGTTTATTTTCTTGAGAAGCACAAAGCCATGTGAATTTATTTCATCCATGTAGTTTTGAGCATCAAGATTAATGTTAAGTAAATTTATATTAAAATTTTCGAATATATTAAACTATTTGAAAAGTTTAAGATCGAAGTTCATAAAAATTTTTTTATAAAAGATTCAGGAGGTTTATATATGGTTACTAAATAAATCTGCTACCTCAATAGTATAACAACTAAAAAGTTGTTATTTTCAAACTCTTCTTCATGCACTTTAATAGCTGAAATTGAAGACTTAACATAAATTGCACACAACTTTAAATCCACTTTAAATTCACTTTAAATTTACTTTAAATTCACTTTAAATTCACTTTTGATTCGTTTTAAATTTACTTTAAATTCACTTTAAATTCACTACAAATTCATTTTAAATTCACGTTCAACTAACTTTTAATTTACTATAAATTCACTTTTAATTCACTTTAAATTCACTTTTAATTCACTTTTAATTCACATATAATTACCCTTTAAATTCACTTATAATTCACTTGAAATTCACTATACGCTTTAAATTCACTTAAAATTTCCTTTAAATTTACTTTAAATTCACCTTAAATTCACTTTCAATTCACTTTAAAGTCACTTTGAATTCACTTTAAATTTACTTTAAATTCACTTTAAATTCACTTTAAATTCAATTGGAATTCACTTTAAATTCACTTTTAATTCACTTTTAATGCACTTTTAATTCACTTTAAATTCACTTAATATGCAGTTAAAATTCAATTTAAATTACCTTTAAATTTACTTTAAATTCACTTTAAATTCACTTAAAGTTCACTTTAAATTCACTTTAAAATCTCTTTTAATTCACTTTAAATTCACTTTAAATTCACTTTAAGTTCACATTTAATTCACTTTAAATTTACTTTAAATTCACTTTAAATTCACTTTTAATTCGCTTTATATTCACATTTAATTTCATTTAAATTTACCTTAAATTCAAGTCTAATTCACTTATAATACACTTTAAAATCAACTTTAATTCAGTTTATAATCACTTTAAATTCAGTTTAAATTCACTTTAAATTCACCTTAAATTCACTTTCAATTCATTTTTAGTTCACTTTAAATTCATTTTTAATTCATTTTTAATTCACTTTTAATTCACTTTTAATTCACTTTTGATTTATTTTAAATTCACTTTAAATTCGCTTTAAATTCACTTTAAATTCACTTTAAATCCAGTTGAAATTCACTTTTAATTCACTTTTAATGCACCGAACCCGAATGTTAATCCTTATCCCAGATTATTTTTTCTTCATCATGGAAAGATAGTAGTCGCACTCAAATAACTTTTTCAAATACTTTAGGGAACTAAATAAATGGGCCTGTTATTGTTTACAGTCATAGGACACCTTGATTAAAATACTGGCACAACTCTTGCTAGTTTCAATGTATCTGGAAACCCGTTTCTCATTAAGTTTTCATTTATTATTCTATATATGATAGGACTTAATAATTTTTTATATATTCGACTAACTATCCAATTGAATCAAAAAAATTAAATGAATCTCAACACTGTTATGGAAAAATTTTAAACCAAAAGAATTTTCTTCTTCTTTAAATGTTTGACATTCAAGAACTGGCTCAAAGACTTATATACTTATATACTAGGAACGGATCGTTAATTTCGGTAAATGATCTTCCGATTTAGGAACTAGCTAAATTTGTCACTATATTTCTGATTTTCAACCTTTTAGAAAGTGTTACCTCTTGCCCGTGTATCATACAGTGATCTTCCGATTTAGGAGCTTCCTAAATATGTCTCTATATATCTAAGTTTCACCTTGTGCTCTACACGCTTATGGGAACTATGTTAAAGTATTCAAAAACACATCGTTTTACATCCGTGAATGATCTTCTGGCTTAGGACCTTACTAAATATGTCACTCCATATTTTTTATATTCAACATTTTAGTGAGTGCCAACACTTGTATCATACACGCATGAGAGAATGTTAAAGAATCGAGACATGAATCGTTTTATGTCGGTGAATATATTTTTATACATTTAATGATTTACAGTTATCTATATATATAATACACAAAAAAACGAAAAAGCGTAGCCATACCATAGAAAAGACGACTGAAGGGGATACGGTAGGGAAAAAATAAAAATAAAAAACGAAACAAACGAAATTTATTAAGTTTCTATTTAGTATTTTATATTTTCTCTTCAAATTTCAATTTAGTTTATGCTTTGCTTTCGGAGTGGATAGACGTATTATTTTTCATTGTTTTTAAATATTTTCTATTGATTAGAAATTAAAGAAGCAATTCATAAAATTGATTTGTTCTTTCTTTGCAAAACAAGATAAGCAGGCTACAGACCTTCAATCAATTTGTCAATCAATTGAAAACGAAAATAAACGAAATAAAATTAAGGAGATTTTTATACTAAATATTATTCCGTTTATTTTCGTTTTCGAATTGATTGACAAATTGATTGTAGGTCTGTAGCCTGCTATAGAGAAATATTTCATAAAAGCCGTATTCGATTTGACTGAAACAACTGAATTATCTGAAAAGAATACATTAAGCATAATATGTAACATGTATTTTAGCTAGAACATAAAAAACGTTCCGTTGTCATTGTCGATGTAGAGGGTTGTGAGAAAGGTTCGGGGTTCAACGCAGACCCTGTATAGATTTTTTATTGTTTTGTTTATTTGTATAGAACATTAAAATTATTCCTTTTTAATCATAAAAACTGCACTTACGGCATTTAAATTTTTCGATAAAGTAGTGTTTTAAAATTATTGCTATAATGTCTTTTCGCCGTTTCGTTCAAATTTATATCATTTCGATATTAATAAGAAAATTAATTATTTATATGACAGTTAATTACTGTTTTTGATCTTGTTGTTGATACAGTGCGAATGAAACACTGTATTCCAAAGATATATTGACCATATTAAGACCAAAGTATTTATTTCATACTTTAGTTACCATAAGCCCCTTGTATCATTTATTGAAAATGTAAGCTCTGAGTCTGAATAAATTTATGTAATATATACGAATAAAATGTAAAATAATTATCAAACTTTCTATCACTATGATCATGACTAAAACCTGCAATTATCCTCTTCCCGAAATTTTACATTCGTCTCATTATCTTGAAGCCAAAATTTTTGAAGGTTTCACTTCTACCACGTGTGAATTGCACACATGTCCCGATTTTTTTATAACATAAAAATTAGTAATTTTTATTCATGAAAATTCCATTTGCGGCATTTAAATTTTTCGATAATGTAGGTTTTTAAAATTATTGCTGATGTCTTTCAGCCGTTTCGTTCAAATTTATATCATTTCGATATTAATAAGAAAGTTAATTATTTTCCATCATCATTTTTGCAGAATTCCATTTTCTGTATATAAAATAAGAAAAAACAAAAGTTGCTATTTCAGTATTTTCTTATTATTATTATTTTCAACCATTTGTGATTGATCTTATAAACATTTATAGTGCACCTCACGAGCTGTGTGAACTTGAAACCCGAACATATGTGGAAAAAAGCAAAATATTTTTTGAAACTAAAAACGACGTAGATGATTGTAGTAAATTTTTTTGTTTGTAGTTGTAATAAATATCACTTAAATCATCAAAACAGGTGATTCACCAACAAACAGTGATAATTTTGATAATACAAGTACAAATCATTTTTGACTCAAGCGAGTGGGATTTTATTTGAAAGAATACCTAATTTAAAAATCTTTGCAATTTTTTTTAACAAATTCAGAGTGCACAGTTTTTGAGTTATTGTCAAAAAAGTGCAAAATTTAAACCGTAAGTCCACCCGCCCCCCCTATGTTTCGGCACTGATTGACAGAAAAATTTGTAAAAATTCATAGAGTTAGGAAATTTGGTCAATTTCGTATGAAAATCAAAGCGAAGTCTCAAATAATTATATTTCTGGGTGTTTAAGGGACGGATATGGAGAGGGTAAAAAAAACCATGTTTGACCCAAGCGAATGGGGTGTCATTTAAAAGAACACATAATTTAAAAATCATTGCAATTTTTTTTTTGAATTTTGCGGTGCATAGTTTTTGAGTTATTGTAAAAAAAGTGCAACTTGCAAACCGTTCCGCCCCCTACGTTTCGACGATGATTTACAAAAAAATTTGAAAAATATCACAGAGACCGGAAGATTGGTAAAGTTTGAAAGAAAATCAAAGCGAAGTCTCAAATAATTATATTTCTGTGTGTTTAGGGGATGGGTGTGGGGAGAGTAAAAAAAAACCATTTGAAGGAGCACTTAATTTAAGAAACATTACAACTTTTGTAGAATTTTGCAACGCACAGTTTTTGTAAAAAAATACTTTTACTATGTAGTCTCTCCACCCCCCTACATTTCGACACTTGATTGACCGAAAAAATAATCAAATTTAATCCATTTACAAGCTGGTGTAATTGAAGTAATCTTGAGTTACCATACACATCTATGGATCAGATTTAACCTAAAGTAATATTTTTTGAGTCGTTTTTGATCAATGTAGATTTTATTGTAATTTATTATTGACATTTACGATTAAACACCTATTTTGTTATGCGTCTATGGTCTGGTAATATAAAGATATTATAACACAAATTTTTGTCAATTATTTTTGATATTGTGTTCTTTTACATTCACGAAACCCTTGGCGAGTGAATTTTATTCGCACTTGTCTGACTTTTCATGTTTTGAGTGAAAAAAATTTCCAAAATTATTTATCATTACTACAAAATACTACAAAACGATTTCGAACAATCTAGTATACTTGGTTTATCTAAATTTCCACTGTGTGTAGGTGATTTACCTGTTTTGAGGATTTGAGTAATATATATTACAACTCCAAACAACTTCAAACTTTATTACAACTCCAAACTTTGCTTGTTGTAGAAATGTTTGTTTGTATGTAGTTGTAATAACCATCACTCAAAACAGGTGAATCTCCTACACACAGTGATAATTTTGATAATCTGATTATACAAGATTGTTCGAAATCGTTTGTAGTAATGATGAATATTTTTGGAATTTTTTTGCACTCAAAAAATAAAAAAATGTACAGTTGAGCAAAAAATGATATATTCTTTTGATCTCAAACACAACAAACGACGTAAATGATTGTAGTAAAATTTGTTTGTTTGTAGTTGTAATAAATATCACTCAAATCAAAAAAACAAGTGAATCCCCTATACACAGTGATAATATTGATAATCCGAGTATACAAGACTGTTCGAAATCGTTTGTAGTTTTACGTAGTAATAATAAATCATTTTGGAAATTTTATTTACCTGAAAAATAAAAAAAAAGACAGTTATGCAGAAAGTTGAATATTCTTTTGACCTCAGAAACTATGAACGACCTTGATAATTGTAGTAAACATTTTTTATTTGTAGCTTTTGCTTTAAATTTACATTTTTAAATTTTGTGAATACCAAAAAAACTTCTTAAAATATCACTGCTAAAAAATACTACCAGCACGTATTGATGATATAACATCCGAAATGATTGTACATGGCGGTGAAACTCTATCCTTAAGATTTTTTGAAGTTGTTCAAATGATCTGGAGGACTGAAACCATGTCACAATACTGGAACTCAGCTATGCTGATACCAATCCATAAAAAGTTTAATCGCTTACAATGTGAAAACTACAGGAGAATCACTCTACTCTGCACAGCATATAAGATCTTTTCATACATTTTGCTAGTCAAAATCAATCCTTTTGCCAAACAACTGTTTGGAAAATATCAGTGTGGCTTCCGGCAAGGCCAAAGTACCACTGATGCACTTTTTTCGATAAGAATGATTATGGAAAAGTGTCGAGAGTTCAACATACCTGTGTACTAACTTTTCGTTGATTTCAGGCAGGCCTACAACTCTTTCAAACAAGAGACTCTATGGTCTGCTCTAGTGTCAATAGAAATTCCTGGTAAACTCGTATCACTATGCAAAATAAGAGTACAGAGCTCTCAAGGAAGAGAACGAGTAGAGAACGAAATGCCAAAGTTTTTTGAAGTCGACTCCGGGTTAAGACAAGGCGATGCTGTCTCTCCTATACTCTTTAATCTAGACTTGGAATATGTGTGCCGTCAAAAGAAACTACCGACTAACAGCAATATCTTGTCAATAAACTCAGCTTAAATGGGTCACAAACACACTCTTTGGGTCACAAACACAAAATGATGAATCATATTTACCTGTGTTTGAGCGTAAGATCCTACGCTACATTTTTGGTCCACTTAAGACAGACGATGGAGAATTCAGAACGCGATATAACTTTGAGATCAGAGACCTTCTTGAGGGTCCAGATATAATAGGTTGTATCCGTTTCAATAGGATTGCTTGGTTGGGCATGTTTTACGAGCCGATTTACAGTCTAAAATGATTAAAAAAATGTACGTTAGTACCCCACGGAGTGGGCAACCACGTGGTAGACCACGACTGCAATGGGAGACGAACGTAATAAAATTGACAAAAAACTACAAACGATTTCGAACAATCTTGTATACTCGGATTATCAAAATACCCCTTATATTCGGGTTGCAAATTCACACAGCTCACCTCACGATGTATTTTTGTAGAATTAGTTAAGGAAAAGGTGCATACAAAATTTATTAGAAGAAGTTGGATTATTATGGATATTAATTGTATCAAAGCCGGATGAAAGGCGGAGGGATGTGTTGGCGTGCGGTGGGAAGGGGGGCTGAAGACACCTAGTTATAATAAATATCGTTCAAACATTTACGAAAACAGTTTACGTTTGTGAAATTATCCCACTCGACGAAATTACATCTCGTGAACAAATTTTCACTCATGAAAAAGCGTGTTTTCACTTCTTGTAGCAAGATGTACTATTATTATAACAGAAATTATTTAGTATTTTATTCGTATTAATTATTAATTTTATTAAATTAACAATTTGTTTGTCAATTGACCAGAAGAGATTTTGAGACAAATTGCCGTTAAAATTGAAACTGGTCTCGTATATGAGTATGATACAAAGGGTGGCACTTCCTGAGGGGTTACAAATCAAAAATAAAGACGGACATATTCTGTAAGCTTAATCGAAAAATCATTTATCGACCTAAAACGATCCGTATCCCTATTCTTTAACATAGTTCACTTATGCGTGTATAATAAAAGGGGTGGAATTTTCCAAAGGGGTTGCCAATCAAAAATATAGAGTGACATATCTAGTAATCTACTAAATTGGAAAATCATTCACCGATATAAAAAGATGCGTATCTCTATGCTTTAACATAGTTCCCTTCTGCTTGTATGATAAAAGGGGTGGACTTTCTAATGGGTTGCAAATCAGAAATAAAGATTAACATATTTAGTAATCTCCTAAATCACAAAATGATTTACCGACATAAAACGATTTGTATCTCTTTGCTTTAACATAGTTCCCTTACACGTGTATGGTATAAGGAATGGCACTTTCCAAAGGGGTTGAAAATTAAAAATATAGAGTGACACATTTAATAAACTCCTAAATCTGAAGTTAATCCACCGTGATAAATTATTGTGTCGATTCTGTTTAACATAGTTCCCTCATGCGTGTTTCACCCAATTGGTGGTTTTCTTGCTTAAGGGTTGCAACTCAGAAATAAACAGTTGCTTGTTTTTATGTTTTTCTTAATGCCAGAACTACATTTTGTTAAGAAATATTTTATTTTATGGCATTTTTCATGTGTAATCTTCGCTTGCACACTAGTTTTGGGGTGATTTTAGGAATAGGGGTTGAGCTCCGAAATCAAAATTATGTAGCCTTAAAAGCTCCTAGATAGCTTCTAATTATGAGTTTATTCACGACCCTTTGGAGTTATTTTTAAGGTGGAGAGAGGCTCAGTGAACGTTCACTCAGCTCTCCATTTTCAAATGAAGATTTCTACGTATGGGATCGAACTCAAATTTTATTCTTGCGTTGTTTTTAAGCTCCTAAATAACTTCAATTCTGAAATTTAATTTTCTTAATTTTTGCATGGTGGGGGGGGCCAAACCAGTTTTGGGGTTGTTTTAAAAATATGGGTGGCGCTCTAAAGTCAAAAGTATACAGACTTAAGAGCTCCTAAATAGGTCCTAATTATGAGTCTATGGCCAATCATCTAGAGTAATCTTAAAGTGTAGGGGGCTGAGTGAACGTTCGCTCAGCCCCCCTATTTTCAAATGAAAATTTCTACTAAGGGGGTCGAGCTCAAATTTTATTCTTCTGTTTTTGAAAGCTCCTAACTAGCTCTTAATTCTGAGCTAAAATTTTATTTATTTTTGCGTGATTGGGGGGGCCGATTTGATGGTACATGATTTGTTCTTCTCATCCAATTTATTTGTCATTAGGCAAGATTTTTGACAACTCGTTTTTCTGAATTTCAAAACCAAAATGCTTCTTAAACCCTTGTTGACGTGCCAGAAGTCACTGCTTCACAATTAAGGTTAATTTGAAAAACGTTCATCACTAATCATCAATTTTATTCGTTTCAAGTGATTTCGTTTTATGTGATCGAAATATCATATCTTTTTTCGGTCTCTGGATACCTTCATATATAAACATAAAAGTGATTGAAAAAATATCGAAAATTTGTAACATAATCTGCAAATTCAATACGCACCAATGCGAACAACTAAACAGGAAAAGAAAAAAGTTCCCGACAGTTGAATAAAACATTAAATCGAAATTAACGTTCCCTCGAATTCCTTTTCAAACTTTAACCACAAGTTTTTATAATGGTTTTATGTCCAAAACGATCAAAGCATATGTTAAAATTGAATTGAAAATTGAAGAAAACAATATCAGAATCGAATAACTTCGTTCTTATTACACTTTGATATATTCTATTCATGTTCAAATTTAAAATAAAATAGGCGTTTCTTAATGTTTGAACGTATCCTTAATAGATTTTAGGGTATAATAAATAATGATGTCGTTTAAATATTTAACTCCATTATTTTAATTTCTTGATTGAGATGCATTAACCCATAAAATAAAGGTGGTTACCTTACAAACTTGTTTTTGTCGCAGAAATTACATTAATATATAATTTATTTTGTTTCACATCACTTCATATATAAAAACTTGAAAACGCCAAATTTATTTTTAGTGTCTACCATAAAAAGTCCGCTGAATAAGTTAGTAAACCGTCAGATTATGCAAAGATTAACACCAAAATTAAAATTTGACTATTTAAACTTAAATTTTTACGCTTAGCTGTGACGCTCCCCAAAACAGTTTCTACAGTTCTACAATTGTGGAAACCAAGTTGTTTGATAACTAATTTTAGTAAACCGATCTTAATAGTTTGTGAACGTCGTAAGTTCCTATATAGATGAATTCAATCTAATTATTAAAAAGAATCTTGATATCTTAAGTTTATGATCGAACATTTTTGACCCATTATGTAAATTTATGTTTGGGTGTGTGGGTGACCTTTCTGCATAGGATCTTGATGAAAATTTGCCAAATGATACTGGTTCACTTGAAAATGGAAGATCTGGATTCATTTTTATTTGGACAAAATGGCGGAGGGAAACGGAAACCGCTACAGGTCTCCCGAACACCTCTAAGTTCAAATCTTTAATAACTTCTAATCCCGGCTTATGATCTTATTGAAACTTAGTATATAGGGTTTTAGTACAGTTTCCAATATTTCCGCATACCAACTTTAGGTTTGTCACTTCCGGTTGAAAAGTTTTTTTTGCAAAGGTACAACCGTACTGTAGCCTACAATTACCGATCGATTTTCATGAAACGTTGGTAAAAGCTTTCAAAGAACATGAGAAAGATTTTATCAGCTTTTGGAGTACATTGGATAAAGGGTCTGAGGTCCACCATACAACAGGTAGTTTTTACCCAATGTTTTTTATGTTTGTTGGGAGCATAAAACATTCGTTCGTGAATGAATTTTGATGACACTTTGAAAAAAGATGCAAATATGTATGACAAGGAACTGATTAGTTTTTGGGCGATAGTGACCAAAGTGGTGTGGGGTCCCCGGAGCACCTGTTTTTTCGAAAGCTCAATAACATCTGTACCTGATAATCGAATTGAATGAAACTTGGTACATCAGCATATAGTATGGTTCACAACAGTTCTGCATCCCAATTTCCGGTTTTTCACTTCCGGTAAAAAAATTTGTTTTTTAACTTTTCCACTTTTTTTTAGTGTCTTTATGCACACTACAGCCTACAATAATGAAGTAATTATGATAAAACTTATGGAAAAGGTTCCAATTAGTATTAGAAGATAATTACCATATTTTGGGACACAGTGATCAAAGTCGCGGGGGGTATACCATACAAATGCTGACTTCTCACTTTTTATTTTTAAAGTTTGTTAGGAGCATACAGACTTCATTCATTAATTTATTTTAATGACAATTAGGAAAAAGATGGAGACTTAAATAACAAAGAACTGATTAGTTTTTGAACAGTATTGAAGTAAGTGGCGGGGCACCTACCGAACACCTGTTTACTGTGTCACAATTTTTTCAATGTTTGTTGGGAGCACACAGCATTCATTCGTGAATAAATTTGGATGATACTTTGGAAAAAAATGCAACTATGTATGGCAAGGAACTGATTAGTTTTTGAGCGATAGTGAACAAAGTAGTGGGGGCTGTCCCATATACCTGTTTGTTAGAAAGCTCAATGACATCTGTAACTGATAATCGAATTAGATGAAACTCAATACATAACCACTTAGTACAGTTCAGAACAGTTCTGCATCCCAACTTCTTGTTTGCCACTTCCGGTTAAAATTTTTTTTATTTTTTCTCGTACAACAGAATTTATGTTTGATGGGATACTATTGCTTTCTTTAATATTTTTATAATTAGAACTACGCGAAATCTATAACATTGGTTAGCTTTTAATTAAAGTATTTGATGGATATTAGCTCATTATATATTCAGAACACTATGTTTCTAGAGCTGTGGTGAAGTCAGCCTATGCATCAGCGTCGCAATATTTTATTGGGGCATCAAGAGATGATTTAATTACAAATGAATATTATATATATGATTGTCTGCTAGATCATCTTTTGATTTTGTTCATCTTTGGAGTGTTAACATTGTGTATCGCATTTTACAAAGCGTCTATGGATGACGCTTCAGATTTTTAGATAAATGCAATATGGGACAGCGTACAATCAACATTTGTTCCATAGGACTGGTTTTGGAAGAAAACAACTAAGTTAATGTAAGCAATTTGATTTGATATATATATAATTTTTGTGTTTTAGTTCATTTTTGTATTAAATTATTTAGTCTTTGTTGCATTTAATGTTTAATTTATTTTCGATATAACTTTTTCTGTGATAAATAAAAGATTTCCAGGGTCAGGGACTCCTAATTATTTTTACAAAAGTCCAATTCTCTACAATTTTAAAAGTTTATATTGCTTTATTTAACTATGACACTATTCCAAATAGTAGTAAATTTTGTGTTACCATTGACGTCTCTAGCGCTTTGGAGCTTAGCTAGAAAACTTATGGGGTATTAGTAACTCTACAAAAAAATTAAATTAATATAAATCAAAGCATGTCAATTTACTACTACAAAATATACTTCTCGAACTATATATGTTCACAGGCATTTAAAAAATTTCAATTGGGTTGGAAGATAATCACATCCAATTTATTGTAGCCCAACATGAACATTTAATGTGTTTGTTTTGTATTCATATTTTATTTTTAAATTCAATATCAATGTAATAGGGAGCATTTGGTTGGCACAACAGACGTTGTCGTGATCGAATTTTATTTTCAGTGAATAGATACGAATAGCATTTTAAGATCTACAATTCGTGCAATTTTAAATATATATTTAGGAATAGCTGACAGATTTAGATGAAAATAACATATTTTTCGCAAATAGATATGAAAAAACAACAAGCGTCAAGCTTTTTATTTATTTTTATAGAGTGTATCTGATCTTGGGTGTACTCAAGCTTATCTTTTTTACGGACAATCTCGACCACCACCACATCCCGTTCAACAAATACAAGGCATGAATCTAAAACCTCAATTGTACATCATCGTTTAGCATTTTCAATTGGAAACAGATGTCGATTAGAGTAAAGTGATTGCAATCCCTAGGTCAGATTAATTGGAATGAAACACATCGCCATGCAGCTGTAATATTTATGCTGGAAGAAATAGTGACAAAAACAATTTCAGCCAGATCCAGAGCAGGATTTACGGTACTACAATGATATTATGAGAACTGTAGTTCACAAATATGGTATGCAACCACGAGATAGATGTACAGAATTGAGTTTAAGAATCGCTTTTAAGAGTTTAGTTATAAAGCGTTTTGTATAAAGAATAAAGAATTGTTAAGCCAGCAATAGAAATACGCTATGTAAAACTTGAGGCGGATAACAGTTAGGGCCATACTGCACATGAAATGCACATTGTTTGTATTTGCAACCGAAGGGAGAGTAAGGAAAACCATAACAAATGAGAATTGAGAAAACAGAAAAGGAAAAAATTAGAAGATCCTAGTTTACAACCAAAAATCAACTTCGAATAAATAAGAGATAACAATACATGGAGAAAAATTGTCGGTAAAAGAAAGATATTAAATGCGTATTGGGCAAGACGGGACAGCTTCTGTAATTAAGATGAATGGATGGAGTCCTGATGGTATTTTTAAAGCATCCATGATAGTAGTCGCAAAAATAAAAGTGCATCAAGTATTAAGAATATCATGGAAGAACCAGTGGCGATCATTTGAAATTTTTTTTTCATCAATCGAATGAATTACAATGGATATAACTGGTCCATTTCCAATAGCTAATAGTACAACAACAAGGACGTACATAATATTTTTTTCTAGATAATAGCCAAAGGTATGTTCAATATGAAATAAAGAAGCAACCATTCTATCGCTAAGGCTGTCAAGGACAACAGTTTTCAGTTTAATTTATTTCAAAAAATCAGTCAGATGCTTAAAATAAAGTAAACCAGAACAACTGCTTTACATTCAGCATCAGACGACATGGTGACAGAAAAATACAAAGCAAAAGTAATAAATATTAAACAACGTAATTGGGATTGTCATATGCCAATCTTCCTGGTAGCTTAAAACCACACTAGCCAAAAACAGACCAGTTTTTATAGAAATTATTTATAAGGTTGAGATTCTTTCATCGTCAACATAATGTGTTCCGAGCACTCTCTGGTTAGACAGTTATGTTGCGCGGTTTGGTATTTTTAATGTGCTTACATTAACAGTGAGGTTGATGGTTAGGGTTAACTTATTATTTAGAAGTTATATTACTCAACAAATGGTGTTACTGCTTCCTGCCTGTTTTCTGGAACCACTTTTTACAATTGAAATAAATGAAAATTTCAAAATTAACGAGTAAGGTTTAGGCCATAAATGTATATTGACGAATTTTTTTATAGGGATGTTTTGTTTTTATTACATTACGGCGCTTGATTCTTGATAACCAAAACTATACTTTGTTGTACGGTATATTGGGTTCAGAGTGTCACAAACGCTTTGTTTACGGCTTGCTAAACTTTGTTCTTGTTCATTCTTTCTAAGAAAATAGTACTGAGAAATATTAGTTTGGATGGAGTCCCGTCTAATTTTTCAACCAAAATATTCATTAATGAACGTTTGCAGTAATCTGTGGTTTTAGCGATGATTAAATAAACTCAACTGACTTACTCACCGATTTAATCATTGATTTTTTGCAACGTGATCTGATAAATTATATCAAACTTACTGTAAAATGTGTATTCACTTGGCAACGCCTCATGCCTTCATGCAAAAAAAAATTTTGATCCTCGGAGTGGTTTCGATGAATTCCATCTTCAAAGAATTTTATTGATAATTTCATAGAAAATGTATCACCTTTAGTAGCCTTTACACTTGTGTTTGCCATTGCACCTGATTTCAATGGTTGTATTTTTTTTTTCATTTCTAGTCTTGTGTTTTATCGAATGCAAAAAGAGCAGATATTGTGGAACTGGCTGTTCAAATGTATATGATCAATTTTAAACGTGGACTAACAAGACTTGTAAAAAATCGAAACATCGTTGTTGTTCGACTAAACTTCAAATATCTGCTGTTGCCAATTGACTTCTTTGAAACACTTTGAAAATGAAACCCTTTGTGAAAGTGTAACTAAATCTAATTTTGAATGCTCATTTGAAACAATTAAGAACAAAAATATTTATTACTATCGGTACCATGTTTGGTATGATTTTGTTCGTTTTGTTTATATGAAGTCCTTGTGGTGACAATTTTGTGCAGCCATGAGGAAAAATCTTTTACTAAAAGGTGTATCACAAAACAAGTCCGACTTTGCATCGCCCCCTCTCTCCTGGGAGGAAAATGACGCAGATGTCCATATTAGAATGGCTATATAATCCACTCAGCGAAGAAAAAAATTATCTCCAAAACTACAAATATATTGAGAAAGACCATCATAACAAAACTAAACGATGTAGTTTATCAAATGAGAAAAGGTCTACAAGTAAGGTCCAAAATAAAGAATCGTGAATTTAGAGAAATTAGCACTTTACAAAGAAGAATATTTAGATTCTGTTCGCAACAAACAGATTTAAGTGGTAGGGAATGCAGCAATTATGGAGCAAGATACAATTATGGAGAACAATGTAAGATTACGACGTTCTAGAAAATTCTCTTTGAAAAAAAAAGAAAACTACGCAGTCTATAATAGAGTAATTTTGTGATCTAGAGTTCGAACCAGATAATAGTAACTCAGTTTAATCGTTACAATAAATTAAATTCTAAACACAGTTCGAAGATTGGATACCTCGACCTGAAGTTTATGTACAATATTTTGTAAAGCTCTTGGTTTTAGTTGCTTTGAAACTAGCATTAAATGTCAAAATAAATTAAAAACAAATTGAAATCTCTAGTTAAGAAAATTGTTGTCACAGGAAATAAAAACAAATATGTTGGCGTTTGTTACGTTACAATAGCTGTAAAACAAAATAAAGCCTTTATAAAAAAATATTCAATTTTGATATGCTGCATCAAGCTGTGCAATCCAGTTTTATTTATTTATGAATATAAAAACGATAAAGCTCAAAAATTACAATAAACTTAAATTTATATAAAATTGACCAAATTTTTTTTATAGATGAATGATGTCCACCCACAAATCTAAAATATTCTTCAAACCATAACTTTAATAATTATTAGTTTTCATTCAATATTTTAAAGTTCTTAATCTTCAACATATCTTGATAGAGATAATAATTTTTAATTATTCAATATTTATTTGATTCCCTTAAATTAAAGTAACCGAAATGCCGACAAAATCATGACAGTAATTTTATTGCTTTTACCTTCTCAATCTTTCGTTAAAATTTATTTTGATTGGAATTGAAATCAATATTTATTGATGTGAGTTTGATACGTTTGGTATAATTTGATTGTTAATTCATTGGTTAGAGGTATTAATTAAATATAATTAAAGATTAAGATATTTTCAATTCAAAATTTCTATTTTTCAAAGTGGTTTTTTACAATATTCATTGTTTGAATTCATATGTGAATTAAAAGTGAATTTAATCGTGGGAAAATCAGAGTTATATAAAATTTAAGCAAAACTGTAACAGTTGCGGCTTTATATATTGAAAAAATTGCGAAAACGTACCATTATGCTCTATATTGGCACATGTAAAAAGTTATACTTTATGGACTAAAAAATTTATTATTTTACAGAATTGGTTTTGGCGAAGAACGTCAATCAAAACCGTTAAAATGATATAATTTAAAGTGATGTTACCAGAAATAGATTTAATGAGGAAGATGGATTGGTTCAATTAATTTAAAATTTGATAAATCATCAATATAAAACTTCTAAGCCAGTGAAGCCAGTGTACCTAAAATGATAGCAAGAGTTCAGGAAAAAAACCAGCCGCTACAAAGTAGTACCTTATATCTTGTCGAGGATATCTTAGTCGTATAAATCAAGGTTTTAGTCTTGTATCCCAAATACTCTTATTCCAAATATCCATATTTTTGAGTTTCTCATGAAACATTGATGTGTTTGGTTTTTCATGAACTATTTGCGGAGCAATTAGTCTGTTTCCATTCTTTTAATAATTAAAAATACAAGCTTACCGGAAACCAGACTTCCCCTTGCCAGATATCTATTTATTACACTAAAACTAAGAATCCTATTGATGCTGGAAGCTAACAAAAAGGTGGTATAATTGTTTGTTGAAGTCAAATAACTCTTATTAAAAACATATGTTCTGTTCAAAATATCACACGCTAAAAAAATTCCAATTTTTTATTATCAACAAATAGCAACATCCTACCCAAATTGACTAATTCCATATAAATTATTCAAGATTATCATTATAAAAAAATTCACAAGCGACATATCTTTAATCTTTCAATTTAATTAAGTTTTATAAAATCAATTAAAAGAACAACTTAATAATAATTAAAAAATAGAAAAAGACACAAATTTTATTTAATACCAAAAAATTAGTAAAACTAACATTTAATTTTTTTCAGCTGAATTAATTGAATCCCTCTTTCCACCTGTTCAAACTGTCCATTAAAGAATTATCATAATTATTTTCAAAACTCATCAATTCATACTATAAGAATCGTGTTTCAAAATGTTATAAGAAATTTTACTAGTTTGACCAGTTTAGTAGATTAAAAACGTAATCTTAAAGTGTAATTTGTTTGGTAGAAAGAACATTTGGTTTTAATGGAAGCGACAAATTTACAAGAAACTATTTTAGAGGTTTTTCTTTGACACAGCTCACCACTTCACATTGTTTATGTTCACAATGACTACTGATAAAAACGTAATTTTGTGGGTAACAAGAAATAATTAATATTTGATGTTGGTTTCATCTTGCTCACGAGAGATTCTCTAAAATATAAATGAGGTTTTATTTTTTATTTAGTCTCGATAGTCGTTTTGTTGATTGATATCACCTATTTATCACACTATTAAAAGCAATATAATGTTTGTTTAAATATTAAAAAAGCCTACATGCCTACACTCATATTTTCCCTTAACATAAATTTTAGTTATTTTTAAGGAGAATTTAGATGATATATTGCAATATCAAAATTATTTATTTGATTGTTTATATGAGCTAGCAAGGTGCTAGTGATCTTCTTAAATGATTTTCTATAAAAACAATAATATATCGAATTGCAAAAACTCAAATTACTAGAAGAGTATTTGAGCTTCGAACCCATGTACTACATATATTACTCAAATCTATGTCGAGCGATTCATAATCAATGATCTTTCTACACCATAATTTTTTCTACGTTTTCCATTATTCTATCAATCTCTCACTTTATCATTCTCTCACTCTATTATTCTCTCTCTAACATTCTAGCGTTTGATCACTATATCATTCTATCATTCTATCAATCTATCGTTCTATCATTCTATCATTCTATCATTCTATCATTCTATCATTCTATCATTCTATCATTCTATCATTCTATCATTCTATCATTCTATCATTCTATCATTCTATCATTCTATCATTCTATCATTCTATCATTCTACCATTCTATCATTCTATCATTCTATCATTCTACCATTCTATCATTCTATCATTCTATGATTCTATCATTCTATCATTCTATCATTCTATCATTCTATCATTCTATCATTCTATCATTCTAACATTCTATCACTCTACCATTCTACCATTCTATCATTATATCATCCTATCATTCTATCATTCTATCATTCTATCATTCTATCATTCTATCATTCTATCATTCTATCATTCTATCATTCTATCATTCTATCATTCTAACATTCTATCATTCTATCATTCTATCATTCTATCATTCTATCATTCTATCATTCTATCATTCTATCATTCTATCATTCTATCATTCTACCATTCTATCATTCTATCATTTATCACTCTATCATTATATCATTCTATTATTCTATCGTTCTATCATTCTATTATTCTCTCATGTTGTCACTCTATCATTCTATAATGCTATCATTCTTTCATTCTATCATTCTATCATATTCTATCATTCTATCATTCTGTCATTCTATCATTCTATCATTCTATCTTTCTATCAATCTATCATTCTATCATTTTATTATTCTATCATTCTATTATTCTATCATATTGTCATTCTATCATTCTATCATTCAATCATTCTATCATTCTATAATGCTATCATTCTATCATTCCATCATTTTATTTTTCTATCATTCCGTCATTTTATTATTGTATCATTCTATCATCCTTTCATTCCATCATTCTATCATTCTATCATGCTATCTTTCTATCATTCTATCATGCTATAATTCTATAATTCTATCATTCTATTATTTTATTATTCTCTCATTCTTGCATTCTATTATTCTATCATCCAAACATTCACATTTCTCTCATTCTATAATTCTTTCATTACCTCATTCTGCATGCTATCAGTCTATCATTATTTCATTTTAACTATCTATCATTAACATTCTTTTTTTCTGTTATTTTAACATACTATTTTTATATTTTAATGTTTTCTTTTCTTCTCCTCCCGACAAACGTTATAATAACGAGTATGGTGAACGAGTCTATGCACATTACGTGCACTTTTTATTTCAATAATTTTTAAGATTTTTTTCATATTCTAGTGTATATTTATTATTTAGTTGGATTTGAATAGTATTTGAGTGTTAACGTAAAACCTATTTGTTTAAATTTAAAATTTTTAAATCATGCATAGAACTTTCAGGCATAAATACAACAACATTTGATGTATTTGTTGTAAAATTTGATGACTTTTTTGACTAGACTCTTCTAGTACGTTATATTGTTGATAAATATAATACATTTATAAATGATGCATCCAATTTTTTGCCATAATTTCAATCATACAATTTAAATAAAAAAGAATTAGAATTTAAGAAATTTCAATGTCTAACCTACATAAAAAATTGCCATCATTTAAATAATATAAAAAACAATTAATTTAAATATCAGTAAACCGACTTGAAACAAGACAAACAAAAATATAATTATTTTTTTGAATAACAAAAATTAATTGTTGAAAATGCCTATTTGTTTTTTGTATTTGTTTTCAATGCCTTCACAAAAAAATTTCTTTCTCACATAATTTTAGATGGATATAAAAGTTCGATGATGGTTCATTTTAGAAAATGTTAAACTACCTTTTCACTATAACAAAATGGTTTTTGTATATAGGTGCAAGTTTCCTCTTTGATTTTACATTAAAAAAACTATTTTTCAAAATTCAAAACCCATAAATTTTTTTATTTTATTTTAAATATATATTTTAATCTCACTTCTAAAAAACAATTTTAATTTTCTTATTTCCCTTACAGTTGTAAATATTTTCTCTCTGAGGATGATCGAAAGATTGAAACACGGGTAAGAGAAATAAGAAAATTAAAATTGTTTTTTAGAAGTGACATTAAAATATATATTTAAAATAAAATAAAAAAATATATGGGTTTTGAATTTTGAAAAATAGTTTTTTTAATGTAAAATCAAAAAGGAAACTTGCAACTATATACAAAAACCGATTTGTTATACAATAGTGATTTTGCCGCACTCCAAAATCAAAAATTAAATTTTACTTTTTCACTCTCCATTTTTTTATTCTTTGTTAATTATTTTTATCATTAAATAAATTAAACATGCGGCTAATATTTGTGTGCACATATGTGCTAAGGGGTTTTACTACATGTGCACGGTATGGTGTACATCATGTGCACGACATGTTTTATTCACAATTTCATGCATGCGGATTTTGTAACATCCACAATTAATGCCCATTTCACGCCCTTTTTAAAATTGTTTTACGGATCTTAAGAAAAAATAAAGACTGTGCTAGTTAGAAGAAGCTAGAAAAAATATTTTACGCTAAAACGATTTTGAATAAACGAGTATGTTTATTCAAAAACCATATAAAACTATAAATTCAGAAAAACCTCCCACTTTGGATGCAATAAAACAATTAAAAAGTATCTGAACCTAAAGCTTTCCAAACAAGCAACCCTAATGTTTAAACAAATGGGTGTTGCCAATACCATGCCGATCAAAGGCAATACTACTATTTTATCTACTGCAGTAATAAGAGTACTGGATTATGCACATCAGTTTCAAAAATGTCGATTTTTGCTGGATTCAGGAGCACAAGCTTCTTTCATTTCTGAAACGTGTACTAAGCGATTTGAACTGGTATGAAATCATGCGAATTATTTAATAAAGAGCTTAACATCAGGAACCGAAGTGACAAAAGGAAAGCTATCCCTGGAAACTACATCATTTTACGCTACTTATGCAAAACTTAATATCGATGTTTTAATTTTGAATAAATTAACTTACCAACGCGGGACAAGTAATGTTAATCTAGAAAGAATCAAAGGATTAAAGTTAGCTGATCTAGTCTTATATAAGTCACGAGCAATATATGTAGGAGCTGACAAATTGTTCAATAAGGCAAGGAGTCAATATACTTGATGGAACTGTTTTATTGATTTGAACATCAACGAAACTCTCAAAAAATTTTGGGAAATGGAGGAAATACCAAATCGTGGGTCACTTACCGAAGAGGAAAATAAATGCGACGAACAATACAAAACTAACTTCACTAGACATAAAAGTGGTAAGTTCATTGTAAAATTGCCATTCAAGAGTACTGTAAACATCAATCTGCAACAAAGATTACACCGTGAAATTGCGATATTGTGGAATTAGGGATGCAAGCGAAAGAAAATAATAATCAGCTGCGATATATGGCAGGAATTTTGATGAGCGATCCTGGCCTCTAAAACTAAAGTTACACCTATTAAACAAATTTCGTAGCCTTGGTTATAATAGTTAGTGCCTGCGCCCACTCCAATTTCATGTGATGATTACCACATATTTTATACTTTGTGCGGCGCCTATCCTTGACGAGTCCGAAAACTTTGTCTTGCAATTTTTCTCGATTCGGCCGCTTTTTCGTTCGGCAAGCTCCGAAAAATGCCGATTTCCCAGGATCTTGTATATTTTTTTTTTAACTCTGGGGGTTGGAAATTTGATTTAGAACACGAGAGTAACCTTGTTCAAAAAAATTTGTCTGCTATTGGCTAGTCCGATAGTCATAGAGTATCGAATTTTCAACAGGTTATGCCAAGATATCACTGGAATGTTAATTAGGGTATCTTCCTTTAATCTTTTAGAGAATGAGTCTGTCAGACTTCTAGGAGTTGAGATTGAAAATAATATGAAGTGGAATTCTCATATTTTTAATCTGGCTAAGAATGCTGTTCAAAAGTTAGGATTTTTAGGGCGATGTCGTAAGTTTTTCGATAGCGAACAACTTCTTTTAGTTTATAAATCTTTTATACGTCCCTGCATGGAATACTGTTCTCACATATGGGGTGGAGCTTACTTGAGTAGTCTCAACTGCCTTGATTCTGTACAGCGTAGAGCTATTAAACTCATTGGTAACCCAAGTCTTACTAACGGTCTTGATTCCTTGCAGCACAGAAGAAATGTTGCTGATTTGACTATATTTTATAAATATATTATGGATGAACGAGCTTCTGAAGAGATCAAATCGATTTTACCTAAATTAGCAAACCTTTCGCGTCACACCAGAGCAAACGTAGCAGCGCATCCCTTTACAGTTCAAATAATTAGGTGTAGAACTGTAGCCTTCCAATGTGACTTTTTCAACAGAGTCTCTCATCTTTGGAATGCCTTACCTTCCTGGGTTTTCCCTGATGAATTTAATCCTCAAGGCTTTAAAGTTAACGTTCATAAATTTCTCAGAGAATCTTAATTTGCATTCCATTCTTATCCCTAGTTGGCATGGTATCTTCAGATATTCAGAGACGTTAATTTATAATTTATTATAATTAACACTAAACATGCCTAACTTTGAATAAAAAAAAAAAAAAAAAAAAAAAAACTAAAGTTTTTTGTGTTCTATGTATTGTAATAAGATTCATTCAAAATTTACGAGGCGTTAAAGAAAAATGAATGAAAATGGTTCACTGGACGAATACTTCAACAAAATACAGATCTTGTCTAAAAATCATGAATTGGCCAATTGCAGCAAATTTTCCAGTCTGAAGCCATTTTGGACAACAAGGGCATATTACGTGTTGGTGGGAGACTCAACAAATCAAGAAAACATCATTTATTAAACCTGCACAAACTTTTTTATTTCACTTTTTTCTTGGCGATCAACCTGGGAGTTCCAATTTAAAGCTACTAATTTTGGATATCAAGTTAGATTAAAAACATTTTATTTAGAAATTATGATTTTTGTTTCATTTATTTCCGATAGTTTTTATAAAAAATTACCAAATCTGGCTCGAAGGAAAGCTCATAAAAATATATGAAAACTGAAATATTGCCGAAATACTGAATTTATAACAAGCAAACTACACTTGGAAATCTCTTATACTTTGAATCACAGAAAATTTGTAAAGAAACATATCAATTGACCAACAAATAAAAGTAATTTAGCTAAAAACAAATCAAAAATTATATAAATTAAAATTAAAAAAAGCTTACATTAATTTATTTCTTCAATGTTTTCTTCTTCATGATTTATTTCACATCTTCATTTATCTTGATGGTTAATTAAAGGTTTTATTATCCACAAAAAGCTATACATAATGAAGTCACTGCACGAAAATTTCATGAACGGACTTGACGATTTATTTTTACAAATAGAATTAGACAATTTTGTGTTTAGCATCTCGTACGGTAACAACATCATGAACTTCTTCAATTAATTTTTGTTTTTCGTCATCATCATGTACCATTTGGCGAGACGTGTTTTCCTTCATAAAATTATAAATTTATTTTCAAAACCGATAACATAACACTTGCTTAACAAATGAATTTTATTTCTTCAAAGTAAAACATATTTCGTTTACATATTTTAATAGATGCAATTGAGGTTTTGACATTTTATTAAATTCACAACCTTAAAAAAAAAACTTTACACCATTAAAACAACAGTTGATATGAAAATCAAATTTATTTTTCTTTTAAGTTTTAAAACGACATTTTAAAAATAATTAACAATATTGAAACTACTCAAAAGTAAGCTGTATGACGATGCAGTCATTACTTCAATTTACTTTTATTTCAATTTTATTTCAATTTACATAATTTACTGATCGTAAATTTATACTAACTAACTCGATCCAAACAATTTGATCGTTTTTATAGCATATTATCCTCGATCTTCTGTTTCATTTTCCATCAATTATGAAAACTTGTATTTTTAATCTACTTGAACTTATTTAAATGATCAAAAAAAATGTACAGTGGTACGCATAAATGTCTATGTTTAGTACAATTCGAGAAAATTAATAAAATTATTATTGAATTTGGAAGCTATTATTTTCAGAGAAAAAATTAGAAATAGTCCGCCATTACAATAGTTTGTAAAAATTAAAATGTATATCAGCAACTTTCAATAATAATAAAAATAAAAGATTTATAAATCATTTATATTTTTTGATAAATTTACTTATAATCAATAATTATATTTAATAAATTTTAGTAATATAAAATAATTCACTTAAAAATAAAAGTAAATGTTTTTTTTACTGTCATAACTAAATAATATCTTTTCCTTTAAATAAATATGTATTTTGCTATATTGTTCTTCGTTTTCAAATAATTGCGAAATAAAAAAATTTATAAAATTAAACACAAAAAATAACAAAATAAAAATTTCAAAAAATAACAATAAAGTGCAAACAATCACGTTAAACAAAAATGAACTTATATTTATTGTCTTTAAAATTTCAGAAATTAATTTTAATTTTAAATTAATTATCTACAAAAAATATTAATTTCTACATAAAATGTTTTTAGTTTAACTTGTTATACATATTATCCGAAAGTAATGGCCTAAAAAAAACTCTCAACTACTCCAGTTGATTGCCAAGAAAAAAGTGAAATTAAAAAATTTGTACAGATCTAATAAATGTCATACTTCGCAGCAAAAGTAAATCAATCGGGGGAAAACAAATTGTACTGAAGTTATAATAGTTCTTAGAGAGAGTTCGGAATACAGGTTTAGATAATTTAATTGTTTTTCGATATTTTCGAGAGATAACATTTCCGCGTAAAAATAAGTTCATTTTGAAAAAAATGCAAAACAAGGTTGTACTGTATTGTTCTCGAGTTGTGCTGAATGTGCTACTCAGAAAAAATTTCGTTTCACTAACGGAAACATTTTATAACGCTGATATCATTTGTTCGAAGAGAAGTTAGCTGCGCCATTTCAAAAAATGGTATGCGTTTTAAAAGTATTGGGGAGGATAGAAAAATGTTTGTTCAAAAATTATGATTTTTGGGTCGTTGTAAGGTTTTTAATAGCAAGCAGATTCTTTTAATATATAAGTCATTTATTCGTGCCTGCATGGAGTATTGTTCTCACATTTGGGGTGGAGTCTACGTAAGTAGTTTGAAATGTCTTGATTCTATATAGTGGAGAGCTGTTAAATTGATCGGCAAATTAAATCTTGCTTGATTCCTTGCAACATAGAAGAAATGTTGCTGATTTGACGGTATTTTACAAATACGTTATGGATGACCGGGCGTCTTCGAAAATCAAATCGATTTTACCTGAACCTGCAAACTTTTGAGCGTTTTACCAGAGCCCATCCTTTTACGGTTCGTGAAACAAGATGCAGGACTGTCGCTTTTCAACGTGATTTTTTTGCAGAGTCTCACATCTCTGGTATGCCTTACTGTCGTTAGTCTTTGCTGATAATTTTAATTCTCAAAACTTTAAAATCAATGTGAATAAATTCCTCAAAGAAAATTATTAAATACTTTTGAGCTCTAGTTCCCCAGTTAGCATGGTATTTTCGGATATTCAAAGACGTTAATCTATAATTTCATACGTTAACCGTACAAGAAAAAGTTGGCCAAAAAAAGGATGATACATTGTTTGTCATAGTCATTTTCTCTTTTTTCATTTTAATTTGTTTTTATTTACAACCAAAAACTTTTTTTATTAAATTATATATTAAAAAAATTCTAAATATATGTTGCAAAAAATATTAAATGTTTTCTTCAAAGTTGTGCCAATATTTATAAAATGAATGAAAATAATTACGAGAGTGATTTAAATTTATTGTATAAGTGCCTGTGATTATTATTTTTTTGAAGCTATTATTTTATTGTGGTAGGGTTTTTTCTTATAGATTTAAAAAGAAAACTCTTGAGATTTATATAATTTTGAATCAAATGAAAAAGTCGGGAAGAAATAACTGTTTCTCAGAGAGACAAAGAGAGGAAGGCAAACAAACAAAAAAACTATTAGACATAAGTGTATGCTTGCTAAATATTAGTTGTGGCGTTCGATTGTATAAGCTATAGTAGCAGTATGAAAAATTTGTAGTGGAGTCAAAGGTCTCTATTTTAAACTCTAGTATTTTCTGTATTTTGTTGTGTACTTTGTTGTGTTCTTTAAGCTTCAGTTCAATAAAAATTCCATGAAAATTTACAGTTGACGAAAGGTTTAATGTTACCAAATTTAAATGTTACAATTTGAAAAAATTTCTTAGTTAGAAGTCATGATATAATTGTAAACTGATATTGTTCAACATTTTTGTGAACCGTGTAATATCGTCCATATAGATAAATATGTTTTCAATAATTTGAGTAACGAGGCAGAAATAGAATCCATGTATATACCAATAGAAAAACTCATTCAAACGGTAAAGATTGACAATACCAATTACTTGTCACCGCCCTACCAGACTGGTTGAAGACAAACAAGAGCATCAAGCCCCGTTTCTGACGAATATTACCTTACCTGTACACATTAACCTCCACATTTCGCGTTTTTAAAGTGTCATTGTTCGCTGAATATAAAAAGAAATAGAAACTAAATTTATACACCCAGAAGACATACACCCAGAAAGCAGAAGCACAGTTTCAACTTATTTAGTCAACTATTAAAGCAAATCTAACTATTTCTAACACAAATTTCATAAAATTAAAAAGAATTTCATTATATCATTTTGAACATATAAATAATAAATTCTAAAGTGTATTCATCATTTAAACATTATGACCAACCTTATCGTTTCAAAGACGACAAAAAGAATCCAAACCATTAGTCGTATTTAAAAAGCTTAAAAAAATATTGTGATAAGAATATTTCCTTAATAGTTAAATGATGAAATAAGACAAAAACTAGCACAAATTTATTTTAAATATTAATAATGTTTTTTTGATTTTTCTTCGATGGTTCCTTCGTTTGTTTAAAGAAGAAGTAACCGAAAATAATACGGACAGATTAGAATGAAATTCAAAGTGATATAAAAAACAAAAATGAAATAAATGACAGATTATCGTTTATTCCATTTATTTCTATTAGTTTATTTTTAAGTTATTATTAAGAACCGACAGTTGCATCACATGATGTGGTCTTAAAAGCTAATTGATAAAAATGACTTTCTACGCGATTAAACAAAAGTTATTCAAGCTTTTAAGGATAAGTAAAAATATTTAACAATAAATGCTTCAGAGGGATCTTAGCGAGAGATGACACTCTGTTTAAGAAATAGAGCCAAGGAAAATATATTGCTGCTTCTGAATTTGATGCATACACTTATAAATTCACCTTGTCCGCTGTATTCATTTAAAAAATTATTTTTACTTAAACTATATAATAAAACAAGTCTGAGAATTTAATCAAAGTTTTTTTTAAGTTCTTAAAAGGTGAACGAGACGAATAGGAGATTATAAACTTTAACTTTATATTTTCTTTTACTAACTAATTTTTTTCTTGTAATATAAATCTAGAGACAAAATAAAATCAAAATGTTTGACGATTAAGATTTGAAATAGTAGCTATTTGCTTCTTAATTATATAAATCTAAAGATAAAATTATTGAGTAGAAGAAATTAAAGTTATATTTGGGTGGTTTTTATGTTGTTTTTTCGACATTGAATTTGGTTATTCTTTACAAAAACAACAGGGCATCTGTCAGTCATTTTTAATGTATAATTTTAAATTATTTATGATATCGATATACATTGTAGTTTATGTCAATTAATATATTGACATTGTTTTGCAAATTATAATCGGAGGGTTATAATATGAATTTTATACCTAGACGCAGATGCCGTGCACCTGATGAATGTTATTTTTTTGTTGTTATTTGAGATTCATTTCATGGTCGTAAAAAATAGGAAACATATAGTTACAAGACTCTAGAGTAAATAAATACTCAAAGATTTTAAGTTTATCAGGTTTAAGGTAAAATTGACTTCATGGTATGAAATTAACCAATAACTGAGTTTACAAGGGTAAAGTGAATATTTTTCACTTTTACTTGTCGTGTCATATTGTTATTCGTCAATAAATTACTTTGTTAGGCTGGTCTGGGTTGTTTCACATGATTCAGCCCATTTTGAACTAACGAACACCTTTCTTTTTGGGCTGTTACTTCTTATTACTCGTAGAATGTCCCAAATCAATCTACAAAACAGTTTTAGCAGTTATCTGATTCCGAAATTGTATCGAGCGTCTCAAATTCACCGTAAGAAATATTGGACCCTAGAACCTCATGCCTCTAAAAATAACTATCGGTTTAGTGGTCCTGGTAGACAAGCCTGACGAAATTCGTCTATGTTTGGAGTGCCGTAACGTCAATACCACGAAAGATCTTAGCCCTTGACCCAAAAGACTGTATTATATGTCACCTACCTCAAAACAACTTCATCTCCAGCTTGAATTTTAAAGTGCTAGTACAGCTGGACAAAGAGGATGTGAAACATCCTATAGCATATATGTCTAAGAAACCACACAGTTCAACATGATTACATGATCAGTGAAAAGAAATGTCTTGCTGCTATTCTAGATATTAAGAAGTTCCGTGCATACATCCGGGGTCATGCTTTTAAGATCATTATTGATCACGTTTCACTCAAATTGTTTATGCAGCAGACATATCTGTTTTTTGATTTTGACCATCGGTGTAGTAAGGCAAACGTGGTTCGGAATCCTCTTTTGAGGATGTTCTCCATCGACTTCTGTTTTTAAGCTTGATCTTAAATTTCTTGCTTTCAACAGTGACAATTATCTTATATTAGTGAAGGCAACCACTGATTTCAATGGTTCCCTTTTCGATTTACGCACTTCCGATGAACTTGTGTGTAAAAAACTTAATTTCTCTGATCCAACGGTGACCATTAGAAGGTTAGACCTTAAAATTGTAGAGCCTCGAAGAATTAACACCCAAATTGATTACCCAGACCCATGATCCTCCTTAATCTGCACATGGTGGAGTTGCAAAAACTTTAGTTAGTCTACGTCAATTTTAGTTTTGGCCTCGGATGGTCGCTCAAATAAAAACTTATGTTTCTCAATGCGACATCTGTAAAACGTTTAAAGCACCTAAGAAGTACAGCGTGCTCTCATGATAACGTCCTTGAAATCTTAAAGACTCGGTCAACGATTATACAATGATATAATCGGTCACTATGGCCGACTAAGTCCGGTCACAAAGCATTTTTAATCTTTTTAGACAAAATCTGGTAGTTTCCGTTTCTTTTTCCTTGCGGAAACTCACCGCCGAGAATATTTCTAAACTGCTAGAAACCAATGTGTTCAAAGTTTTTGTTTATCCCGTAACAATTGTCTCAGACATAGTTTAAATCCAAATTGTTTGAACATTGCTTTTCAAGGTATGGAGTTTACCATTCCTTTACAGTTTTACACTCCCAACAAACTTACGCGTGAAATTTCTTGCGTTTTTCGATGTTCTGTATATTGAACTTTAGGTTGATCTCCCTATTATGCCCCCTTTGGACTACCCATGATCAATCATGATACGTTCTAGTCTTTACACCAACACAATTGTCTGAATTAAGAAACTGATGGCTGAAAGTTTTGTGGCCAGCTACATATGTGGCCAGCTACAATATAAGGTCTCGAAAACGTACTTTTGTTCCCGGTGATATTGAATTTCGGCGAAATTTTGTACTAAGTGACGCTGAAAAGCAATTAACTGCCAAATTAGCTCCAAACTTCTGGAAAACCAAAGTAGTCGGGTTAGTTGGTAGCGCGTCCTACGAACTGGAAGTCATAGTTTCCCATCGACGCGAACTAAATCATTCCAAAGACTTGCGTCAGTAGATATATGCTTTTTGTAAAAAAATTTTTTTTTGCATCGATGTATAATATCATCAAGTATTTTATTGATTCCATCGAATTTATGTTTGCATCAGTTTCAATATTTTCTTTACTGATTGTCATCGATTTATGGTTTTCATTGATTTATATGATTCAAGAAATATTTTCTGTTTATATCGATACATAGTTTCATCAAATATTTATTGATTTCATATGGATATATAATTTCATCAAGTAATTATTGATTTCATCGAATTATATTTTCATCAATTTCTACAATTGTTTACTGTTTTTTATTGATATAATTTCAACAATTTCAACACGTTTTTGCTGGTTTCATCGATTAATATTTTTAATCAACTATTGTTGGTATTTTATGGCGTTGGTATTTTATGAGGGTGTACATCAAGTAACATCGGGAACAAAATACAGACCAATAGTTTTTTACTAGCCGCATCATTTTGGTATAAGTTGACCAAATTTAAGTGCAGTAAAATTAAATTAAATTATTAGTTTTTTGTGTTTGATTATTATGAGATTAATCAATACTTTCGTGTTGGATCCGTTTAAACTGTTTGGTTTTTTCGTGAGTGCACAAAGATTTGGTTTGGATCAATGACATGCTGAAATTTAGGATTAAGTGATCGAAGCAAATAACCTACTGTAAACAACTATATATAATCGTAAATAATTTTAAGGGAGTCTGACTGAACGAAAAGAATCTGAGGAATAAAACATCAACAAAAAACCAATGAGAAGAAAGTTGTTATGGAATAGGGTCAGTGGTTCAAAATTTTATTATAAATTTTAGTTTCTTATGAGTTACAAAGTTTTGTTTTTGGTTGTGGATTTTTTGTTTCTATAAAATAATGTGTTACTGTAATTAAACATAGAGCTCGGTTTAGTTATCTAGTTTAGCTAAATGGTTGATTTGCAAAACTTTCTTGTAAGGAGGTAGCTCGTAACGACTCAATTGAGCTAGTGGTGGATGTATTTTGCATGCAACGACCAAGTGGTGGTCATTCACGAGCCACCAGACCTTCTTGTTTAATCACTGCCAGTAAAAGAATTTTGAATAAAATTTATAAAATGTACATTAATTGTGCATTACACAATATGCCCGTGCACAAAATTGTGCATAACATATGTCATGCACTGCACATGATGTGTACATATGGATTTCATCAGGATTTTCCAATATATTTTAGACACAAATGTTCCACATGTTAACGACGAGTTTACAAATGGTTCATGTATTTAATGTTTACTGTTGCACACGAGTTGTACTTATCACACCTAGATTTAACATGGGAGTAACTTCAGTATGCTGTGGTTATTACTAAATTATGTCCAGTGGTCGCAACAAAAAATTTAAAAATGTAAGATCAGAAATATGCATTTAAGAAAAACTTGATGCACCTTCATGGATATCAGTCTATATTAATTGCCACTTCCGGCATATTATTTGTTGAATGAAACACACTTTTCTGAATTCTTTCTTTTTAATTTGGTAATAAAATAAATGAAAATAAAACAACTTCAAACATATCCTGAGTTTAACCTTTATTTTTGGTTTACTAATTTATGCACAAATTTATCTTGATTGTACTTTATATTAGTTATTTGGTTACTTACATTAATTTATCTCTTAACTTTTAACAAATAAATTACAATCTTAAAAGCTTAATATTCAATTTATAAAAGAAAAATTTCGACCGGCCAACGATATTGAATCCAACAGTATTGTCATTGCTTGAGCAGTTTTACAGAGTCCAAAGGGCATGTGAACGGAAAGATACCGAAGACGATCTGGGATTACATTCACTTTAAGAGACAGACAGACTAGACAGGACGATTTGAAGAATTATTCCTAAAGACAACATGCGATCCAACTCCTCTCCCATTAACTTTTCGAAACCGGAGTAGTGATAATGTTTTTGTTTTATTGGATGCCCGTCACTGGTATCGATAACGTGTTCCAAAAATCATGTTCTTTCCAATCTCATGCTTCAAAAAGGACGGCAGGAGTTGGAGGACGTAATCCAGCTTTTGCTGTTGTCAGATTGTATAATGAAGGTTTATTTATTTCTTTCGCAAACCACTCTACCTATGGTTAATATAAACTTCAAAGTTTAAAAAAATCGATACCAACATGTAAGTTTTGTGTTAGGTATGAAGGCGAACCTGCTACCAATAACACTTATCTAAGCACTGCTGTTGAGGTCTTCTCGAGGTCCCTCTCCGAGCCGTTTTATACCAAGAATTTTAACCTCTAAAGAAGATAAAAAAGAGGTTTTAAATTATCGTCAAATTTTTCCGTTTCAATCTGTTTAACTAATGAGTAAAACGAACGTTTTTAAACGAGTTTTAAACGTTTTCTTGCTACAAGGTATTCTTGAAACCGGTGATGAGGTGGTTTAATGACATGCAGTTGGATTGATGGAGGCTGGATGACAATTTATGATTTAAGTCGGTTAAATTGGTTTTTCAATTATGTACTAAACCTGGCCTCAGGAACTACCTTTTTGGTTGCGGGAACTTTATTTTTGGGTTGTCTCTATTTAGAGTAGAGCTAGTTTTCTCACCACGCACCCTTTATTGATGTTTTTCCCCTAAGCGGAAGCCTTAGGTTTCAAGTTCACTGCCTGAAGCCGTGACCTGGCTTTTTACAGTTCCAGAAATAGATAATCTGGCTTTCCACTAGTTGTAGCCCCTTGAATGGAACGTATATCCACATTTGAAATAGTAAATAGTTAGTTGAACTCCCGTTTCTAGGAGGTCATCCTCTAGGGGTTCCTCTTCGAAACATTCTGGCATAACAGCCACTACTTCAAGAATACCGGGCCTGTTAAAATTACATAAAGATTGATGGTTTTGATGCAAAAAAATGTTTTCTACCTCTACGTAGTTTTCGCAGGTGATCAAACTTCTTCTTGAAATCAAACTTCAAACTATTGAGCAAAATGTTCAACAAAGCTAGATCTGAAAGCGGAGTGCGAAATTGCCCGCTTAGTCTAATTTTCTCCAACAACTGCTCACTCGTATTTTGATTTTAAAATTCAACTCTCGTTGCTCCACACAGGTTCCTCCACGTTATATATGGATTTCTTCTGTGATGCCGAAAAAAAAGTTAACGGTTGTGTCTTTGAATAAACTGAAATGTCCTCTTTACCTGAGAGAGCGAATTCATCACCATTTTTATGATCAAATCCTCAATGATAAGCCCGTTGGACTGAGCACCGAAGAACACACCCAAATATTATATTTGGAAGCAATGGTTGCTATGATTGTGGAGCTAGACTTAATGGAGGGGGAAGTGCTGCATAAACAGTCAATCTTTTGCGATCACTCACTGTAATGGTGACAGAATTCAGAATAATTTCTTTTCCATACATCGTACAAATGGAATGTTTTGGCAGAATCAATAGTCTTGGAAGCGAAGATTTGAAAAGAGCGTTCATCAACATCTCAGAAGACACAAAGTGTAATTCCTATTACAAAACACCTTTTTATTTAAAAAAAAAACAAAAATATCTGATGTGAAGTTAACCGGATATTTTGTATAAATGAATTGTTATCATCAGTCTGTACTATGTTTGGTAAAATCCTTTTTGTGTGCTGATTTGTTGAACGGCTATTCCTGTAAGGTTTTCCAGTCAAACTTAGTTCTGGTCGACGCACTCGCTGCATAGAGTTGAGATACGTCTGATTAATTTTGAATGAAGACCTTTGAAACCTTTAACCTTTGAAAAAGAAAAGCCATATTTTGATTGCGTCGGTAAATTTTTTTATATTCAAACAAATCTTTTACGATATCATTTTCAATCCAAATATTATTTAAAAACCAAAACAAAAAAGTTATGAACTACCTTAATGATCATAAATTGAGTCAAATACCAGATTTGGTGAAGGTAAATGTTTGTTTTAATATTGACTATTTTGGTTGTTTAATGAGAAATCTTGTTTGAATATTTGAAATCATGTGGTGGGAAACATTTTTTTTGACGATAAATGGAAACTAAAATGTTGTTTTTGATACACTTTATCGGGTTTCAAAATTAAAATTATGATTTGAATATTTTTGGCTCTAGCTAGAGCAATTTAAGTTATAATTCTGGCCATCATGTTGTGAAATTTATATATTTGAATTTGAAATGGGGTAAACCTTTATTTTTAATTATTGAACAAAAATAAAGACAATGAAAATTCATTTTGTTGCGAATTGATATTGAATTGTTGATGAAAAATAGATGAACACCTTTGGTTTTTAAATCTAATTCGCAAGTTCCTAAAATGTGTTTGCTGTTAATATCATTTTTTTATAGCACAAAATGTTAAAAAGGGAGAATTAGTACTCAAAATTAAATAGTAGGAAAGATGGTGATATGTAAGGTGGCGTTGCATTGGATTTAAGAAAACCGCTACTTGAGTTTGATCAGCGAGGGATGGGAAGCATCTGGATCACCAATTATTTTGAAATTTTCATCATTTGAAGAAGCCGAATTACTCCAGTGAATTCATTATAAATATTAGTTTTGTTTTTATCTTGGTTTATATAATTAGTAATATATCAGTAGATTTTTGTTTTAAATTTTCTTTCGATGTAATAATGGCTAGGTTTTTTTAATAAGAAATTTCCGGCGTTAGATCCAATTAAACGAAATCCATTATTTCTGTTCATATACTTTTTTTTCTAATAAAAATTCGAAATCGAATTTAATACATAATTTATTTATTTTAGTAATACATATTTTATTTGATTTAATATTTTTATACAATTGTAATAATGACGTGAGGGTGATCTCGCTTCTTCCTACTGGAGGCTCCCAATCTTTATCAAACTTTAATTGAGGGGGTAACCCCTCATACAAGAATTATTTTTTATGACTGTGCTATATATGCAACCACACCTTGGACAGCTGTAGCTATGCCAGTGTTTTAGCTAGCATTAATTTTTTTAATACTCTGGTATTTGACATCTTTAGCTTAAGAACAATACACAACAAGATTTTGTTTTTAATTCGTATTACATTCGTTTTGGTATTGCAGAACGATTTAAAACTTAAACAATTTTTATTTCGTAGCTATAACCCTTTTAAAAAATAATGTACATTACTCAAAGTCTAATGAAATTACGTTTAATTAAGAAACGGTTGCAGTCCTCATTTATATAATCTTGCTAACAATTTTTCAGGTATTTTATCCTTTTTTTTTTTACTCTTAAACACCCTTTGTTAGTCACAGCTACAAATGTGACATTTTCATCGTATTTACGTTTTAGTACATTCTGAAAAATTTTCTTTTTAAAATGAAAAGTAATCGTCTAATTTTCCTATTATATTAGACAGATAAATTGGGAATGATGATTTTTTTAAAGAAAATTAAAAAGGGTTAACTAAGGGTTTTAGTTTTGATGGTGGTTGAATATATTTTATTTAATTTGGTTGGTTATGTCTTTTTTTGTTTATAGAAATGTTTCAAAAATAACTTTTAACTCTGGTATCATGTAATGTAATGTATAGTGCGGTTGTTTTTAATGATATAAAATTTATAATTTAAATTCACCACAAAATGAGAATATGTTAGATTTAAATGAAATTAAAATGTATGAACGAGATTAATTTTTTGGTCACACAATATCGAAATAATTGTAATCAGATTTTGAAAATCAAAGATTGATAAAATTTTTACGCTCGTACGGTAAGAAATTTGCAGGGTTGTATTACCACTAAACAGTCCGGTCTATGTCGGAAGCCAGTAATCACCACCAAGTATCTTCCCTGTAGTTACGACACATATTTCAAAGCAATTAAAAGCTTTTCCTTTATCTTTGAGTTCACTTTATTGTAGCTACCGGGGGGTAGTTAATCACAAAACAAAACTGTTTATATAAAAATTTAAAAATTCTAAAAACTTATTTTAGAGTCGCGGGTCACCAATTTGTGGTCCTGAGCTTATTTGGATATCAGAGAGTACAAGAAGTAAGCATTTTAGAAAATGGAACAACATCAGACGTAGACAGCTACCCTTACTTACTTCTCACTCCCTTGAATCCTTTTTTCTAGATGGACAAAATCTTCAATCGATATACTACTAATACAGTAAACGGATCTCGATCTTTGATTGTTCTTTTCAAGCGTTGATCCCCCCAAAAAATCCTACGTTGTAAAAATGCCATTTAACGCTAAATGTGTTGAACTGCAGTTTTTTTTTTAAATTAATCTTTTTTCAGAAATCTGTATTTTAGACTTAGGAAAAAGTAATGGAAAAAAATTACAGAAAACAAAACTGATGCAAATCAAATTTTAATCTAGAATTATATTTTGAACGCTTATGCATAACTTATAGCAGAGCCGTTGTTATTTAAATCTAAATAGTTCTGGACAGTTATCAAAAGCAAATTATGGGAAAAAATTGTGGAAATAGATATAATATCATAAGATATCAATATTTTATGTTAAAAAAAATTTCTGTTGTTCAACATGAGGAAGCAAACAAAGGAACACAAAGAAAAAACGAAACAAGTCACAAACCATGTAGACGCCCACACCGTGGAGCATCTGAAGCCGGGATCAATACTAAAAGTAGTTTCTTTTTAAAGAGAGATGAAAAACGATGAAATGAAATGATTTGTGAAATTTATCCCGACAGTCGCGGTTAATTATCAATTTATATCTACCTGGCTTATATCTTGATTTAAAAAGTTAGTTTTACTTGGCCATAATCGTAGTCCTTTTTTAGACAACAGAGCATAAAAAATAAAACAACAACCAACATTTCAAAAGATGATGTTCCACCAATAAATATCTAAATCTAGAAACATTTTAATTGCTATTCTAAAGAAAACTCTCCATCTGGAAGAACTTCGTGAAGTGGAAGAAAAAAAATTAAGATCACTGAAGTTCATTACAACATACATACCAAATTCTATATACAGAATCAATTTCAAATTGATTTAATCAATATTTTAAAATACAAAAATAACTATATGAATTGAAATAAAACTTGTACAATAACCGACACAAATTTATATTACATAACACAGTGAAATCAATTACATTCATAAACCCAACACAAACCAATTTATCCAACAAATACGAAATCAATAAATTCGGAGATATCGTTATTCATTCTCAATGTACGTCCTTAATTCGATCATTATCATTTAATTCTTTTTCTTTAAAACGTTTACTTCTAATATGCTTAAGAATATAAAGAAATTGAAAAATTTAATGTGAAAAAATGTTAGAAGTAGGAATATAAGTAAAATTTATATTAAATCCATTTATATTGGAAAAAAAACAAAAAAATTTATATTGAATGACACTTGAAAGGAAAATTTAATATTTATACTAAGATTGTTTACAAGTTACAGTGAGCGGTGAATGAGTTGTTGTGAAACAAGGCCTAACAGCATATTTATTAGAAGTCAATCAATAACAAATATGGGGATGAGATTTCATGTAAAATTTTTACTCAAATCGGTTATCAGTTTTAAAGTTGTTGAGATATTATGTATACAATGATAACCGCCTAACGAGCACTTTATACAGAACAGTGCAATGGCTAAGTAGACATAATGATCCTACAAGCTATAATGGCTGATTACCAAAATTAATAAGGTCTTATAAGAGAATCGAACCTAAGGACAGGTCCAAACTCCAAGCTATAACGAGACAAGTGAACTGAGAGCTGCGTGGTCAAAATGACTGCTTGACCGCAAAGACGGAACTCCGAAACTTGGAAGGTGTTAATCAATGAAGACCCTTCTGAAGATGAACTCACAACTCGCTTTTTGACGTAAAGAGCATAGACAACTTTTGTATCCAAACGGTTTTTTCTCGTTTCTTACTCAAGGTTTTTCTTCAATTCGTTTTCGTTTTTTGACCTTATTCGTTGCTGTTTGATTTTAAGTAGTTTTCTCGTTTAGCCCGGCTAGCTCAGTCGGTGAGACGTTTTATCTCTGGGTTTGGTTTCGATACCCTCCTCATCAACATTAATTTCTGTACTTCTCAGGAGGAATAAAGTATGCGGAATGCCTCCTCTGTCCTGCCCTGTGATGGTCAATACCGCATTTTGTGAATGCATAAAATTTTCTCGCATTAACTTGCTCTACTTTTCATCCACATCACGCAATTCACGCATTCACCAAAGAGCCTTTCATCTTCTCCTGAAACTTCTATTAACAATAGTTTTCAAATAAAATACGATGCAATGTGCTTATATAATCAATTTTCATACTCGTTAGATTTAATTTCTTACGAAATACAAAACTTCCTTTCACACAAATTCATTACGTAGCATTTTTGAGCGCTTGTGTTTATCGCAAAGAAAAAATTTCCTACGGAAAAAGTCAGACAAGTGCAAATAAAATTCGCTCGCCACGGGTTCCGTGAATGTAAAGAACACAATATCATAATAATTAACATAAAGTTTTGTTGTAAAGTGTTTATATTGCCAGGCCATAGACACATAAAAAATAAATGCTCCATCGTAAATATCAATAGTAAATGTTGATTTCATCTAAATTGATCGAAATGATATAAAAAATATTACTTAAGGTTAAATGTTATCCATAGCTGTTTATGGTAGCTAAGGAACGATTCAATTCTGTTAATCAACGACGAAATTTAGGGCTTGGGTCGTGTTAACAGTAAAATAGGACTTTTTTGACAATAATTCACAAACTGTACATCCCAAAATTCTAAAAAAATTTTAATTTCTTAATGCTCTTTCAAATGACACCCCACTCATGTAGGTCAAAAAACCTTTTTTCACCCTTCCCTACTCCCATCCCCTAAACAAATTGAAATAAAATCACTGAAGCTTCGCTATATTTTTCGTTAAGGGCTTATCAAATTTCCTATCTCTGTGAATTTTTTCAAATTTTTCTGTCAATCAACGAAGAAACGTATAGGGGGGGGACCAACTTTTTGTTGCACTTTTTTGAGAATAATTCAAAAACGGTGCATCGCAAAATTCTAAAAAAAATTGTATTGTTTCTTAATTTTGGTGCTCTTTCAAATGACACCCCACTACTCACGCGGTTCAAACAAACTTTTTTTAACCCTTCCCCACTCCCATCCCCTAAACACAGTAATAAAATCACTTGAAGTTGCGCTATATTTTTCGTGAAGGGTTTATCAAATTTCCTATCTCTATGAATTTTTTCAAATTTTTCTCTCAATCAACGAAGAAACGTATAGGTGGGGAGGGGGGAGCTCAACTTTTTGTTGCACTTTTTTGACAATAATTCAAAAACGGTGAATCGCAAAATTCTAAAAAAAAAAGTAATGTTTCTTAATTTTGGTGCTCTTTCAAATGACACCCCACTTGACAGGGTTTTAAATGGTGTTTTTACCCCTTTTCATATCCACCCCCTTAATAAATATAATTATTAGTATTTGGTACGTTACTATATTTTTTTTTAAAAACTTACTAATTTTTGTATCATTAAAAATTCTTTTTAAGATTTTCGATTACTAAGGCTCGGAGCTAATCAAGGAAAGAAAATATACAGAAAACGCCATTATTTAGAATAACACAAAAAATGGTGGGGTGCAAAATTCCAAAATATATTTTTTTTAAATACTGATGTGTAGCCCTTTCATATGATACCCTACTTGACCCTACTTGACGAGTGTTTAATTTCTGAAATACCCGGGTTACCCACCCGGGTATTTGCAATAGTAATAAAATATATTTAGAAAAGTTAGGGTATGATGGGAGTGCATACGTGTAGGGTTGATATATTTAAGTTTCTTTTGTTAATTAGCTCTTACGAAGCCATTTTTAACAAATTAAAGCTTGTTCAACGCAAAAATTAGTGTTTTAAATGTGAAATGGGAAATGTGTTTTATAGATAACTGAATTTCAGACATGACAGAGACTAGAGCATGCAATACCAATTTTACAATAGCAACAAAATTATGTTGAATATTCTCACTTTTATAACGCAACCAAAAGAAAATGCCATAACTTCTTTTTAAAATATGTTTTTTCCATGTAAAGAAGCTATTAAAAATTTTCACCAATGACCAATCATCAATAGCAATCAATAGCAATAATTTCAATTTCTTTAGATTTTTTTTTTTAGTAAAAAGTGTTGTGTGGTAGGAATTAAAAAATGTGTCACAACAACACAAATATACCTTTTAAAACCTAGGTCCCACAACAACATGCTTTCTGAGGTGATGGTGGACGCTATTTTTTAAATGTTTGTGGATTGATGGCACTCGAAACTATGGAAGACAGATAAATTAAAGAAATTTCATTATTAAAGTAATTCTATCATTCTGCTTTTCATACAAATCTGAGCTACAGTTAGCAGGTGTCTGGGAAAGAATTCTCATTAACGATAATTTCACACAGTTTTGCCTGTCAGCATTTTCTCCATGATCACTTTTCAATATCCTAAGCAACAGATTATGTATTGTTTTACAATACCTTCTAGTTGAATCGTCAAATACACCAAACACAACTTTCTTACAACCGCAAAACCGAAAGAATTAAGACCCAATTCTAGCGTAAATGGGTCATCAACTGGCTTTTATTCTTCATGTCTAGTGATCAAAAGAAGAAGAGACCGACAACAACTTCTTTTGCATGGAATGATTCCAGCTTGTCGTCTGCTAGCCTGCGAACATTCTAGTCTGCCCTAACATGTTCGAAAACACTAACTCATAATTCAAGGGGAATTAAGGAATCACCATGCAAAAGGCACAACAAGAACCGTCTACTAATTGTTTCTGCTGGACCACCATAGCTGCTAAACAAAAATGTTCCTAAGCCCAATTGCGCTCAAATGAATTTGCACACAGAAGAAATGTCCAAAGCACCAACTTTATCTGGCAGGATGCTTATCGTATTGTGTTTACCTTGTAATAATATCATGAGTGGAGAGCAAACATGTGTTCAGCATTACGACCAACAAAAACACACAGTCAATATACTTCTCAGACAGAAACCCAGAACGGCGTTGCTTTTCAAAAAGAGTTTAAAAGTAGTTCCACTATTTTATCTATTTACAAGGATCTAACATTTGTATTTTCATACCTTTGCCCCAAAACGGAGTTGATCTAGTTGATAAAACGGCAAAGAAGCTTATTTTATTCGGCAGCTACTACAGCCTTATAATATCATGTGACGCCTTAGTCTTAAAGTACCATAGAGGTACCCTGGTGAAACAGCAATTTGAATGTGGTGATTAGGGTTCCCAAGTGGCTTACCAGCACGAAAAGGAGGTCACACAACTGGATGAAACGCAGATTTGCTCTAACCAACTATTTAAAAAACGTAAACGATCGAAAAATAGCTGGACAACGCTCTGCGGGGAATAAAAAACTTACCAGCCTTAGTCCAACCCACAAAATTGATTGCGTCTAGATTCACAAATATTCTGGGCTTAGTAGATAGGATGGTACCTACACTATCAACTGCAGCTGAACTCAAGACACGCTTTTACAGACTCACTTCTTAAGCTCAATCTTCATGAACACGGAAGAGCGAGATAGGCAAAACCTCAGCCTATTAAATATTGAAACTAGAAAAATTTCAAACCAACTAACAAACATATTATTCCCCCTCAGGGGGAAACCATTCGCAGTACATTGATTTCTGCCTTTGATAAAAGGCATTTGCATGCTTTGATTAAAATCTCCTCTAACAAAAATTTAAACATCTGCATTATTTCATGGTTTATTAATATGCAACAGAGTTGGAAAATTACGACTACACTTAGAAATACATAGGTAACAATAAAAGCGTTTTGAGGACGTACTGCACGTTACGCTATATCTACGACACAATAGTCTTGGCGCCAAACGTGGCGTCGGAAAACATATTCAGGCAGCCATAAACATTTTTAGTCAATCTGCAGAAAACATATATGGTCATCTTCGCTCACCATAAAATTCTGGAAAGTAGGGTAATTTGGAACTGACTTCTGAAATATATGTCAAACAAAGCAATCAAAACTTTCACCACCACCTGAAACCTTTTGCGAGAGGGACTAAGCCACAAAGTGATACTTTGGTTGCATCAAAGTATAATAAATTCTAAAAATCACATTGGAACTGCAGAACGAAGTCCATTTTTATTTAGTCCATTTTTTGGCAAAATATTGCAGTAAACAACTGTGTTGGAACCCAACCTAACCTAACCAGTAGCAAATTTTATCCGTCTAGATCCGTGCTTCATCCACAGTTGGGAGTGCAACAAATAACTATGGAGTTGGCATCTATGAAGAGCAATATCAGTTTTAACAAACTAGGCCCTGTTTCCTCCTTATAGATGCATATTTGCAAATTGAATGCAAAAACAAATAAACACATTATCTGCAACTGCTACAAATTTGCATGGCACAGGTGCATCAAACTTGGTCATGCAAATTATTGCTTGCTTAACCACAAAATATTTTTCGAATCAAACTCTTCAACTACGGTAATGGGCTCAGATTTAATTACATATCATCCTACAGTGAATTTTTCATCAAAATCGATTATCAGTTTAAACATTTTCTTTGAAGATTTCACTGCTGTGTTCAATATCATACAACAACTAATAGAATTATCGATCACAAATCATTCATTCACCGATAAAACATGGATTATTTAAGCACGCATCGTCAATGCATGTTCCATTTCATACGCATTATGATTGCAACTCGTACTCTGATCAGATTTGGATTCTAGTTTCAGACAATACGAAACCGGATCAAAGTTCTACGTTTATGCCTGTGTTCAAAGCCTTACAAACAGTGCGTTTCAACCTACGGGTACAATCTTTTACTACCAGATCTCAGTAGATCACACACAGCCCATTACGTATATACCCCAAAAAAATTGTATAAAACAAAAAGATAAATAAATTATAAGTAAACACTCTTTTGAAGAAATATTATCGGAAAAACACTGATAAAGAGGTGTTTGTGGCAAACGCACTAACATATAATTGATTTAATTTCAATTTAATTAAATTACAAATTACCATGTAATACAATAAAACGAGCAATGTAGGTCAGCTGTTTTGTATATAAAATAAGTAAAACTTTATTATTCCTCTCACTTATAAAGTATAGCTCAAGATCAATCTATCTATATATGTTAATCGAAATGTAAATTGCAATTATTTATTAAAATAAAATAATATTTTTGTTTTACTCATTTAAAGTTTTTGGGTTATTATTTATGTTACGACCGCAGGTTAATACATTATAAACAGCACACCACAACATGCTGTTTAAACTACTTTGTTGTACCTTGCTCAACCAAATGAGCCAACCAAATTTTTTTTTTTCAACTTACGCAAAACCACTCGTAAATAGAAATAGGCTTAAAAAACCAAATCCACAGTGCTAAATCTTACACTTTGAGAATTTTTCTGTTTTTCACACAAACAAAATTTTTTAAAGTGAAAAGGGTTGTGGTCAATGCTATAATTAAAAGTCAATAATTCAAACAATCCAATGTTATACGAGTGACTGTAACCCGCTTAATAATTTTGAGCGAAAAAAATTGTAATAAAAATTATAAGAATACGAACTAAGAAAACAGAATAAATAAATTTAAAGATTATTTATGTGATACAAAGCGATCATTAGCAATTTTTTTTGTATTTAAGAATTTTTCAGTTGTCAACTCATAAATTTCTGGATTTTCATAATTTTGGGATTTTAATTCTCTTCAAGTATTTTTGTATCTGAATTTTTTTTCGGTTCCGAAATTAAGTCTTACGTTGGTTGGGGTATTTATTATGTGATAATGTTGGAACGAAAACGAGTTTTAAATTTAGTTATTGAGTCTTTTTTGTTATTATAATAATTAGGTTTGTAAGATAGGTGATCTTGCATCAACAAGCTAGAATTAGGAATTATTTTTACGACAATACTAAAATTATAATATCTGATTTTGCATGCAAATATATATTCTGACTTTTAGTTCAAAACATGTTCTCTACTTATATTGCACGGTCTTTTTAGCGACAATTCTCTTAAGTAAGTACTGTACTTACCGGACAGTAGGCATCATTGAGACATAAGACAATGAAAAATCAACGATATACTGAACATTTTCAGACTGAATTAAACTAGTCTCAACCTTAATATTTATAAGCACTTGCATGTTTTGAATATGGAATTGAACAGAACAACCTTGATTAAAAAATGCTCAACCTTAATTTAATCACATTTCTTTCATGGTAAAAGTTCAATAAAAGTAAGAATAAATTTTCAATTCATTTCATCAAATCATTTCAATCAAACAATCAATAAAAAGCAAAATTAAATTTTCATCAATAATTCGTACTGAAATGTACACAAATTTATATGCTAAAACATTTATCGAATCAAAAAATCAAATACGAACAAGGAAAAATAAAACAAATTTAAAATCAAACATAATAAGAAAATTTTTCATTTTCCTAGGGAAAAGCTTTTGTTTTTGTTTTTTTTTTTGTTAAATTGGAAAAAGCTTATTCCATTTTTTTTTTTAGAAAAGTAAACTTAAGCCTAATACAAACAGGATATTTTCTATTATTTATTTTTATTGTTGTTGAATTACAGTATTTAAATTACTGTTGACATGCAATATGACTAAAATCGAATGCTATTAGTAAATAGGAAAAAAACTGAGAACGACTATATAATTTAAAGTTTGCATTTAGCTTTTTAATGTAATTTCATTTGTTTTTTTTTCCAACAATACAAAGTGTATTATTAGAGTCATAAAATCAATATTCCCTTCAGTAAATTTGTTTCTAAAAAAAATAACGAAATTAAAAATTTAAGTTCAAAGTGGATTTGTTGTCAACCGCTTTGTCTCGTTCTTTTAAAATTAGCTCTTAAATGACTCTTGTTTGTTTTTTGTTTAATTTTTACAATGGAAAATGGATATTGGCCAACTTCCATCACAAAGGCGAACTTCCATCACATAGTCTGCATATTTCTGCTTTTTCGTTTTCGATTATCTGGTTTAATATTCATTGTCTTTCAGATATTGGAAACATTTTACGTGATTTTTGTAAAAAATTGAACGACGAGAACGACTTTATTAAAAGCGACATGAATGTTTTAGCAGAGTTTCTATAACAAAAACGTTAACATTTTCTTGTTTAGAAACAATGACCGTCGAACGGTTTTTCACTTTGGAAACAACTTCGAAGACCAATCACTATTATTGAACATTGAAATAATTTTAAGGAATTGGCAACTCTAGTTAATGAGATTTGATAACTGGGTGTGAAATTGAATAGAAAGATGATTATGTGAAATCTGTTTACCCGCATTAACATTTGTAGTATCTGAAATAGATGTGAAATAAAGACATAGAAATCAACTTTTATTACTACTCACCGCCCTTGCGAACAGTGAAAGTTGGCTTTTCTACAATTAGATTGTCAGTAATTCCGCAAATATATCTGCCATCCTTCCATTGTTGTTAACATATAGGTTCTCTTAAAAAATGTATTACCACTATTTGTTATGGACGCTGCAGTCACTGGTAAAATAATCTGACAGCAAAAAAATTTGCTCTAATTTCGTCCACAAAATTAGTTAGTAAAAATGGAATTATGTTTGTTGGTTCTGTTTGTGTGGTAACTATAAAGCTATTGTAAAAAGGAATTTTAGGCAGACAAAAATTCAATTGGTAAACACCTCAATGTCCATTTTCATCATTTAATCGGCATAAAAATAATATAAACAAATATATCATTGCGTGGATTATTTAAATGTTCATTAGGTAATTTTTCATTGAATGTTACTCTGTTAATTTGTTGCATTTAGAGGTTGTCAGCAAGAGGTGTTCTATTGGCACTGAAGTGTGGATATTTAGCCAAACTTTCTGACCATATCTTTAACACTGTAAGCTTTGCTGACTTCTCGGCAGTCATAGTTAGAGGGAAACATGACTTTATTGTCGTTGGTCGAACCCAGACAGCTCTTAACCTTCCACAATCCAATAAAATTTCTTTTTATTGTGAAAGATAAATTTTCCTCAATTTTGTTGAAATTGATTAATTGATTGATTGATTATTGATTAGTTGAATATTTAGAAAAGGAGGTATGACCTTAATCTTAATTATCGTTATAAATGTGTCTCTAGCTTTTTCTCAAAAATATTGCAGCTGGTTTTGCTCATCAAATAAAATGCATATGTTAGCCAGCATAATATAATCGTCTACTGAAGTAGCGAATACAAATGCTCTAAATCAGGTTTATAGCTCTAGATTTAAACCTATTTGTTGCAATTCTATTCGTTGATATCCAAAAAGTTTTTGATTGTGTTAGTCATGAAACATTACTCCAGAAACTGGAAAGTATCAATTTCTCTCAGCTATCGCTATTGTTGTTCGAAGACTATTTTAAAAATGAAATCAATGAAAACAAAAACGTTTTTAAATTTGACTTCGAGTCTTTGTACTACATTCCCAAAATAAGCGAATTGGTAAGGACAGATTGTTATGAAGGGTAATTCCAACTCCATAAAATTCGAACCACTGCCCCACACACATCAAAGTTACCTTAACAGAAGTTTTCATGATCGTTTTCATTTTCCTTTATACATAGTTTCTTGTACTCATCCATGGTCGTCATCTGTTATAGTTTCCGTTAGTAAAATTATAATCCTAAAAAGGTTGTGTAATATTCATTTCCTATATTCAATTTGTAATCGTTAATTGCTATCAAGTTGGCATAAAACAGTTGTACAGTATCCTTAAATTCGTGGTTCCGCTATCCCCATATATATTTCCTACAATCGTTATGTAATCAATATTTCTGTTTATAATTTTTTCCCAATTTTTAGTACAGATTAATAGTGAAGACACTTAGTAGGGAGAAATAATTAACGAAAAGAAAAATAAATAATTCACCACGATCTTATTTTGTTTGCCTATAAATACGCCTAACCGCGTATAGATTCGCTCTTAGTCGCCGAATTCTTATTCGATTATTATATCAATTAGATGATTCTTGTTTTTTTGCTGTCAGTCAGTGAAATAAAACTAAAAATGGATGGCTGCAAATTAATGCACCAGAAACAAAATGTTAACTAAAGTTAACCAGAATTTATAATGCTAATCCTGAATAAGTTAATATATTGGATCCAAAAGCAGTAAGCAAAACCAATGATTAATCGCAGAGAACAAAACAAATGGCAAACGGAACACAGAATCAAAAACGTAAGGGAACAAAAATTTTTCAATTTTGTTTGTAAGGACAGTGCAAAATGTTTTCCGCGTCCTAAATACTAAAGCTAATGAATTTCAATAAGAAGAAATTTAAGATTTCCCGCAATAGTGATTTGTTCTGTTTCATTGGAATCCAAATTAAGAAAATAAATAAAAATTGCAGTGTTATTTAAAATAAAAATAATAGAATACGAAATTTTTTTTTGATTACATGATTTTACGTATAAACTAAAAACATAAATTAATTAGTGTCATAAATACAAAAGAATAAGTTAATTTATTTTCGTGTAAATAAATAGAATAAGTTAGACAAAATTTTTCCGTTGTGAACTTTTTTGGTCTGTCCTAGTTAAACTAATTTTTTTGCTAATGGTTAGCTTTATTAAATAAATCAATTATAACCTGTGATAGTAAAATTTTTTTTTGATTGTTTATTGAATAAATCCATTATAAACTGCAGTGATAGTTAAACTTTTTTGTTATTGTTACTGAATACATCAATTGTCTACAGTGAAAGTAAAATTTTTTTTGGCTGATCTTAATGAATAAATCAGTTGTCTAACTCAACTGTTATAATGATCAATCACCTGAGGGTCATCAAAAATCAAACTGAACATCGGCAATAATTCGGTAGAGTTCCTAGTAACGTTATCTGGGTCAGATCTTGTTTTCATCTTGCCAATAGCCACCATTATACCTGCCGTTGTATATAACTTTGACCACCGTTACAAGTTCCAAGAGTGGATATCACGACCAACGATCAGCACTCAACAACAGTTTTTTTATCAATCAACTCTAAGGATCATTTTAACTCCGAGGTGATATACTTCACTCAACATTACCGGCTGTAAAGGTCTGTATATCCCTAGCGTTGCTCGGCGTGGAACAGTGTTTATACTGCTTATCTGTAATAATGTCAAATCATCGCTCAACAATAGCTGTGTGTATGAGACAATAGGCATTGCAGTACCCGTACCGTTCAACGTTCATCCATGGTTGTCTATAATTTCAAAGTTTGATTATCAACCAATATATAATTGTTCGCCAACACTTACTACCATAACCATTTCACTATCATTGCCACACAACGTTTAACTATAGTTATCAATAATAACTCATTTTGATCATCAACCGATACATATTCCGTCAACAATACAGGCTACCATAAGCGTTCTATTATCATTGCCGCTCATCGTTTATCTATAGTGAATGCAACCATCAACAGTCACTATTTTCCCCACTAGCTGGTATAAACTCCAACCTTATTGTCTGAACCTCATAATACCTGGACACGGAGAGTAAGATGTTCAGCTAATTCAACTTAAAAGGAACGGGGGTTGGACCAACTATGGGGTGAGTCACATTGCAATCTTATCTTATTGTTATGTATGAACGATCACGGATATGCCTGTAGGTGTATGAATGTGTGAATATGGATTTATGGATGCGGGTGCGTCTGAGCGAGTATGGTGGGTGCATGTGTGTATGCCTGTCAGACTCTAATTTTAAATATATAACTAAAAATTTTACCTACATACTGTAAAACAAAAATACATTGATATAAATCACTAAAAATACTCAAAATCTAAAATGGATGGCGATATGATTTGTTAAGATTAAAAGTCGACAGTGAACAAGCTAGTGTATTGTTTTTCGCATTTCATTTGGTATTTTTCTTTCTAAATAGAACCAGAATTAACATTATTTCTTTTGGTAATTTATCAATGAATTAAAAAAAGAAGGTTCTACTGATTTTGATGGTGTATGGACCATTTGCACTCAATTTAATATTGATGTTTAGTTTGGTGTAGCATAACAACAATGAACATGGTAATTATTGTAAGAATTGAAAGGAAAAGTTATATGGACATTTGATAAAACCGATATTGATAACTTATCTGATAATGTCCTTGTTAATAGTTGGTGTCCTCAAAATTATATGCTAGCACGTCCGAATCATAAATTGTTCATATCGCCTGGTGGATTGTTAAGGTTAGCAGAAACCATGTACCACGCTAAACCAACTATCGGTATTCCTTCTTTTGCTGATCACCAATTAAAGGTGACAGTTTGACTGAATCGTGTAGAGTGACTGCGCGAATGGGCATGGATGTGTACATGTATGTGAGAATGCGTGTGTGGGCGTGAGGGTGTGAGTGAGTGGATGAAGTGCGAGAGCATGTTAATGTGTTAGGATTATGGGGCTGGACGTGGGGATCGTGGTTCTTTCACATAAGTTGGTCGCTTTTCTCATTTCCGTTCTTATCATGTTTATACGCGTACTATACAGTTATTTGTGCTGAAGTAGCAGGATTTCTTACTCGTTCCCATAGATTAAAGCTAGTCTGGGGCTATAAATAAATCTCGCTAAATACAAGACCTGCTATGCCACTTCGTTGTCATTCAACGAAGCAGCGCTTCATTACAAGATATAATGAACAAAGCTCAAACTAATTCGTTAATTGCCCAAAAATCCTTTCTTCGTAGCACAGAGGACTAGGAACCAAATCGTGTACTGTACACTGGCGGATCCATAAACACAAACTCTTATGGGATAGGTATCTATTAGGGTTTCTCATTTCCCGTAGAAATTCAAATCCCGGGAAGCCGGGACAAAAAATATTAAATTCCCGGGATCCCGGGAAATCCCGGGAACCGCTAAAAAGCTAGATTTTTCTAATTGGGTGGTAGAAAAATGTGTAAAATTAAAACAGCGTAGAAAATGCGCTATTGATTTTTAAATTTAAATTATTTTTAATTAAAAAAACTTCA